>WNGS01004374.1:2611105-2629264 GCA_020271785.1 Procambarus virginalis
TATGTACTCAGTTTTCACTTGTACCTTCCTATTCGAGTACCATTTCTGCTAATAGTCTACCGTATCTGTCCTATTAATTCCATTGAGAATTTTAAACGTGGTGTTCATACCTCCGTTAACTCGTCTGTCTTCCAGCGATGTAAGTTAAACTCCAGTAGCCATTTGTTGAACTATTCATTCAATTTGTCCAGGTCATTTTGTAGTCTCCTACTGCCCTACATCATTTTAATCCTCCCTATAACTTTTCCATCATAAACAAGGGCTATAAGAAGAATTCTATTCACCCCCTGGAAGATCATTTGCATATATCAGAAAGAGGTTAGTTTTAAGTAAGGAGCCCATAAGACTCCGCTCGTGACATCTCGCCACTCTGAGGTCTCACCCCTCACAGTGACTCGCTGTCCTCTGGTGCCTCAATACTCACTTATTTACTGGAGCACGTTCCCTGCAACTTATGCATGCTTCTCCAACATATACTCTAGTCTGTCATGCAGCACCACCTCAAATGCACAGTTTTATGATTCGAAGCTGTGAAGGAGCATGTGAACACCCTGTATGTGGTTTGTGTCATGGACGTGAGCCCTACATTGTTGCTGTTTCTTAATATTTTATTCCAAGTTACAGATGAAGATTTATAAAGTTGTCGTCTTTTTCAGAGAAGAAGAGCTAATTACTTTGGTGGTGTACACAGCATCGTACAAGCGACGCTGAGTTTCTTCACACCAAACGATGGAGTCGGTCTAGACGAAGTCACAGCTCAGACTCCTGGTGAGCGCTTTATCTTTAATTAATAAGTAACCAAACGAGTACACTCTCCCTCTCTTTCTAGTGCTATATAGTCGAAGTGGCTTGGCGCTTTCCCCCTGATAATTCCTTCCCTCCCCCCCCCTCTCTCTCTCTCTCTCTTTTCTTAAAATTGAAATATATTTACTATCCAAGTACTTTAACTTTCTGTGATAACCGCAACAAATTAACATTCATATTGTATATGTGATAAAAAAAATTCCTTTCTCAGAATACACTTCTCTCATTGAGCTGCTGGAATGTCTGAGAATGTCCACAGAGGCGCTAATCTCAAAATATTACCAGGAGCGTTATGACGAACAGGTAGAGGACATTCTTCCATCTAAAGCCCAGCTTGTTGCGAAGGTAAGCTTGCACTAGCTAAGAAGCCTCGTTTTAAAACGAGAATCATGTGTAGTGGAAATATTATTTTCGTAAACGGTGTTGAATACATGCTAGTGAATTTAATTGAACCAGATTTTTTAAATATATATATTTTATATGTGTGTAAATCACAAAAGTTAACACATGATGAAAAATGTGACAGTGTCAGACCACGGAGGAGGAATTGAAACATGAATTTCCTTAAGTACTTTCGTATTTAATAATACATCTTCAGAAGGGTAGGAAGCGTCGCCCTTCTGAAGATGTATTATTAATACGAAAGTACTTAAGGAAATTCCTGTTTCAATTCTTCCTCCGTGGTCTGACACTTTCATATTTATATATCGAATGTGTTATATGATAGAGGTGATTTATTGATAAGGATTATAATTAAGCCACCCAAGAGGTGACACGGGCATGTAAATGATAGTTTTTCATTCTCTCTCTTTCACGGAAGACATCTCCTGTCCACGAGGCTAACCATAGCCCGTGCTTCTTGCCCAGCTCCTCTGCCAGGTAAGTTACGGGCTAACCATAGCCCGTGCTACTTGGAACTTGTTCCGAGTAGCTGAATCTATAACAACAACATCTCTCTCTTACAGATGCTTTTCACTCGTCCCGGGAAGCTGATCGTTGAGGTGATCATGGCTCGGGACATCGTGGTTGAGAGCGACGCTGGTAGTGTGAGCTCTCGCGGCGGGGGTCAAGCTGGATTCCACAACCAGCCTGTGGACTCCTACGTTAAAGTGCAGCTGGTGCCCCAGGAATGGTTCCCCGCTGCCTCCATATACAAGACCAAGATACAGCGCAAGCAAGACCCAGCCGTATACGAGGAAACCTTTGAGTTGTGAGTGTTTTCGCAGCGACAATTCAGGATTTGCCTTTTCCTCGCAGCCCATTCTCCTAAACTGATATTACTTAACAACAATTGTTCGGTAGAACGTACAATACTGGACTGTTGCAGCCAACCATGTCCACTTTTTTACTACTAATTTTGCAGAGGGCATGATAAATATACAAAAATCCACCCTTAAACATTTCTGATATATTACATACATGTCCTATATTACGCCTCAGATAGCATATATATATATATATATATATATATATATATATATATATATATATATATATATATATATATATATATATATATATATATATATATATATATATATATATTTGGCAATAAGATTACACACAGAAATCACAATAGCGTATATATCAAATGAATAAATCCACAAGGGCCGTGATGAGGGTTCGAACTTACCGTCCAGGGTGATCCCAGACGCGTCATAATCGACTGCGCCACGACATGGTAAAAGAATTGCAACCGGGATTGCTACTGCTCTCACACGGATCCCGAAGTCTCTCCAAGACACAAACCGGAGTTTTACACAATCCCCCCGTGTACTCGGGCTCTGTCAACAAGCTGTTCTACCTCTTCGCCCTTACTTCAATGTACTTAGGCCTTGTGGTTTTATTCTTTTAGGCCTAAGATTGCTTCTGCAAGTTAGATTAGGTTCTTAAGTTACGCTTCTGTTTTCTCAATACGCTTATGTTTGTTCTAATTCAATAATACAAAACGAGAACTTTTATGGGTACAACAGTCCATTTTTGTTCATGCGATTAAAAGTTGCTATAAATACTATCATATTATGAGGCTGGATTAATGACTTCGCTACAGGGTCTTCGATAAACTTAATAGGCATCCTGTACTCGAAATCAGAATACCAATGGTGTGAAAATTGTCTAAGGAGTAATGAAAACAAGTATATATATATATGCAAACAAGCCTGAATGGTCCCCAGGACTAGATACAACTGAAAACTCACACCCCAGAAGTGACTCGAACCCATACTCCCAGGAGCAACGCAACTGGTATGTACAGGGATGCCTTAAACCACTTGACCATCACGACCGGACAAAAGGAAGTGATAGCCGAGGCTATATGAACCACTTCCCCGCCGGCACCTGGATGGTTATCTTGGGCATAGCATTTTATCAAATCACCTCATTTTTTGGGGCAACACGTGAGGAACACAAATGCAAACAAGCCTGAATGGTCCCCAGGACTAGATACAACTGAAAACTCACACCCCAGAAGTGACTCGAACCCATACTCCCAGGAGCAACGCAACTGGTATGTACAGGGATGCCTTAAACCACTTGACCATCACGACCGGACAAAAGGAAGTGATAGCCGAGGCTATATGAACCACTTCCCCGCCGGCACCTGGATGGTTATCTTGGGCATAGCATTTTATCAAATCACCTCATTTTTTGGGGCAACACGTGAGGAACACAAATGCAAACAAGCCTGAATGGTCCCCAGGACTAGATACAACTGAAAACTCACACCCCAGAAGTGACTCGAACCCATACTCCCAGGAGCAACGCAACTGGTATGTACAGGGATGCCTTAAACCACTTGACCATCACGACCGGACAAAGGAAGTGATAGCCGAGGCTATATGAACCACTTCCCCGCCGGCACCTGGATGGTTATCTTGGGCATAGCATTTTATCAAATCACCTCATTTTTTGGGGCAACACGTGAGGAACACAAATGCAAACAAGCCTGAATGGTCCCCAGGACTAGATACAACTGAAAACTCACACCCCAGAAGTGACTCGAACCCATACTCCCAGGAGCAACGCAACTGGTATGTACAGGGATGCCTTAAACCACTTGACCATCACGACCGGACAAAGGAAGTGATAGCCGAGGCTATATGAACCACTTCCCCGCCGGCACCTGGATGGTTATCTTGGGCATAGCATTTTATCAAATCACCTCATTTTTGGGGCAACACGTGAGGAACACAAATGCAAACAAGCCTGAATGGTCCCCAGGACTAGATACAACTGAAAACTCACACCCCAGAAGTGACTCGAACCCATACTCCCAGGAGCAACGCAACTGGTATGTACAGGGATGCCTTAAACCACTTGACCATCACGACCGGACAAAAGGAAGTGATAGCCGAGGCTATCACTTCCTATCACTTCCTATCACTTTCCAGTCAATGACATCATCAAGAGAAGTTTGGCTACAGCTGGGTGTCCAGCACAAAGGGAACCCCAGTTGTGCAGACCTGACAACAGCCAAAAACGCCCAGATGGAGTCACCCTGCAGCCATGGAGGGAAGGTAAACAGGTCGTGTGGGATTACACCTGTGCATCTACATTGGCTGATACCTATTTACGTTACAGCTCAGCGGAGGGAGGTGGGGCAGCCACCTTCAGGGAGACCCAGAAAATCCACAAGTACAGAGACCTAGAACGTTGTTACAGGTTCGTGCCGATAGGCTCAGAGACTCTGGGCGCCTGGGGTAAATGTGCACTCAAGTTTTTAAAGGAGGTTGGTGAGGAACTCATTGGGAAAACTAGAGACCCACGAGCAGCCAGTTTCCTGTTCCAGCGCCTCAGTGTCGCGGTGCAGAGGGAAATGCGTGCTGTATCCTGGTACGCACCCAACCTCCGAGGAGCTGGACGAGGTCTTCGAACGCTGATTGTTTAATTGTTATATATTTGTGTGTGTGTGTGTGTGTTCTCTGTAAACTGTAGCATTGCAATAAAATAAAACAAAGCATACAAAAAAATAATGGGGGTGGTAGGAGAGGAAAAGAATTAAGTATTCGGTGAGAATCCACAAGATCTTCTCTGAATGCTCTTTGTTTTCTTCTTCGAGGATGTGGGTCCCTGCAATTGCACCAGAGGTGGTACCCCTAATATATATATATATATATATATATATATATATATATATATATATTATATATATATATATATATATATATATATATATATATATATATATATATATATGTAATACTGAGTTTACTTTAGTCTTGGACTGTGCTCAGGATTAAAGTATACTTGCTGATAGGTCAGCAAACTAGAGATACGAACTTAATAAGTCTCCCGCAATTGACATAATCCTTAATCCCAACACCAAAAACTACTTTAAATAATTATTTCATGAACCTGTACGTAGGCCAGTATAGGCTAAAATCCCATTTTTTTTCTTTCCAGTGATATGAGTAAGAACGATGACGGTGTCCGCGCAGGATTCATATTGTTTACACTCAAAGATTACAACCTAGGTCGCTCCAACACCTTCATAGGGGAAGCCTTGGTTCCTCTAGCCAACCTCCCCTGTGTTGACTCCTCTCAAGTCCATACAGTCTCCAACACTTACTTCAAGATGACCACCCCGGGACTCGACATAGGTAGGCTCCATAGCTGGTCCGTGATGTTCATGTACTCGTACATGATGTGTCATGGTACTGTATGTTTGTGTGTTTGGCTTGTACTTGAAGCGCTGAAATGCCTCATGTAATCATTTTATGTCCTGTTATAGGCCAGGAAGCGTCAAGCATCTATACACATCAACTTGAGAAGCCTCAGCATCTTACATACTCTTACTCAGCTTAATCGTACCGGCTTTGTTTACATTTTATAAACAGTTTGTGAGCTGCGAATAGCTTCAGGGTTGTTTATTCCAATAATAAGCTGGGATTGTGACGTTTCAATGCTTGTTAATTCTTCAATAAATTAAAACAACGCTACCATGATTGTTGACAGATGCAGAGGTTTTGTAAGTGGAAGTGTAAATGAGGAATCTTGGCCCAGGTGGCTATTGATATCAACCGTTGAGAAATTTTGCCGGTGTCAGGATTTTTTTTGTATATATTCACGACCTTAAACCTTGAACGTTAAATCTTAAATTTATTGTTGTAACATTGAATGTTGTAACATAGTATTTGTAAAATATATATATATCTTCTGTACCTATAAGAGAGAATGACTGTCTAATGTTGGAGGCCAGACGCTAGGGGCTAATTTCACTCATTTTTGCAGGAGGAATGCTCTCGGGTAGGTGACGGACATAGGTCTACCTCTACCAACCTAAATTAAATGCTTTAGGAAATGTTAGCCATTATAAATACCCAAAGACCACTTTCAAGGAATAAGGTGGCGAAATATGGTGACTAACATAATGTTGTTACTGAAAGATGAATGAAAAAAGGAAAATCAAAACATTTGAAACTCGTACATTTGTTTTAATGCTTCTTAAGTGGGTGTCGCAGGTGTGGTGAGGGTGGGAGGACGAGGAGCTTGATAGCTAGATAGATATAGAAATAAGTAGAGATTGAGACGGATAGTGATAGAGATAGGTAGGCAGAGATAGAGACAGAGAGAAGCGGGAGACAGACAGGCAGGCCCGAGCAACACCGGGTACCCCTCCTAGAATACGGAAATTTGAAGGAGAATTAAACCAGTAGTAGAGTAGTTTTATGTACAGAAGAGCAGTTGCATAAGTAGTTAAAAAAAATTAATCAGCGTCACAGGAAAACTATTTAATTTCTTGTTGCTAAGCTCTGGTTAACTTGAAGAAACTGAATTATAACTTACTACACTGCTTTCCAAGCCAAAGAAATATCCAAACATAGGCAGGAACTAGCCATGTTAGTCTAAATAAATAAATGGATAAATGCATTTTGTCGACCATGAATAAACTTTTTCTTAATATGTACATAACACGCACATAATATGCATTTAGCATGCCCTAAACATGCACTAAGTAACGTAAAATATTAATTATATATTACCTTTTTTCCAGGATATAAATCCCTTCGTGCGCTGCACTTCAGAACGGCAGACAAGATTGCGTATTCATTTGTAAAGAGAGTTTCAAAACGACTCTTAGATGCAAGAGCCAAATTAAGTACAACGCTTCGACCAGACGAGGAAAAGTCGCGATCAAAGAGTCCCACGCTAATAGATAGACTGAAATTTTCTTGAAGCAACATGGCGTCACATCAGAGTTATGATGTGAGTAGACCACACCATGAGGTGCTCAACATCACTCCGGCACGCCGGAGGTGTAAACGCGAGCGGCAGTTCATCATTCAACTGGGCCTCTTCAGCTGTCAACTGGAATTGAAAATTACACTGGTCATTTGTGAAATCAACTTGTGAGTCATTTAGAGCTTCCGGAACAGTATCTCGAGATATAACTCTTAAAGTTGTTGAAGCTGGCCTGCTGCAGTTGTTGAAGCTGGCCTGCTGCAGTTGTTGAAGCTGGCCTGTTGCAGTTTCGTTCATTGCAGTTGTCTGAGCGAACGAAAAAATACTCTACAACCACTTGAATTCAGACAAATAAATTTTGTTTAATTGAAGTCGACCATAACGAATCTGTGTATATATTTATCTGTGATTCCTTGTACATAAATTATTTTTTTGTGCAAACGACACAATGCGCAGTTTCGTGAAGCTAATACAAAGGCTATGAGGCCCAGGTGGTACTAGCTCAGGCTTGAATAGGTGGCACATGCTCAGGCTTGTACAGGTGTTTACGAGCGTGCCGCGTGCTCAGGTTTGTACAGATGCACGTGTTGAAATGGATGAAATATTATTTCTTCTCTTCTGTTGTCTGCTAATATCTGCAAAAACAACTGTCACTCAAAACACATCCAACTTAATGTGATGTGAGGAGACTAACAATATCCTGAGTGTTGTGTTAATTATGCAGTGTTTGCATAACATATTTGAGATAATTTTAGTGAGAACATTTGTCAAGTTAGCCCAGACTTCATTGTTTGAGATGACAAGGTAGATCTGTTGTTCGGAACGACTCGGTGCCAAGATTGTGTTGCAAATACGAGTTGGTCAGTAAAGCTCTCGTGTAGAACTTACTCTAGGTTCAAGTCCAAACTCTTGTGTCAAGAGAAGGACTTGCCTTTCTGTTAATAAGTTTGAAATGTAAACATTTATTCCACAGATATATCTTTTTTCAACTGTTTGACAAATTGCCAAGCGATATTGTTCTGCCCTGGGTTTGGCGATTTGGTAAATAGGCATTTTCTTGAATTACGTTGTATTTTGAATTTGAGAATTTGAATCTAAACACGTGATCTGAGTACACTCTCGGTAATATCAGAATCTCACCCAACATGACATGTGTCCGATCTCGATAATATCAGAGGTAATATGAACGAAAAGGAACGGGTGTCATTAAAGATACCCGTTCGAACCCTTGAGTCCATCTTGTCATAGACGTACTTCCCTCTCTGGCCGTTCTGTGCTTCACAATACTCTTTAGTTTCCTAAGTGTTAAACTAGTCATGCCGGCCCGAGATGCTCTCTCAAGACGTATCTGATATATTGTACCTTTTATAGACACATTTCACTGTTTTATATGATGTAAAATAATGAATATTTATGGCATAAAATTTATAGTTTCATTTAACCTAACTTAGTAACAAATTGCTGTAACAAATATAAAAGAAATTGGTGAAACTAAACTTCAGATAATAAAGATGGGAGCNAACACTCATCACGGCCCTTTGTATTTGTACATTTGATATATCACGTTATTGTGATATATCAAATGGCAACAACAGCAACAGCCCCCTCGGACACCGCAACACCAGAAAGGGGAACTACAACACATGGAAGATCCGAGAGAAAAACGCCTACATCTACACGCGCCGGCACACCCGCCACAAGAGCATCCAACGCGACATCAGCCACGGGAGAATCCCGATGAACCTCCACAGCACCCGGCACCACACCAAGAGAATCCAAGAGAGCAGGCAGCCCAACCGGCTAAACAGGCCAAACGGGAATAATCACAACAGAGGACACACCCAGTGGAGAGCCGGCAGGCAACACATCCATATCCACGGCCTCCTCAATCCGAGGTTCGGGCCCCACGGACCTCCAAGGGCGGGAAATCACCCTCCCGAAAGAGGGACAGCCCCTTCCCCTCAACACCAGAGCACGGCATCCCGCCACCAGATGTCCAGACTCACCGCACTGAAAACAAGTGCGAAACTGGGCAGCATAGTAGACCCTCAGGCTGTACCGTAGGAAGACGATGCGGGACGGAATGGCAAATGTCAGGAGCATGGCAAGTGTCCGAACCCCGGTCAGCATACCCGCCAACCTGCCAGAGCAAAGGAGATTTACCCGGTGGGTAAACACAGTCCCGTACCACGCAAAGCAGGATACAAGAAAAGCCTCAGAAAACTCCAGAGGAACTCCGTGTACACTCACATACACCGGCGGTACACACCGGTCCGAGACCACCACAGTCCCAGCGGAACCAGGCAGCAAGATGGGACGACCAGCAAAATCTTCCATAAACCGCTGATAGGGAGCAGGAGAGGTAAACTTAATCACCACCCGCCGGTCCGAGGCCTTCTCAAGACCATAGACGGAAGCCAGATCCACTTTCAACACGTCCAGGAGTGCCACCTCCACGACAGACCAGTCCGTAGCATCGGAAAACTCTAAGCCCGCGGAGTCAACCCTCTGAATCGGCGCCACAGATGACTACATACCGCCAGCCGCGCCCATGGACAGCCGGCGTCCACGTCAACAACCACACTAGGGTCCACTCGCCACGCCGGGTCGCCAACAACTGGAGAGGTCAGGTGAAACGACCTCTCCACACAACAGTCAGTGCACAACTCCCACCCATTGGGCTTCCAAAATATCCAAATGAATGTTTGTAGTAGATGTGTCGCGAGAATTTGTAAACTTAGTCGGACTAACGTCGGTATTTGTCAAGCCAGCCATTGGCTAGTGCCTAACCATTCCTACCTTTCTACTCCCAGATAATTCTACTTTAGTAATGGGGAAGGATATCTTAACCAGCCTTGAATACATTCAATCCTTCAGGACATCCATTGTCCTTCACATCTTCACATAAACGCCAAGTAAATTATAATAAAGTTGGTCAACGATCCTGCAGATCCTTTATTTTAGGCTGTTAAGGGGAAGCAGTTAAATATAGGGTCCTCCCAAAATGGCATTTTATAGATTTATCTATACACCTTATTACCCATAAACATACTGGTGTACGAGATTACTATCAGTGCCTAATTTTAGAGGGCTTAGATTCCTGGCCTTAGATTTTATATAATCTATACATTTCCTAGCCAGTTATTAAGGTTAGACTTCTAAATCTGCAGATTTGTTGGAGAGAGGTTAGCAGAACTTCGCCGCCGCTCTCACACCGCCCAATACAACTTACAGTAAAAAAATACCCCCCTCCCCCTCCCACAAAATTCTGTGGATCACATCCATAGCACTTTTTTGGGGGACTATTTTGGCAAAATTTATTTCCCTAGATAAAGCCCAACTGTTGTTGTTGTGAAAGATTCGCTACCTGGAACAAAGTTCCAAGTAGCACGGGCTATGGTGAGCCCGTAACTTCTGATTACTAACCCTCGGAGGTATACCATATATACCGTCCTTTAAAAAAAAACTAGACCAAAAACTCCACTGATATACAACCAAATGCGGTATGAAACTAGGTATGTACTAGGAAGATATATCACGCAACTCAGATCTTGACACGACCACTCACAGCTAATTCTGGATTAAGTAAGACTGTCCACAGTCTTACCTAAAGTTATTGGACAAAATTCAAGATGGGGGGATGAATATCTTCAGGAAAATCAAGAGGCATTTTGTTTTAATAATTTTATCATTTGAACGATACTCATCGATCACTCAAGTGCAACTTGTAAACAGGGGATCGATGATTAGATCGTATCTATGCCAATCAAAAACTATTTCTGTAACTATAACATTTTCTTAAGTTTAATTAAGCAACGATCATACAGTTTAAGCACCTCAAGTATGGTTTAATAGCGTAGAATTACCATTTAATGCTTCTCTCACATCACAATTTAATAATTACATTACAATACCCTATGGATCAAGAAGATTATTACTACATTATTATAACTGAGATAAAAATGATCAGGACATTAGCTGATGATGTCTGACAAGCGATACCATAAGCGCTCACTATTTGATTGACTCTTAAATTATATTACCATAGGCACAAAGTCGTAATTATTTATCAAACCAGTTGTCTAGTGTTCATTTACAAAGAGGTTTTCCGGGGTCTCACTTAATATGACATTTTCCTGGAGCTCATTTACAACGAGGTTTTTCTCGTGCCCATTTACTATTTTTTTTTTTAACATTTACCAGAGATGTTGCCTAGAGTTGACATTGTTAGCAAGTTGTTATATGCTCTGTGTGTTGTCATGTTCTTTTTGTTGACATGTTCTTTGTTGTAATGTTCTTTGTGTTGATATGTTCTTTGTGTTGATATGTTCTTTATGTTGATATATGTTCTTTATGTTGATAAACATAAAAACTGACAGCATTAATTGTTTGTGTTGATATGTTCTTTGTGTTATGTCATGGTCTATGTTGTGTGTGTACTTGTTTATGCGCAGTTATTTAGTTGTAAACAGGATTAAATCCCCTCTCGGGCTTGCTAAAGAATTCATAATAGAAGCTGGACTCAGTGTGAGATGAGGAGATGACCTTAGTGGTGGTGGTGAAGCTGGTGCTGTTGTATCCTCCGGGGGGCGTGACGTAGGGCTCCCAGGGCTCCTTACAATAGCACAGTTGGTCCGACCTCAAGTGTTTCTTGATCACGAATCCTGGTTTCTGTTGCGGGAAAAAAAACCACGATATACAAAAAGAAAACAGTTGATAGGTTTGTCATACGTCGCTGTAGAAAGATGTTTAAGTGGTTTATTAGATGGTTTAAAAAGAATGGATGATTTATTTTTTGACAGCATTAATTCTTCTCTTAGACTTCAAAAATACTTGTGCAATGCTGAGTTTCTCTGTGGATTGAATCCCCATGCAAGTTATTGTTGTTGATAGTTTAGTTGAAGAGAGCAATAAGTGTTAGCAACGACGTACATAAGCACTAAGAGCAGTTTTGTTGATCAAGCCATCACAGGCGTAACTACCTTTACAATATTTGTTGTAAAACCTATACAAGTTCCTCCAGATGAGGAGGTCGTTTAGACACGATACATTATAAAATCTCAGTCCGTCTGTACAATTTTTTTTGGCTTTGTTATTCCACGTTTTGAGCTGTTGCTCGTGTGGTTCCTGTGACATACCTGAGTGTTGTTGTTTTCATTACTTACCAGATCAGAAGCCCAAATTTGGTAGCGATCAGTGTGAGTAAAGTCAAGAGCACAGGTCATCGCCTCCAGGGACACCACCACCACCACCACTACCCTGAGGAAGGAGACGAGACTCTTCAGGTCCACTGGGACAACACCTGGAGGCTCTAGGATTCCAATGCTTCGTGTGAGCACCGAGCATATCCCACCCTGTATATCAGTTGATTGACGGTTGAGAAGCGGGACCAAAGAGCCGAAGCTCAACCCCCGGGCAAGAACAGCTATGTGAGTACCTTTTGCCAAAGGTGGACCATGATATGGCCATGCACGACCACTCACTAATAATTTTTAATGTACAATACTTTGATAAAAAAGAAAGTACCGATACTTTGAAAGTATCGGTACTTTCTTAACAGATACAAATACTTGTTCATATTTATGACATAAAACCATCAGTGAAAATTACTCAAGACATTCATTTAAACACTTGCAAAGGTGTGGAATACTTGAGGTCATTACTTGAACATTTACACCAAATGGAAGCTTTCGAGAAAATCAGCAATATTTATATCAACAGAAACGATCTAAGGCAAAGTTGCCCAAGTCAATAGTTTAGGGGCCAGAGAATCTGAAAAAAATATCTAATGTTATTGAATTGAAATCCTGATAGACCATTTGTTCATCGGTTGCAGCAAACTGCAGTTATGAGAGGGAACTCGCGCCCATTAACTGTATATTTGGTAAGAACGAAACGTAAACAATTTAGGTAGTTGATGGCCTCAAACTACAAATAGTGTCTTATATTAATCTTAGACTTTAAAAACAACTCCCTTATCTGTGAGGAAAATATGTTGCAAACATTGTCGATGTTAAAAAGTAACTTTTCAACCTGGTATGCAATAAGCAGTTAAATTGCATGACTCGTGTTGATAATTTTCATATATATATATATATATATATATATATATATATATATATATATATATATATATATATATATATAATATATATATATATATATATATATATATATATATATATATATATATATATATATATATAATAAGTTTGTGAGGGTACCACCTCTGGTGCCAATGTGGGGACCCATAGCCTCGGAGAAGAAAATAAAACGTATTCAGAGGAGACCTTGTGGTTTCTCACTGAACACTAATATTTTCTTCTCCTACCACCCCCATTCTTTTGTATGTACACATATATATTTGCTTTATTTGAACTGTGTTACAAAAAAGGAGTTACATATAGGTTACAAAGATGGTTATCATAGGTTGTCGAGTTCCTCCAGCTCCTCAGATGGCGGGCAGGAACCCTGGATGCAGTGCGCATTTCCCCTCTGTATCGCCACGCTGAGGCGCTGGAAAAGAAAGCTGGCAGCTCTAGGGTCCCTTGTTGTTTCAATGAGCCTAGAACCCAGTTCCTTCAAAAAACTGGTAGCACTTTTACCCCAGGCGCCGAGTGTCTCAGAAGCAATGGGGACAAAATTGTAGTGGTGATCAAGTTCTCTATACTTACGGGATTTGGCTGCTTCCCTGTGGGTGGCAGCGCCACCTGGTTGTGCAACACTGAGGTCAATGTAGGTGTTAGCCAGGGTTGATACGCACGTGTAGTCCCATACCAACTGCTTGCCATTCTTCCAGGGGTTCACTGTGATACCATCCGGGCGACCAATAAGAGCATCAGAGTTACGGGGCGTTAGGTAACGAGGCTCTCTCTCGGCTGGGCATCCAGCTGTGGTGAGGCTCCTCTTGATGATGTCGTTAACTTCACTGTGCCTCGAGTGCCATCCTCCCGTGCTTTGGCAGAGTAGGCCATGGTGGCCGTACCTGTCAGCCACCACCTCGCCGCAAATACACCTATATCTGGTGTGGATTGGGGCAGCAAGGCGGAGGGCCACAGCAATTCGGAGGGCGTGTGGTGTGAGACGCGTGCCAGTTGCCGACATTGGGGTTGCTAACAGGAAATCCCCTATATATATATATATATATATATATATATATATATATATATATATATATATATATATATATATATATATATATATATATATATATATATATGCGAACAAGCCTGAATGGTCCCCAGGACTATATGCGAATGAAAACTCATAATTCATATATATATATATATATATATATATATATATATATATATATATATATATATATAAAATATATATATGTGTGTGTGTGTGTGTGTGTGTGTGTGTGTGTGTGTGTGTGTGTGTGTGTGTGTGTGTGTGTGTGTGTGTGTGTGTGTGTGTGTATGTGTATATGTAGATAAACACCTTCGGTAAAACATATGCAAATAAGGAACAACGCAGCAGCTTTGAAATATTTATGGTCACAAAATTGATATTGAATATGTATTTTGGTGGAATAAGTATAAATAACGATAAATTATAACCTTTACTCGCACTTAATGCGCCACAATTTTAACCCAGTCGACCACAATGTTACAATTCTGGCGGAAATTTAAAGTCAAAACTCAATGTTAAAGACAATTTAAAGACACCAAAACAGCCAATGACTGGTGAGGTTGGCTGACGAGGTAAGATCATCTCCAGACTTGCAAAACCATTTCAAAGCTGACGCTTGTGGCAACAGGTTGCATAGCGGGCAACAGAGGGAGACAAAGAAGGAGTTAAAGTCTCTTCCATATAGTCTTCCCACACATGGTACGTTTTCTTAATCTTAAAACTATATATGTATCGTTATATTTGGCTGGATTAGGTTGTTAGGTTACGTTAGGCAGGGTTTAGTCGTTAGGTTAGGTTAGCTTAGGCTTGGGGATGGGTATGGGGTATACTATACTGTCCAGTACAGCCCACGGGATGGGTATGGGGCCCACCACCGTCCACTGGATGGGTATAAAGTCCACTGCCACCCACGGGATGGGTATGGGGCCCACCACCGTCCACGGGATGGGTATGGGGCCCACCACCGTCCACGGGATGGGTATGGAGTCCACTACCACCCACGGGATGGGTATGGGGCCCACCACCGTCCACGGGATGGGTATGGAGTCCACTACCACCCACGGGATGGGTATGGGGCCCACCACCGTCCACGGGATGGGTATGGAGTCCACTACCACCCCCACGGGATGGGTATGGGGTCCACCACCGCCCACGGGATGGGTATGGAGTCCACTACCACCCCCACGGGATGGGTATGGGGTCCACCACCGTCCACGGGATGGGTATGGAGTCCACTACCACCCACGGGATGGGTATGGGGCCCACCACCGTCCACGGGATGGTATGGAGTCCACTACCACCCACGGGATGGGTATGGGGCCCACCACCGTCCACGGGATGGGTATGGGATCCACTACCACCCACTGGATGGGTATGGGGCCCACCACCGTCCACGGGATGGGTATGGGGTCCACTACCACCCACTGGATGGGTATGGGGCCCACCACCGTCCACGGGATGGGTATGGGGTCCACTACCACCCACAGGATGATAATGGGGTCTACAACCACCCACAAGATGGGTATAGGGTTTACTACCGCCCATTGGATGGGTATGGGATGCATATGTAATAAATTAACAAAATCAGTCAAACTTTTCTTATTTCCGGGGGGGGGAGGGGCTGACAGCAGAGTGGACAGCGCTTCCGATTCGTAGTCCTGAGGTTCCAGGTTCGATCCCTGGTGGAGGCGGACACAAATGGGCAGAGTTTCCTTCACCCTGATGCTGCTGTTCACCTAGCAGTAAATAGGTACCTGGGAGTTAGATAGCTGCTACGGGCTGCTTCCTGGAGGTGTGTAACAAAAAGGAGGCCTGGTCGAGGACCGGGCCGTGGGGACGCTAAGCACCGAAATCATCTCAAGATAACCTGACTGGAAAAATTTATATACATTTATCCGGCATGTTAAAATATTTAGTTTCTGCCTCTATCCCCTCAGCTGGGACCTAGGATGGTCTCATCCCAGTCTCATCATGGTCCCATCAAGGTCCCATTATGGTCCCATTATGGTCCCATCATGGTCCCATCCTAGTTCTATCCTACTCTCATCATGGTCTTCCTGGTCCCATAGATATGTCAGCTCCTGATCATTTTAAGGTCTTATTAGTAGAACTGAATTCTGTTTATTTTCTAAAATGCTAAGCATCAATTGACATTACTACCGTGACTTCTCATTTGTCATATCCTCGCTCTGACATTAATGTTCACCTATTTCAACGTTCACACAAGAGTAGACGCGTATAATAAACTGCTTACTATACATTATTTACATCAAATCAGTTACCGATGAATTACGCAAAAATCTTATACACGTCACCTGCACAGAGTTGTGTATGCTGGAACCGTCATAGCCTTGAGAGATAATCAATCGTGAGTATGTTTATCTGTGATGGTATACTGCAGATTGTGGAGGAGGTCAAGTATAGCCTCACCAAGAAGGGTTGTAATGAATAATATTCACTGCCTCTCGGTTGCGTGCGCTAAAGCACCTCGCAGCTAACAGCCACAACCATGGAACGATCCACACACACACAGTCTTCTGATGGGCCCACACTCCGCCAGGCTGCGAAAGATTCCGATCTGATTGGAGCGCCACCTGGCTGGTGTATATGACTAAACTCGGCACACACTTGTGTGGGGATAAATCCTAACCGCTCTATATGTCTGTGGGAATGATTTAGGTGTGATTAAATGCTTAGAATATATGGCATCCGTCCAGTGGTCGATGACTTATGGGGTCTAGAGTATTCATGGTATTCAGGCGAGTCTTTCTGGAACGTCTAGTGGAATTTTAGCCTTTAAAAGCAATGAGTCTAACGACGCGTATTTATGCGACTGTGTTTACAGAAGCCTCTAATGCTTTTACAGAAATGTAGGACAAATTTGCATAAGTGAAAATTATTTCACGTTGGGGAAATAATAATTTAAATTGATGTGGACAAATAGGTCCATGCATGTGCACGCAAACACACACACACACACACACACACACACACACACACACACACACACACAACACACACACACACACACACAACACACACACAACACACACCACACACACACACACACACCACACCATCCATATGCCAGAAATTTGGAAAGCAGCTAATGTAGTCCCGATATACAAGAAAGGGGATAGACAGGAGGCACTGAATTACAGGCCAGTGTCCCTAACCTGCATACCATGCAAGTTGATGGAGAAGATTGTGCGAAGAAAGCTAGTGGAACACCTGGAGCGAAAGAACTTTGTAACACAGCACCAACATGGATTCAGGGATGGCAGGTCCTGCCTCACAGGGTTACTTGAATTCTACGACCAGGCAACAAAAATAAGGCAAGAAAGAGAAGGGTGGCAGACTGCATATTTTTGGATTGTCAGAAAGCCTTTGATACAGTGCCACACAAGAGACTAATGAAAAAGCTAGAGATGCAGGCTGGAGTGAAAGGGAAGGTACTCCGTTGGATACAGGAGTACCTAAGCAACAGGAGACAAAGAGTCAGTGTGAGGGTGAGGTCTCAGATTGGTGAGACGTTACGAGTGGAGTCCCGCAGGGGTCAGTCCTTGGACCTATACTGTTTCTGATATATGTAAATGATCTCCCAGAGGGTATAGAATCGTTTCTCTCAATGTTTGCCGATGATGCAAAAATTATGAGGAGGATTGAAACTGAGGCCGATAGTAGGAGGCTACAAGACGACCTAGACAGACTGAGTGAATGGTCCAACAAATGGCTGTTGAAGTTCAACCCGAGTAAATGCAAAGTAATGAAACTAGGCAGTGGAAACAGGAGGCCAGACACAGGATACAGAATAGGAGATGAAGTACTTAATGAAAACGGACAGAGAGAAGATCTAGGAGTTGATATCACACCAAACCTGTCTCTCTGAAGCCCACATAAAAAGATAACATCTGCGGCATATGCGAGGCTGGCTAACATCAGAACAGCGTTCAGGAACCTGTGTAAGGAATCATTCAGAATCTTGTACACTTCTCACATCCAGCTCCAATAAGGTGCTTTTTGACCTTTGACCTTTTT
>WNGS01004374.1:2636631-2671892 GCA_020271785.1 Procambarus virginalis
AAGCTGTTGGGCCGGATGGAATCTCGCCATGGTATTGAAAGAGTGTGCAGGAGCACTTTGCTTACCACTCTCCATAGTGTATAGTAAGTCCTGACGGGGGGACCTACCAGAGAAATATGGAAGACTGCTAATGTAGTACCAATATACAAAAAGGGTGACAGACAAGAGGCACTGAACTACCGGCCAGTGTCCATAACTTGTATACCATGCAAGGTGATGGAGAAGATTGTGAGAAAAAACCTAGTAACACATCTGGAGAGAAGAGACTTCGTGACAACCCATCAACATGGGTTCAGGGAGGGTAAATCTGCCTTACAGGCTTGATAGAATTCTACGATCAGGTGACAAGAATTAAGCAAGAAAAGAAGAGAAGGGGGGGCGGACTGCATTTTTTTGGACTGTCGGAAAGCCTTTGACACAGTACCCCATAAAGGTTGATGCATAGCTGGAGAAACAGGAGGAGTCAGCAGTAACAGGTAGGCGCTCCAGGGATAAGGAGTACCTAAGCATAGGAAGCAGAGAGTTACAGTGAGGGGTGAGACCTCAGACTGGCGTGAAGTCCCAGTGGGCCACAGGGCTCTGTACTTGGACCTATCCTGTTTCTGATATACGTAAATGATCTCCACAGGGGTATAGACTCATTCCTCTCAATGTTTGCTGACGACGCCAAAATTATGAGAAGGATAAGACAGAGGAGGACAGCTTGAGACTTCAAGAAGACCTGGACAAGCTGCAGGAATGGTCGAACAAATGGCTGTTAGAGTTTAACCCAAGCAAATGTAATGTAATGAAGATAGGGGTAGGAAGCAGGAGACCAGATACAAGGTATCATTTGGGAGATGAAATACTTCAAGAGTCAGAGAGAGAGAAAGACCTGGGGGTTGATATCACGCCAGACCTGTCCCCTGAAGCTCATATCAAGAGGATAACATCAGCAGCATATGCCAGGTTGGCTAACATAAGAACGGCCTTTAGAAACTTGTGTAAGGAATCTTTCAGAACATTATATACCACATATGTCAGACCAATCCTGGAGTATGCAGCTCCTGCATGGAGTCCCTATCTAGTCAAGCATAAGACTAAACTGGAAAAGGTTCAAAGGTTTGCCACCAGACTAGTACCCGAGCTGAGAGGTATGAGCTACGAGGAGCGACTGCAGGAATTAAACCTCACTTCGTTGGAAGACAGAAGAGTTAGGGGGGACATGATCACCACATTCAAGATTCTCAGGGGAATCGACAGGGTTGATAAAGACAGGCTGTTTAACACAAGGGGCACACGCACTAGGGGACACAGGTGGAAACTGAGTGCCCAAATGAGCCACAGAGATATTAGAAAGAACTTTTTTAGTGTCAGAGTGGTTGACAAATGGAATGCATTAGGAAGCGATGTGGTGGAGGCTGACTCCATACACAGTTTCAAGTGTAGATATGATAGAGCCCAATAGGCTCAGGAAACTGTACACCTGTTGATTGACGGTTGAGAGGCGGGACCAAAGAGCCAGAGCTCAACCCCCGCAAGCACAACTAGGTGAGTACAACTAGGTGAGTACACACACACACACACACACACACACACACACACACACACACACACACACACACCACACACACACACACACACACACACACACACACACACACACACACACACACACACACACACACCAGCCCATCCTCCTATTTTCGTAGTACTTATGGGAAGAATGAGGACCATAGTACATATACTGATATACAACACAATTAGAAAGTAGAAATCGGCACTATTGAGTTTAGACAACCCGGAAAGCGATTTTCTACTTATGTTGCAAAGACATACTAAATTATCCTTGCCTATCCTTCCTAAGCCTAATACACGATATCTGATGCCTCATGTAGTACATCTGTGTACTATACTAGGCCTAGGAATTTTTTAGTTTGTTTTTAGCTTAATTTTTGTCGGACTATAAAATGAATAGTAAAAAATCTACTATCTAATTACTTAATACGTTCATGTTTGTACTATGGTGCACAGAGTTACAAAAAGTACTGCTCTTTCGGCCCGCCTCTCAACTGTCAATCAGTCAACTGTTACTAACTATTAACTAATTTATTTATTTATTTATTTTTCAACACACACCAGGAAGCAGCCCGTAACAGCTGTCTAACTCCCAGGTTCCTATTTACTGCTAGGTAACAGGTGCATCAGGGTGAAAAAAACTCTGCCCATCTGTTTCCGCCGGCGCCGGGAATCGAACCCGGGCCACAGGACTACATATCCAGCATGCTGTCTACTCAGCTATCAGCGCCCTGTGTGTGTGTGTGTGTGTGTGTGTGTGTGTGTGTGTGTGTGTGTGTGTGTGTGTGTGTGTGTGTGTGTGTGTGTGTGTGTGTGTGTGTGTGTGTGTGTGTGTGTGTGTGTTATCAAATTAATCCCCAATGCGTAAGTCATATATCACTTTTATCTCTATAATTAAAACAATAAAGTTAATAATTTATTTCCGTTCACTAGGGACAACAAACTCCTACGTGACCTTGGGAATTCCTAATTCAGGCGAGTCCCACCGGACGAGGCTTGAGAAGGACACTCTTAATCCCAAATGGAATCAGGATTTCACCTTGTGAGTAATACCATTGATCCTATACCTGGCTATTCTCTACTAGTGATACCTACTTAGAAAATACCCGTTTTCTAATGCCCAGAATCCAATAGTAATCATGACTGATAATATGATTAGTATATTCCTCTTAGTCATTATAACTGCATCACCGTCCATGATCATTAACCAGTCTTCATTGGGAATTATCATCATTCATCAGTTACCATCGTGGATCATCATTCGTCAGTTACCAATGTGCATCATTATTCAATTCCCAGCATCGTACACCATCATGCATCATTGTACATCATCATATATCATCACAGCAATTCGGAAACACAGATTTGATAATAACTATTTAACTTCTTGTATTTCAGACGTGTAAACAATCTCCAGAAGGACGTCCTTCAAGTGGAAGTCTGGTGAGTACTGATCAACACACCCCAAACACCTGTCACCCCGTAACACAATGTTAGGAATAACACAAATAAATAAAACTCTTGAATAAACATTGTACTGTATGAGCTCATCTGCCCAGCGTAATGCAGGTGCTCGTTATTTATATATATCAGCAAACACAATGTTAACAAATCCACAAGGGCCGTGACGAGGATTCGAACCTGCGTCCGAGAGCATCCAAGACGCTGCCTACAGATCTAGTAAGTTCAGTAGAACTTCGGTTTCAACTCCTTTTACCATGTCGTAGCTCAGTCGATTAAGGCAGCGTCTGGGATGCTCTCGGACGCAGGTTCGAATCCTCGTCACGGCCCTTGTGGATTTGTTTATTTGATGCATCATGCAATTGTAATTTCTGTGTAAACGCAACGTTATTTGTACGTTTGTAACATCGTCGTTTACTAACGTGAAAGCATTGTGGTTATATCGTGTAATGTCAAACCGCAAGGATTGACCATACAATTATTTTAAATGTAAAAATAAGCATAAATCTAATAAAAATATGAAGGGTGTGTGATTTTCAGTTGCATTCAGACTCATCAACACAGGTCGTATGACGCTAATTGCTTGTGTGTAATATACAGGCACGAGCATGATGCTCTGGGGGTGAAGCAGCTGACAGCTGTGCGGGACATCAAGGGCCTCAGTCGGCTGGTCCGGGGCACGACAGCTCAAGCCCAACACCAAGCAGCTCACCTTCTGGGCCAAGTCACCTTTAATGTCAAGGTTAGTTACACACGATGGTAAGGGCAAGCTATCTCTTCTTCTGCGTCAAATATTGCAGTTTAACTCAAAACAATTATATTTGTATGTTACTGAATATAACAGAGGGTGAGATTAATGATTCTAGCACGAATCTATTCTATGCTTCTTATATTTTTCATCACTTGAAAAGGAAGTCGAAAAATTAACTCTCCAAAGCTCATTATGCAATTTTATTATGGCCTGATGTTAAGAGATGCGTTTCGTTGACCATGTCAACATTGACAAAGGAAGAGTACAAGTGGATTAAATTTGATTGATTGATAAAGATTAAGGCACCCATGAGGTGGCACGGGCATGAATAGCCCGTAAGATTAAATTTGGCTGGAGCACCCGGATATAACCGAGAGTGAGGTGAAGTGTCACATGGGCCACTGGGCCCACTGCAGCCTACCCATCTCCTGTGTTTCAATGACGGCTGGAGTAATATGTTGGATGTCCCCTCATGGTCTCGAAGATTGGCAGATTGCAACATGGAGTTTGCTGGCTGTTGATAGTTGGTTGTGTTTGTTTGATGTGCAGTGTCTCGCCAATGTCCAGTCTTTTATTGTTGATTATTTCAGTTTGTTTTTTCAGGAAATCTCTGGTGATGGTCTGATTGTGTGTTGATACCATATGCTCCTTGACTGGGCTTTGTTATTTGTGCATTGTCAGACGCCTTGAAAGAGATGATGTTGTCTTGCCTATATGCTGAGATCGTTACGGCTGACAGTCCCCAAATGGATATGTGAAAGCACAGACGCCATTCGTCTCTTTCAAGGCGTTTCGTTTCGTGTTTCGAGAAGTTTTTCTTGAGCAAATTGGTGGTCTTCTTGCACATATAGTATATTATTAACTAAACCTTCTGCCTGATGTAGGTAAAGGGGTCACGTTTCTATCAATAATGTCTTTCAGGACTATTTCTTCCGTTTTGTGAGCACTAGAACACTATATTGTTAACCATAAAAGACTTTAGACCTTCTGGCCTATTGTACCACCTACTGTGTAACTATTTCATTGACTCAGGTGTTCTGGACGACATCCTAACAATTTATCCAAAATTTGTTTGTCCATTTTAAAGAATGAAGATTTTTTTTATATTACTTCTAAGCTGTATCGCTTATGAACCCATCCCTTCCCTTGTGTGGCAGTGCACAATAGAAAGTTTTTTTACATATTCATACACTAAAATATTGATTGTAACCATGTTATATATATGTGCTTCAGCCTACAGTTTAGACTTATTGTCTTGTGTATGACCCTCTGTCCTGTGTGACAGTGAATACCAGCATTATCCTCACTTTATTAAGACTTAATTGAAATCCTAAATTAGGCAAAATTGTAATTAATTTTGTCAATAAAGATGTTAATAATAATAATAAGTGGAAAACATGTTCCTGTTGAAAACATATATAGGAGGGACCGGATAGTTGTTAACGCGGGGAGAACTTCGATAAGTTGAATGGACTTCATATGTCCCCATGGACGGGAAACTGACCCAAGCTTGTACTCTGTGTGGCAGGACGTGAGTGAGCGCGGCCTCAATGGGTGGCATCCCCTGGAGAAGAAGAGTGAGGTAGAGGAGTCCAAGGAGAGAGGCAGCATTCTTCTAGTGGGATCCTTGTCCTCTTCAGCACACCTTGAGAACAAAAATCGACAGTCATACGATTCCCTACTGGCTCGTCTTGTTCATCATCAACTAATAGAAGAAGCAAACAACAAACAGGTGGGTGCGCTTCATTTGTTTAACAAGAAATACAAATTGCATTGTTACATAAATGTTTAATCCAAAATAAACTGATGTTAGTCTTTGAATTTAGTTGTTGCATTTCAAAGCAGTCTGAATATATAAATGCATTCAAATATTAATATATATTTGGTCAAAATATATAAAATAATTGTTAGCAATATAAGGACATTTTTTTAAGTTAATGTTTCAACAGAAAACGCTGATTGTGCATAAAGATTCGAATATAAAGAACTGTGTGTATGATAATTAACCATTCACACTGTTTACCTTCTCAGGTGTATCGATGAATATATATAAAGAGTTAACTT
Source organism: Procambarus virginalis (assembly GCA_020271785.1). NCBI lineage: Eukaryota > Metazoa > Arthropoda > Malacostraca > Decapoda > Cambaridae > Procambarus > Procambarus virginalis. The sequence goes on from WNGS01004374.1 coordinate 2,642,465, forward strand.
TAGTCTTGGACTAAAGTAAACTTGATGGTTGGTCATTAAGCTATTGTGGTGGCCATAATGTCCCTCCCGCAGTTGATAGGCCTTAAGCCCATTACCCAACCAATAAACACAGTATATAAGGTATATACTTACTAGCATTCTGTATTCCAGAGTTTTGTAACTCGTCTTATTCACTTTCAGGAGGACGAGTGGTCGCCGCCCTGGAACGGGCGAGTGAGCGGCAGCGCAGCGGCGGCCCTGGCGCAGTTTGCCATAATGTTAGGGCTGAACGACGCGGCTCTCCAGTTGTCGTGGTGGTGCGTGGGCAGCCGGATCGCCACCGTGGACACCGCCTGGACCCTCTCTCAGCTCCACCGCGTGCAGGCCGCCCTGGCCAAGGGTGCTTATCGAGACGAAGACTTGGGGGAGCTGCGGACATCTCTCTCCAGCTTCGTTCGCGCCAGTGCCGAACGGATAAAAACTCTGCACACAGCCTTTCCTCCCTCTTCTGGTGTTCTGGCGCAGCACCAACTCACTTACACTCTAAAGTAGGTGGTGTTCGTAATATGTAACGTATTGTATAGTTATAATTGCATTTTGTTCGTCATTAGATGATGTTATGATGTATTTGTAATGTTTAAACACTCTGCTCCATATTAGTTTGGTATAATATGCCTCTTTTTATACTAAAAGTATAATTAAAGTTTTTGTTTTCATTAGTGCTTCACGTAGACAAAGAGGACAGACGTGTATACATTGAAATGTACACCCCTCTTCTCATTGTATATTGACTGAGAGTATACTTTAGTCCTGAACTATGTCCAGGACTTTAGTATACTTGCTCGCTGGTCATTAAGTTACTTTGGTGGCCATAATACTTGTCTTTAATACTCTCTACTTTTATAGGCCTTAAACCCTATATCGAACTAGCCAACTTACAAAAAGAGTCTATACCCTGATGTGGATTTAACGTGCTGACAATGTTTTCAGGGTCCTGTACAGTATGCAGAACCACAATGAAACCCAAGTACTACTGGCTGAAGAAGGCCTTCCCTACCTACACGAGACTGTCACGTCAAGCCTAGCTGTGCATACTAAGAACTGGTGAGTCGACGTGATCTGGCCTCACACTGCACTGACGCTCTCTTAATGTGTGTGTGTGTGTAAGCTGCTAGTATGTGTAGAAAATATTAGTTACCAGTTTTATATTTGTCAAACCTTTTAAGACAATATTAAATTTCCTTTGTACATTCAATTTGTCAACCTTAAATTAATACCATTGCGTTTCCAATAATGTTTTAACTTGATACAAACTTCTTTTTAATGTATAAGTTTCCATTATAAAATACAAAAAAGTGCATTATTCAAAAGTTGCATTATTTTAAGTTTTTTTAAGGCCTCGCTTTGTATTGAATGTTTTTTTTTCTATAACTATAAATAAACTTCAGTAAAGAAAGCTCATGGAGCCTATAGATCCCTCTATGACGTGACACAACATGCCTTCATACTGATGTGTTACATCTGGGTTGTGACAGTCTATCACGTAACACAACATAGCTTCATACTGATGTGTTACATGTGGGTGGTGACAGTCTATCACGTGACACAACATAGCTTCATACTGATGTGCTACATGTGGGTGGTGACAGGTGGACAGCGATGATCGAGGAACAGCTGAGAGGAGTCAGAACAGCTGATGAGCAGATCTCAAGAGTCATCAACATCGTCGATGAGTCCAACACCTTCCTCACCTACGCTGACAAATTCTACAATAGTATTTTCTTAAAGTGAGACAACTATTTCATTTCTTCTTTATTGTGTCATTTGTGTCTTTTTATGGAATATTGATATTATATTATTAAATATGTATATATAAACTTTCATTATATTCATTTATATCTCCCATGGAAGTGGGAGACAGAATAAGGATATATATATATATATATATATATATATATATATATATATATATATATATATATATATATATATATATATATAATCATAATGTTTTGAAGGCCTATATTATATGTAGATTAGTTTATTATTTATTCATTTAAATGTGAAAACTAACACGGGTGTCCCACTAGGGAGATGAACATCCCATACATGCAGACAACGTACCTTGTGGTCAGCAAGAAGGTCAATCCCTGCGTGCGGCCTCTAGTCATGAACATCTACAACCGTATGCCCTTATTCAACGAGCAGAGGGAAGACGCTGATGACGCCCAGTATGCCCTGGAGGTGGGCACGTCCTGTGGCAGCTGTACAGGAATCTTAGCCACCTACACACGTGAGTTTGGCATTCTGATGTATTTAGAATTGATTCATTTTCTCACACACGCACACATGTGCGTCCTTTCCTGTTGGCTACTTCTCCATCTCGTATATTGGTAAATTGCGTCAGTATGACGATGATATCTATCTACCGTAAACAGGAATTGTGTGAAATAGTAGATGTGGGATCGCTCTAGACTGACAGGTGCTGATAGCAACACTCGTTGATAGGTGAAGCCTATTATTAAGATCTAACATACCCGTGTTCTTTGATAAATGAATGATCTTCACTTTATGGTATACTCCACATGTGTAAATGTTTTATCTATTGCATTTAACAATGCTGTCAGCTGATTTGTATATATTGATTAGGCTCGTTCGTTTCCCTTAAATTTAAGAAAGTGTAATGTTATTTTTTGTCTCCCTTTCCTTACTCACAGGTTGGGTGAGTCACTTCCAGCTGAGGCTCGTGGTGAGTCCGGGGTGCGTGAGTACCACCGGTGGTTCTCCCGCGGGGTGATGAGGTGGCTGGAGCTGGCCGTCTCTCGCGCTCAGGATATGATCAGAAAAGCCGTCGACCTAGATTGCTTCGAGCCCGTCGATGCGTTCTGTAACTTCAGCTCCTCTGCAACTGATACCATTGGAATATTCCACGATGTGAGTTGCAACGATTACATGTTCCATATTGAGGTTTTATGGTAATGTTTGTAAGCGGCCTCGCTCAACATCCTTCCCTCCTACCTTCCCCACCCCCTTAAAAGTGAAAAATATGGCAGAGGTAATTTTTTAGCATTTTTCATTATCCAGGTAAAAATCTGGTGGTTGAAGCTGGCCTGGCCCGACCCAGAGAACAGCGCCGTGTTACTGGCCAAGATCTTGGAAGACATCTGCTCCTGCGGGACCACCTACTCAGACCTCCTCAGGAATAAAGTTGACACCATGCTCTTCAGACAAGATAATTCCAGTCGCGTCTTCTTCACCAGTCAGGTACAATGTCACTCTTGTGTCTTCATCAACAACTCCTTAACCTTTCAATATGTGTTGAGGATCATAACATTCTGAAGTGTTCAAAATAGCTGCCATTGATTTTTTTAATTCAATATATCTTAAACAATTATTGAACACCGTAGCAAAGCAAGCTTTTACTGAACGCTGGCTCGCTTGTTGCTGAACATTTGATATGATTTCCTTTATACTCTATTGTAACACAAACCTCCCGCATCGCCCAGATTTGTGTGGGGCTCAACAACATCGAGAGAGTGCGGCAGGAGCTCACGGGACTCCCAGGACACTTCGGGTTCGATGCTCAGCTGGAGGAGATTAGGAGCTCTGGGAGTGGCAACGGAGCAGCTGCCCAACTGGAGGCCACCGTTGAGAGGCTGATATTCAGCGCCGCAGAGAATATGGAAGCCAAAGTCAACGAGTTTATTGAAACTGTGATAGACAAGGTAAGTAATTAACGTGAGCTTGGCGACACTTTAATTGCAAGTTTAAATTGGTCTTAAGTATGAGTGATTGTTAGGTTCAGTTGTCGAAAATTTTCATCTGATGGAAATCAGCATGTCACATTGTGCAACGATTCTAGAAATATATTGTGAACTCTTTTTTTCGCCCAGTGTGTTTGAGAGTGAAATAGGCTGTTCCGAAATTTTCGTTCTTTGCGCTCTTCTAATTTAGCCGTGTTAAGCACTGCAACCTACTATATATAATTGTCCGTAAATTTCAGTAAAAATTATCAAACATTTAAAAATACTCTTAAATCACAGCAACATCAGCAGAGTTTTTTTTGTTAAATTCCATTCATTTTGAGGTGTCGCAAGTGGTTGGGCACCGTTATTTGACCAAGCCATTGTGTCCAGGAACTTAACCTATCATCATATCCTAACTCTTATTCCTTTCCTCCGCCCCGTACCAATCCAAATCCTTATCATGATCCCTTCCCAGTGCTATATAGTCGTAATGGCTTAGCTCTTTCCCCGTGACAGTTCCCTCCCTCTTAGTTCATCCTCATAACCCAACTCTTAGACGACTTATAACCACACTAGTTATATTAGCACTCTGATAGTGACCCTTCATGTACTAGATGGTCATAACATTCTTTCCTCCAACAGATGAGACCGACACTTGAGAAGGCAGCGAATGACGCCTGTGAAGCCCAAGATGAGTTCTTGTTCTTAGGGGAAGTTCTTAACCCAGCCATGGAACTCTTGCGTAAACACCTCCACACCTCTAACTTCCACAGGTTCTTGTGGCGTGTGTGGGAAGTCATTATTGATATCTTCAATTCCATTGTTAGGCGAAATACTGAGGTAAGATTTTTATAAGATACTGTTCATTCATTCAGAAGCTTTTCAGGGGGGTTCACATGCTGTTTCGAATCACAGCAGATTGTACTCGCCTAATTTTGCTTGCCAGTGTTGAGCTTCGGCTCCTTGGTGCCGCCTCTTTACTTTCAATTATGTAGTATATAGGTTCCTGAGCCTATTGTGTTTTCCATCTTATCTTGATCTTGATTTGAAACTGTGTATAGAGTCTCCTTCCACCATCTCACTTTTAATGCTTTCCAGTTGATCATAACTTTGACATTAACAAAATTGTGAATAATATCTTGTTTTTGGCTCATTTATGTACTCAGTTTTCACTTGTACCTTCCTATTCGAGTACCATTTCTGCTAAATAGTCTACCGTATCTGTCCTATTAATTCCATTGAGAATTTTAAACGTGGTGTTCATACCTCCGTTAACTCGTCTGTCTTCCAGCGATGTAAGTTAAACTCCAGTAGCCATTTGTTGAACTATTCATTCAGTTTGTCCAGGTCATTTTGTAGTCTCCTACTGCCCTACATCATTTTAATCCTCCCTATAACTTTCCATCATAAACAAGGGCTATAAGAAGAATTCTATTCACCCCCTGGAAGATCATTTGCATATATCAGAAAGAGGTTAGTTTTAAGTAAGGAGCCCCATAAGACTCCGCTCGTGACATCTCGCCACTCTGAGGTCTCACCCCTCACAGTGACTCGCTGTCCTCTGGTGCCTCAATACTCACTTATTTACTGGAGCACGTTCCCTGCAACTTATGCATGCTTCTCCAACATATACTCTAGTCTGTCATGCAGCACCACCTCAAATGCACAGTTTTATGATTCGAAGCTGTGAAGGAGCATGTGAACACCCTGTATGTGGTTTGTGTCATGGACGTGAGCCCTACATTGTTGCTGTTTCTTAATATTTTATTCCAAGTTACAGATGAAGATTTATAAAGTTGTCGTCTTTTTCAGAGAAGAAGAGCTAATTACTTTGGTGGTGTACACAGCATCGTACAAGCGACGCTGAGTTTCTTCACACCAAACGATGGAGTCGGTCTAGACGAAGTCACAGCTCAGACCCCTGGTGAGCGCTTTATCTTTAATTTAATAAGTAATCAAACGAGTACACTCTCCCTCTCTCTCTAGTGCTATATAGTCGAAGTGGCTTGGCGCTTTCCCCTGATAATTCCTTCCCTCCCCCCCCCTCTCTCTCTCTCTCTCTTTCTTAAAATTGAAATATATTTACTATCCAAGTACTTTAACTTTTCTGTGATAACCGCAACAAATTAACATTCATATTGTATATGTGATAAAAAAAATTCCTTTCTCAGAATACACTTCTCTCATTGAGCTGCTGGAATGTCTGAGAATGTCCACAGAGGCGCTAATCTCAAAATATTACCAGGAGCGTTATGACGAACAGGTAGAGGACATTCTTCCATCTAAAGCCCAGCTTGTTGCGAAGGTAAGCTTGCACTAGCTAAGAAGCCTCGTTTTAAAACGAGAATCATGTGTAGTGGAAATATTATTTTCGTAAACGGTGTTGAATACATGCTAGTGAATTTAATTGAACCAGATTTTTTAAATATATATATTTATATGTGTGTAAATCACAAAAGTTAACACGTGATGAAAAATGTGACAGTGTCAGACCACGGAGGAGGAATTGAAACATGAATTTCCTTAAGCACTTTCGTATTTAATAATACATCTTCAGAAGGGTAGGAAGCGTCGCCCTTCTGAAGATGTATTATTAATACGAAAGTACTTAAGGAAATTCCTGTTTCAATTCTTCCTCCGTGGTCTGACACTTTCATATTTATATATCGAATGTGTTATATGATAGAGGTGATTTATTGATAAGGATTATAATTAAGCCACCCAAGAGGTGACACGGGCATGTAAATGATAGTTTTTCATTCTCTCTCTTTCACGGAAGACATCTCCTGTCCACGAGGCTAACCATAGCCCGTGCTTCTTGCCCAGCTCCTCTGCCAGGTAAGTTACGGGCTAACCATAGCCCGTGCTACTTGGAACTTGTTCCGAGTAGCTGAATCTATAACAACAACATCTCTCTCTTACAGATGCTTTTCACTCGTCCCGGGAAGCTGATCGTTGAGGTGATCATGGCTCGGGACATCGTGGTTGAGAGCGACGCTGGTAGTGTGAGCTCTCGCGGCGGGGGTCAAGCTGGATTCCACAACCAGCCTGTGGACTCCTACGTTAAAGTGCAGCTGGTGCCCCAGGAATGGTTCCCCGCTGCCTCCATATACAAGACCAAGATACAGCGCAAGCAAGACCCAGCCGTATACGAGGAAACCTTTGAGTTGTGAGTGTTTTCGCAGCGACAATTCAGGATTTGCCTTTTCCTCGCAGCCCATTCTCCTAAACTGATATTACTTAACAACAATTGTTCGGTAGAACGTACAATACTGGACTGTTGCAGCCAACCATGTCCACTTTTTTACTACTAATTTTGCAGAGGGCATGATAAAATATACAAAAATCCACCCTTAAACATTTCTGATATATTACATACATGTCCTATATTACGCCTCAGATAGCATATATATATATATATATATATATATATATATATATATATATATATATATATATATATATATATATATATATATATATATATATATATATATATATTTGGCAATAAGATTACACACAGAAATCACAATAGCGTATATATCAAATGAATAAATCCACAAGGGCCGTGATGAGGGTTCGAACTTACGTCCAGGGTGATCCCAGACGCGTCATAATCGACTGCGCCACGACATGGTAAAAGAACTGCAACCGGGATTGCTACTGCTCTCACACGGATCCCGTAGTCTCTCCGAGACACAAACCGGAGTTTTACACAATTCCCCCCATGCACTCGGGCTCTGTCAACAAGCTGTTCTACCTCTTCGCCCTTATTTCAATGTACTTAGGCCTTGTGGTTTTATTCTTTTAGGCCTAAGATTGCTTCTGCAAGTTAGATTAGGTTCTTAAGTTACGCTTCTGTTTTCTCAATACGCTTTTGTTTGTTTTAATTCAATAATACAAAGCGAGAACTTTTATGGATACAACAGTCCATTTTTGTTCATGCGATTAAAAGTTGCTATAAATACTATCATATTATGAGGCTGGATTAATGACTTCGCTACAGGGTCTTCGATAAACTTAATAGGCATCCTGTACTCGAAATCAGAATACCAATGGTGTGAAAATTGTTTAAGGAATAATGAAAACAAGTATATATATATATATATATATATATATATATATATATATATATATATATATATATATATATATATATATATATATATATATATATATATGCGGAAAAACCGTTATATATATATAGATGAACGTTTCGACTCGCGAAAGTCGTTGTCAACATCAGACTGACGCGAATCGAAACGTTCATCTCTCTTCTCCATTTCTTTGTGGTTTTTCCGCATACAAATGATCAGTGTTTAGTGATCGTCAATTGCATATATATATATATATATATATATATATATATATATATATATATATAATATATATATATATATATATATATATATATATATATATATATATATGTAATACTGAGTTTACTTTAGTCTTGGACTGTGTTGAGGATTAAAGTATACTTGCTGATAGGTCAGCAAACTAGAGATACGAACTTAATAAGTCTGCCGCAATTGACATAATCCTTAATCCCAACACCAAACACTATTTTAAATAATTATTTCGGGAGGTAAGTTACAGGTTCATTTCATGAACCTGTACGTAGGCCAGTATAGGCTAAAATCCCATTTTCTTTCTTTCCAGTGATATGAGTAAGAACGATGACGGTGTCCGCGCAGGATTCATATTGTTTACACTCAAAGATTACAACCTAGGTCGCTCCAACACCTTCATAGGGGAAGCCTTGGTTCCTCTGGCCAACCTCCCCTGTGTTGACTCCTCTCAAGTCCATACAGTCTCGAACACTTACTTCAAGATGACCACCCCGGGACTCGACATAGGTAGGCTATAGCTGGTCCGTGATGGTCATGTACTCGTACCTGATGTGTCATGATACTGTATGTTTGTGTGTTTGGCTTGTACTTGAAGCGCTGAAATGCCTCATGTAATCATTTTATGTCGAGTTCTAGGCCAGGAAGCGTCAAGCATCTATACGCATCAACTTGAGAAGCCTCAGCATTTTACATAATCTTGCTCAGCTTAATCATACCGGCTTTGTTTACGTTTTATAAACAGTTTGTGAGCTGCGAATAGCTTCAAGGTTGTTTATTCCAATAATAAGCTGGGATTGTGACGTTTCAATGCTTGTTAATTCTTCAATAAATTAAAACAACGCTACCATGATTGTTGACAGATGCAGAGGTTTTGTAAGTGGAAGTGTAAATGTTTGAGGAATCTTGGCCCAGGTGGCTATTGATATCAACCGTTGAGAAATTTTGCCGGTGTCAGGATTTTTTTTGTATATATTCACGACCTTAAACCTTGAACGTTAAATCTTAAATTTATTGTTGTAACATTGAATGTTGTAACATAGTATTTGTAAATATATATATATATCTTCTGTACCTATAAGAGAGAATGACTGTCTAATGTTGGAGGCCAGACGCTAGGGGCTAATTTCACTCATTTTTGCAGGAGGAATGCTCTCGGGTAGGTGACGGACATAGGTCTACCTCTACCAACCTAAATTAAATGCTTTAGGAAATGTTAGCCATTATAAATACCCAAAGACCACTTTCAAGGAATAAGGTGGCGAAATATGGTGACTAACATAATGTTGTTACTGAAAGATGAATGAAAAAAGGAAAATCAAAACATTTGAAACTCGTACATTTGTTTTAATGCTTCTTAAGTGGGTGTCGCAGGTGTGGTGAGGGTGGGAGGACGAGGAGCTTGATAGCTAGATAGATATAGAAATAAGTAGAGATTGAGACGGATAGTGATAGAGATAGGTAGGCAGAGATAGAGACAGAGAGAAGCGGGAGACAGACAGGCAGGCCCGAGCAACACCGGGTACCCCTCCTAGAATACGGAAATTTGAAGGAGAATTAAACCAGTAGTAGAGTAGTTTTATGTACAGAAGAGCAGTTGCATAAGTAGTTAAAAAAAATTTAATCAGCGTCACAGGAAAACTATTTAATTTCTTGTTGCTAAGCTCTGGTTAACTTGAAGAAACTGAATTATAACTTACTACACTGCTTTCCAAGCCAAAGAAATATCCAAACATAGGCAGGAACTAGCCATGTTAGTCTAAATAAATAAATGGATAAATGCATTTTGTCGACCATGAATAAACTTTTTCTTAATATGTACATAACACGCACATAATATGCATTTAGCATGCCCTAAACATGCACTAAGTAACGTAAAATATTAATTATATATTACCTTTTTTCCAGGATATAAATCCCTTCGTGCGCTGCACTTCAGAACGGCAGACAAGATTGCGTATTCATTTGTAAAGAGAGTTTCAAAACGACTCTTAGATGCANAGGCATAGGATTAAACTGGTAAGATTTTGCGATTTGATGACCAAAAGGTTTGATCAGGTTGGGATGGGAGAGAAAGGATGAGAGTTCTGAAAAGCAAACTTGTAAAGAACATTTGGTTTGAAGTATAATCATCCGAGCTGAAGATTTTGGATGAAATTGCAGATTGTTATATGAACTATCATGGGTTATTCTATTCTACCAGATTACATTTACGGGAGACATCTCCCGTCACGTAGGGTGCAGTCGCACCTCCACAGATCTCCAGTATCATCTATTGATACTGGTATGGCTCTAAAGGGCCACCACTTACGGGCTATTCATGCCCGTGCCACCTTTTGGTGGCTTAATCTTCATCAATCAATCTACCAAAGGCGCCAGGATCTCACACAGATGCGAACGACCCGAGTCGGCACTCTACAGAGAATTAGCTTATTAATGTGTCGGAGTCACGTAGGTCAAGGCTGTGAGGAAGATGTATTATGATTGCATTCATTGTCTGTCTGTCTGTCTCTATCTCTCTCATTAAACACTTCGTGCGCCATTTTCCTTCCCTCTTCACACGCCTTCATTATAAACGTACACACCGCATAGTAACTGATTTCTCAAGGCTTTATAACCGCATTCTTGAGGCATCAGGGATCGCTTTGAGTATCTCTCGCTCATAAAGGAATTTTAATTTGTTATGTAAGACGAATGTTGTGGTGGTGTGTGTGGTGTGTGGTGTGTGTGTGGTGTGTGTGTGTGTGTTGTGTGGGCCTTGAAGGACCACTGCATGACTTTTTTTTTATCTCTATTTAGCGACGCACCCCCATAATAACCCCATAACTGCGTATACTGTCTCCCCTATTACCACCCATTATGTCATGCCATCCCCACTAATACTCTCACCCCCATCGTTCACTCCAATACTCTCACTAATCACCCATCACGTTTACAATCATCTCTCCGCCCTATCCCTATCCATACTTCCACCGCATCACCACCAATACTTTCAGTCCATCACTCCATATATAATCACCCAACCACTTGGGCTGGACGGTAGAGCGACAGTCTCGCTTCATGCAGGTCGGCGTTCAATCCCCGACCGTCCAAGTGGTTGGGCAACATTCCTTTCCCCCGGCTCATCCCAAATCCTAATCCTGACCCCTTCCCAGTGCTATATAGTCGTAATGGCTTGGCGCTCTCTCCTGATAGTTCCCTTCCCTTCCATATATAATCACTCAAACGACAATAATTAACAATTTAAGTTGAATATGGTACAAGGAATAACCAAGAAATTTAGTCTTCATAAACTGATGAGTCATACGAATCCGTAAATTCCATAGCGATTACAGAAGAATTGATTTCTCGGTCTCATAAGAATGCTAGAAACAAGAGTCCTCACTCAGACTCCTGGTCTGTAGAAGCCAAAAATGGGGATTAATTTTGTTTATGATGGAAGCCGGGACGGCAAGATTTTAAAAATTTTTTCATCTGTTCATTTCATTTCATCTGTTTTTCATTTACATTTTCTGCTATACCATATACTGTGCCCACTGTTCTTGGCAGACTAAGGCATCTATTGTGCATACACTCATTATGTTCACTTTTAATTTTTAGTTAAAGATAATCACGGACATTAACAGTCAACAAGGAGGTACAATCATAGCTCTTTTTCCAGTCCTATAACAAAAGAATCACAGTTTTTGCTTTCAATATTGCAAAGACATTTTCATTCCAGCAGAAACAATCACAGCTCGTGAACAAAACCACAATGGCCGTAATGAGGGTTCGAACCTACGTCCGAGAGGATCCCAGACAAGCCTTAATCGACTGTGCCACGACACAGAAACAATTGCAACCAGGAGTTCACCTGCCCTCACACGGATCCTGCAGTCTCTCCGAGACAAAAACCAGGTTATGTTATACACAATGAAGTAAGGGTGAAGAGGAAGAACAGCTTATTGACAGAGTACGGGTGCACGGGGCAATTGTGCGAAACTCTGGTTTTTGTCTCGGAGAGACTGCAGGATCCTTGTGAGGGCAGATGAACTTTCGGATGTAATTCTTTTCTACGTCGTAGCTCAGTCGATTAAGGCAGCGTCTGGGATGCTCTTGGATGCAGGTTCGAATCCTCGTCACGGCCCTTGTGGATTTGTTCATTTGATGCATCACGCTATTGTGATTTCTGTGTGTAATCACAGCTCTTTTCCAATCATCTAGTTCCAACCCCTTTCACGTAAGCAACTTGTGGTATACTAACCTGCATTCATTTCACTTTCCACTCACGAGAACCTTGGGTTAAGAATGGGGAAACAGGAAGACCAAACTCAAAGAGTAGGAGAAAATTTATAGAAAAGGTTCCAGGAGAATGGGAAGTGCTAAGGGGAAACTTGAGTGGGAAGTTAAATGAAAACATTGAAAGGGGAACTGGTCCGGAGGAAGGCGAGAAGGGGAGGTGCCCCTATTTTTAGTCCCCCCCCCTTTAGAATGACAGTGATAACCGCAGCTCCCAGACAGCGTTACGTCCTGTTGAGTCACCACTACAACTACCTCCTCTCTCTTCCTTCTCTCCCTCTCACCCTCTACACCAGTCCTTTAGCAGTTATAATCCTGATACATTTCCCCCCCTCTCCCTTTTTATTACGTATTCCCTTTTCACCCGTCCTCTTCCCCTCATATTTCCTTCCCTCCTTTTCCTCTTTTGTTCCCCTCTCACACTGGACGCCACTCTCCTCTCTCTCTCTCTCTCTCTCTCTCTCTCTCTCTCTCTCTCTCTCTCTCTCTCCTGTTCTGGGTTCTCTGACACTGTCACTGTAGTGTTTCGTGCACGTCGGTGAGTTTCGATTCCGTGTTTACAGTATTGATGTCTCAACAGGTAAGCCACAAGGGGGGGGGGGAAGCAGCTACCTGCAAGGGTGGCTTTTGCATTTACCAGTTATGTTTTGTTTATCCGTCTCTCATCTTCACTCAGTCTCTATTATTTCTTCAATCACCTTCACTTATGCTAATTTTTCTCGGTATTTTTGGTAAGCGAAAATGTTCTAGGCACAACCTCTCTACACGTGTGTGCTTGCTGCGACGACTTCCCTCACCTGCTGAATACCTGCTTGGCCGTCACGGCGGCACTTCAAGGATTAACAGACTGACGAAACCCTTGTGGCTCTCGACTGAAGCTGATTTAGTGAGAGAGAGAGAGAGAGAGAGGAGAGAGAGAGAGAAGAGAGAGAGAGAGAGAGAGAGAGAGAGAGAGATACAGAGACAGATACAGAGAGACAGAGACAGAGACAGAGGCAGGACTCTCACAGTGAGGGGAGTGGGAAAGACCGGGTATACTGTGGTGAATTTCCGGGACTCAGCAGTAAATTACACGAGTGCGGAGACACGGGGTCACCTCTGGCAGGTAGACGGCGCCAGTCATCATCTTCTAGGTAAAGGATCACATTCGCTGAAGTAAATATGACAGTGACTCTTCATACAGCTGCCTGGGAAGTCAGCTATGAAGAGCATATCTCTGGCAAAATCGATTTTACTCTGTGTGTGTGTATTCACCTAGTTGTGTTTGCGGGGGTTGAGCTTTGCTCTTTCGGAGCATTCAGAGTGAAAGAAACTTTGCCCATTTGTTTCTGCCTCGTGCGGGAATCGAACCCGCGCCACAGAATTACGAGTCCTGTGCGCAATCCACCAGGCTACGAGGCCACCACATGTGTGTGTGTGTGTGTGTGTGTGTGTGTGTGGTGTGTTGTGTGTGTGTGTGTGTGTGTACTCACCTAATACTCACCTAATTGTGCGGGGCTTGCGGGGGGTGAGCTCTGGCTCTTTGGTCCGCCTCTCAACTGTCAATCAACTGATGTACAGATTCCTGAGCCTACTGGGCTCTATCATATCTACATTTGAAACTGTGTATGGAGTCAGCCTCCACCACATCACTGCCTAATACATTCCATCTGTTGACTACTCTGACACTGAAAAATTTCTTTCTAACGTCCCTGTGGCTCATGTGGGTACTCAGTTTCCACCTGTGTCCCCTGTTGTTCGCGTACCACCAGTGTTAAGCAGTTTATTTTATCTACCCTGTCAATTCCCCTGAGAATTTTGTGGGTAGTGATCATGTCTCCCCTTACTCTTCTGTCTTCTAGTGTCGTGAGGTGCATTTCTCGCAGCCTTTCCTCGTAACTCATGCGTCTTAGCTCTGGGACAAGCCTATAGTGGCATATCTCTGAACTTTTTCAAGCTTCGCCTTGTGCTTGACAAGGTACGGGCTCCATGCTGGGGCCGCATACTCCAGGATTGGTCTTACATATGTGGTATACAAGGGTCTGAATGATTCCTTACACAGGTTCCTGAAGGCAGTTCTGATGTTAGTCAGTCTCGCATACGCCGCAGATGTTATTCTTTTGATGTGGGCTTCAGGATACAGGGTGGTGTGATATCAACTCCTAGATCTTTCTCTCTGTACGTTTCATGAAGGACTTTATCTCCCATTCTGTATCCTGTGTCTGGCTTCCTGTTTCCACTGCCTAGTTTCATTACATTACATTTACTTGGGTTGAACTTTAGTAGCCATTTGTTGGACCATTCTTGCAGTCTGTCTAGGTCATCTTGTAGTCTCATACTGTCTTCGTGTGTGTGTGTGTGTGTGTGTGTGTGTGGTGTGTGTGTGTGGTTGTGTGTGTGTGTGTGTGTGTGCGCGCGCGCGTGTTTGTGTTTTCGTGTTCTTACCAAGGTGTACATTCCGGGATTGAGTTTCAACCCTTGGGCTCCGATTTTTAAATATTAGTCGTCTGGCGCAATGATTTGAAATCTTGTTATTCCTTATTACACCAGTTTTAACAACATTGTAGCATGAATAACAATAAAATAATTTATTTCAAATTGCTGAATACAGTTCGTCTCCACTACTACCCGTGCGCTCACGTTCCGATACCGCAATGATCATTTTCTTACGTGGTGTACAGTGGGGAGATTACGTACGATGGTTGCGCGTACATATTCTTGTACTGGTCTGACGTACGTGAGTCCCGGTCTACAAGTGTGCAGGAGTGCATGTGTGTCTCACGTACGTGGGGAACTTAGAGCGAGGCCGGACACAGTGACGCTGGGTCATACTCTAGTGAAATAGGTAAAACAAAGAGTGTTTGAAGTGAATATATGTTGATTCCATAGTACGGCGGCCAAATATTATATATATATATATATATATATATATATATATATATATATATATATATATATATATATATATATATATATAGGTAACCGCAGAAGGCCTGTTGGCCCATACGAGGCAGCTGGTATCTACATACACATAAAAGATTATATATATATATATATATATATATATATATATATATATATATATATATATATATATATATAATTTTTTATTTAGGATTCGCATATTTATAACTCACAGGTTTTTTCTTTAATTCAGATGTGGCAATTTTAACATTGCCCAGCTAATGTGGGAAAAACTCTCACTTGAAAAACAAACTCTCTCTCATTGAAGAGATAACTCTCATTAGAAAAGAAAACTCTCAATCACTTTGAAATTTGTGTTTCTCTCACATGAAAGACAAACTCACTCTCATTTAAAACACAAACTCTCATTTGGAAAACAAACTCTCATTCTCATGAAATACAAACTCTCATTCTCATGAAATACAAACTCTCATTCTCATCTGAAAAACAAACTCTCACCTGAAAAACAGAGCACACTTATCTGGCAAGCGAGAGGAAGTGAAGAAATCTACTAGTGTCACATTTATTCAAACGTTCGAATTCAGGCCCACGTGTTCAGAGATGACCGAACCTGATAATTACCACTATGAAAGGTCACGCGCGTTGCATATGATGACCTTAAATTAGATTGTTTACTCTAGATTTTCTCTTGTCATAATTTTTGTATTTGGACTGTGATTATTTCAACTCATAAAATTACTATTTAAATAAGAGGATAACTATTTGGACTATATATGGTACATATATTGACGTAATGGACAATTAAATAATACAATTTGGTACTATTCACTTTGTACAGTCTGAACAAACAAAGCTAAACACCAAAATTAAATATTCCTAGGCCCTAGTCTACTGAGTACGAATTTCAGTACATTTCAGTACGAATTGGTTGACTGTTGGTTAACTGCTGTTACTCGAGGTGTTGAACCGCGAGCATGTCATCTGAACAACCTCTACCAGTTGCTCACACCACTTCCAGATTTGTTTCATCTGGGAACCACTTAGAAGAGATCAAACCTACGTCTCTGGTAGAATCTTGCCTCATATCCGCAAATCAACTCTATATTAATAAACATACATACTGTACATACATACATACTGTACGGTGGAAACAGGAGGCCAGACACAGGATACAGAATGGGAGATGAAGTACTTCATGAAACGGACAGAGAGAAAGATCTAGGGGTTGATATCACACCAAACCTGTCTCCTGAAGCCCACATAAAAAGAATTACATCTGCAGCATACGAGAGGCTGGGTAACATCAGAACAGCCTTCAGGAACCTGTGTAAGGAATCATTCAGAACCTTGTATACCACATATGTAAGACCAATCCTAGAGTATGCGGCCCCAGAATAGAGCCCGTACCTTGTCAAGCACAAGACGAAGCTGGAAGAAGTTCAGAGATATGCCACTAAACTTGTCCCAGAACTAAGAGGCATGAGTTACGAGGAAAGGCTGCGGGAAATGCACCTCACGACACTGGAAGATAGAAGAGTAAGTAAGTAATTATCTAAGAAGGCACCAAGCCGGGAAAGCTATGTACCACTATGTTAGAAGAGTAAGGGGAGATATGATCACTACCTACAAAAGTCTCAGGGAATTGACAGGGTAGATAAGGATAAACTGTTTAACACAGATAGTAGGCGAACAAGGAGATACAGGTGGAAACTTAGTACCCAAATGAGCCACAGGGACGTTAGAAAGAACTTTTTCAGTGTCAGAGTAGTTAAGAAATGGAATGCATTAGGCAGTGATGTGGTGGAGGCTGACTCCATACACAGTTTCAAATATAGATATGGTAGAGCCCAGTAGGCTCAGGAATCTGTACAATAGTTGATTGACGGTTGAGAGGCGGGACCAAAGAGCCTGAGCTCAACCCCCGCAAACATAAATAGGTGAGTACATACATACATACATACATACATACATACATACATACATACATACATACATACATACATACATTACGGAGTGTCTGCTTTCAGACGAATGTTCGACAGAGCAAAATACCAAACAAAAATTGAACTCTTAAACAGGCGAACCCTGTGAGAAGAGATGCCGAGTCTCAGGCAGTTAATGCTAGATAATTCGTTCCTAGTGTCTAGGATTTGATCTGGGTTCAAATCGTGGCCAAGGAGGATGTACTATAGGCGGCAATTCTTAACTGTTCGTTTCTGTTAACCCAGCTGTAATTGGGTGCTGGTTGTAAACCGACTGGCGGATTGTGTTCCAGGGAAAACTCGTGGGTAAGGCTTACCATGAGCTATGGGAACGGAAAACTCTCATTCTACTAATTTGAGTCAGAAGTCGTCTGCCCCTTTGCCCACATGTGTAAAAGGACGAGAGGGAGAGAGGGAGGGAGGGAGGGAAGGAGAGAGAGAGAGAGAGAGAGAGAGAGAGAGAGAGAGAGAGAGAGAGAGAGAGAGAGAGAGAGAGAGTGAGAGTGAGAGTGTGAGAGTGAGAGTACAGGCCAAGGAGGATTATTTGGGCGTCAATCCTTAACTGTTCGACACTGTTCCCCCCAGCTGTAATGGGTGTCTGGTTGTAAACTAATTGACGAGTCGTGTTCCAAAGAAAGCTAATGTGTCAAGCTAACTATAAGCTACGGGGGAGTGAAAACTCTGCCTGTTAATACGAATCAGAAAGTCAACTATTCTTGTACCATGTAAAAAAAACACACACGCTGGACTTGAACGTACAGTGTTGACTCCAAACACCGCGGGAACGTTTCGGCCCCGGAGGATATAAGAGAAGCGCTGAGCAGCAGGACAGTCAGAACTACGTGTAACCTGAGTGTCAAGGTAGGCGGTCTTTCCTTGAGGACCGAGCACAAGACATCTACGGATTTCTGAATTCGAGCAAAGCATTATAAGGCCTTTGTGAATGGAGAAAATTATCATCACGAAGAAGCTGCAGGAGGCGAGGATGGTAGTCGTTGGTGGCTACCAAGCAAGGAGTGACGATAATGTTAAGACAGACCTTAGTGTTCTGAGAGGCACGTTCTACAGGACCCCCAGCTGGAAGGTGGGAAGGGGCTCCACGAGGACCAAACATTGGAGCTTTAGAGGACTGGTGACGGATGCAATGGACTTCGTGGTTGTGGCGGATGACTCTGACTTCGCGGTGGTGACACACGTGGGGCCGTTCTCTCTTGATATAGACGAACTCATCAAATTCGGAGACGATATTGACGATGCCAAGAGTTTACGCAGTAGTTTCAGCAGTGGGTTTTATGAGGGCAGTGACGTCAGCATCAGGAGCAGGAGCAACAGCAGCACCAGCAGCAGCAGCAGCAACAGCAGCAGCAACAGCAGCAGCAGCAGCAGCACCTTCAGTAACGGCGTCTTCAAACGCTTCGAATATCAGGTATTTTGTTCAGGATTATAACGTTAGTTACGGATAGTTTAGGACAGAAAAGGTCAAGTTAAATTTGGTTAAAATAGAATAGGTCAAGTTTGGACTCTTGTTAAGATGACGTCACGTACTACTCGTAAGAACGTCAGAACGTAAGTTCTGACGATCGTCGAGATGGTCTACATTAAGTGTGCCTGGACGAAAAATATCAACAGAACCTAAAACGCTTCACGTTGATGCCATCATCGAGAAAGATCACCACCGAGAGGAGAGAAAGTCTGGCGTCCAAGGCTGCCAAAAGCGACGCCGCGGAGAGGTCAACGACAAGTGTTCAGAGGAACACGCAACGTTTCGGATCATAAAAACTTGTTTGATATACAATACCACAGTGAGGCCATTATTCCTCAACGCCCCTCACGATGATGCCGAGAGGTTCCACAGAGATTTCTGCAATTTTTGTTATGAGTTCAGTGATTCGTGAACCATAATAGCAATTGCAGCATCAGAAGCAATTTTTTTTATTATTCTCACCAACCACATGGGCTGGGTGGTAGACCGACGGTCTCGCTTCATGCAGGTTGGAATTCAATCCCCGACCGTCCAAGCGGTTGAGCACCATTCCTTTACCCCGTCCCATCCCAAATCCTTATCCTGATCCCTTATAAGTGCTATATAGTCGTAATAGCTTTGCGCTTTCTCCTGGTAGTTCCCTTCCTTCAGGTATGAATAAAAAATGAATGATAAGTGTTCCTTTTAGGAACTAAGAAGAACAAGCGCTTCAGTTGTTCCTATAACTCTGAAAAAAGTGGTTGAGTGTTGGTATGCAAGTGGTGAGCGGTGAACGCACCAACTATCACTTGCTCTCACCATCTCCAGATTTGTTTCGTCACATAACCTCTTAGAAGAGCTCAAGGCTACGTCTGGTAGAACCTTGCCTCAGATCCATAAAGTAACCATATCTCATATAATATATATCTATATCGTATAATATAGATGTTTCCATTCATACATATACGGAATTCTTAAATGGGAAAACCCTCAATGTGTCCGTATACGAATGCGGGAGAGAGCGAGCGAACGCCTCTGGACGCTCGCAACGGGTTCTGTGTTGACTCCACACACCGCGGGAACGTTTCGGCCAGGAGAATATAAGAGAAGCGCTGAGCAATGGGAAAACCAGTATCAAGTGTAACCTGAGTGTAAAGGTAGCCAGCCAGTGTCTCTTGAGGTCCGAGCACAGGACATCTGCGGATTTTTTAATTCGAACAAAGCATTATAAGGCCTTTCTGTTGCTAAGCCACAATTTGTAGGCTAGCTAAATTTGGCGTTTGTGAATGGAGAAAATTATCATCAGGAAGGAGCTGCAAGAGGCGAGGATGGTGGTCGTTGGTGGCTACCAAGCAAGGAGTGACGATAATGTTAAGACGGACCTTAGTGTTATGAGGGGCACGTTCTATAGGACCCCCAGCAGGAGGAGCGCGGGAAGGCGCTCCACGAGGACCAAACATTGGAGCTTTAGAGGACTGGTGACGGATGCAACGGACTTCGTGGTTGTGGCGGATGAAACTGACTTCCCGGTGGTGACGGATTTCGAGGTGACGGATGAAGCAAACTTTTCGGTTGTGTCACGTGTGGGGTCGTTCTATCTTGACGTAAACGAACTCATCAAATTCGGCGACGATGATATTGAGGACGCTAAGAGTTTACGCAGTAGTTTCAGCAGTGGATTTTATGAGGGCAGTGATGTCGGTAACAGGAGCAGCAGCAGCACCAGTAACAGTGTCTTGAAGTGCTTCGAATATCAGGTATTTTGTTCAGGTGTTTTAATGTTTGTGTTGAAAAACACCAATAAACCAATTTGCCTTCGTATATATATTTTTACACATAATTGATGGAATGTAAGATTCCTGGTCACACATCATACCTGTGTCATCCCACTGAATATCAATTTTTATGATAAACTATATTTTACGCATGCTTCTGTGACTTGTTTGTGTCTGCGTTTTGCATTTGCTATTTCCTAATAAATCAGAGTGATAATAAATAATTTGTAACGAATGATAGGTGGAAATAGTAAGTTGTAAGGAACAACATCAGTAACGCAAAAGTTTACTATTACAGCTTTAACAAATGACGATTAACGTAGAAGCTTTAAGAAATACCGAAACTCCTGTGTACGTTTCTCACAAATGAGAACGCCAGCCGTGACTTCACAAACGTGACTTCCCCGTCACATCCGAACCTAAAACAGAACCTAAAACGCTTCACGTTGAAGCCAGTAAAGCCAACAGGAAAACAAATGATCATCCTTGCACGTGTGTGTGTATTGTAAACATTAAGTCAGACTCTTAAAACGTTCAACGTTGGCTCTCCCATAAGGGAAGGCGTTATACTCGAGCCGACCACCCCAGACACCTCGGAAATACCAAAGCACAGGTATTTAACCTCTCGGGGGGGAAGACGCGCTTTCCGGGAACCCCGCGCTCACTGACCGCGCGTTTGTTCAGCAATATATGATGCCTTGGGGTGTCACCGGGGCGGCTCTTATCTCCGGGTGGCGGCAACGATTCCAACCGCATCCGCACAGCTTGGGTTAGATGTTAGACGATGTTATACGAGTTCTTACATACAAGAGTTCTTGTTTGTAAGTCGCTAATAAGGTCAGTGACGTTAGCAACAGGAGCAAAAACATCGGCAGGGAAGTAGAAGTAGCAACAGGAACAACAGCAGCACAGAGCCAGTAGCACAAACAATAGCAAGAACAAGAGAAGAAGCAGTAGCAACAGAAGCAGCAGTAGCAACAGAAGCAGCAGTAGCAACAACAGGACGCAGCGATAACAGGAAGTAGCACCAGAAAGAAGTAGCAACAACAGGAAGCAGCAGCAACAGCAGCAGCTGTGGCAACAGAAGCAGCAGCAACACGAAGCAGCAGCAATAGCAGCAGCTGGAGCAACGGAAGCAGCAGCAACAGCAGCAGCTAGAGCAACGGAAGCAGCAGCAGCACCAACAGTCACAGGAACGCATACACTAAAAGCCCTCGGGCTCTGAATATTCTTGATTATCAGTGTACAATTATAAGCCAAGGCGTCAACGATACCTGTCGCCTTGGAGAGCTGTTAAGAACATACTCTGAAAATAGTGACATGTATATACACGTCTTTTCACATACAAATTTAAATTATCCGTTGACACCGGTAATGACAATAAAATTTCCATGGAGAAAAAAAAAGAGGTGAAGCAAAAATTCCTCTTTCGACATGAAATCAACCGTGCTCATTTCAAGCAGTGAAAGCAGCCATACATATTTTATAGCATGAAGTCAGTCATGCACATTTTGAGGGAATGAGCACAACCAAACCCCTTTATATAGCTGCATGCAGTAAAGTGCCAATAGATGTAAAGTGCCTTGTATAGAGACTGTTGCGAGCCTCTTGTTGAATCACTTGTGATATAAAAAAGATTATTGATATGTATATGTGTGTGTGTACATGGATGTATATATATGTACATGTGTATGTAACATTAACAATTGTGTAACTAGCTTCAAAAGACTGTCACTTAGCTAAACGAATTATGGGGTTCCTGAACCGATTATGTGCCTCTGCAACCCCTTGCCACCATCGCCCAGGGGATGGGTATGAGGTGCATAATAAAGAAAGAAATTGAATCCAAAGCGGGCCAAATCGCGCGCAGGAAATGTGGATGTTCCAACCAGTGCAGGAAATGAGAGGCTCCCCCGAGCAGTGATGCAGTGGACGCCTCAGGCTGCAGTCGTTCATAGCTGGTGTGTCCACCACTACTTAATGTGTCCGTATATAAGCACGAGAAAGAGATATACTCCTTACTAAGCGTCTCAAGGTGAAGCAGACAACACGCAGGTCAGCTTCTCTTTCGACGACTCGCCCTACGTTGTGACGACATCTGTAGTGGCGTTAGCGGCGACATTAGTGTGACACATTACCTTGGAAGCAATTGATAGGTTCGTTGTGCAAAGAGGAGATCAGCAACAATGAATCTTTGAGTGTAAATGGCCAGCAGCATCCGGTAACCAAGTAAATACTACAGGACTTTTTTGTGGACTAACAGTTCAGTTGACATATTTGGCCTCGACAATGGAGCAAGTTCTCATCGGGAGAGAGATGCAAGAGGGGATGATGGCGGTCTTCGGTAGCTATCAACCAAGACGCCACAAAAATGTCAAAATAGACATTAGTGTTCTTAGGAGCACCTTCTACAGGACCCCCAGCAGGAGGAACACGAGGAGACGCACCAAGAAGACGCTTCAGAGGAGATTCGACGCGGTGGTGACGCACGAGGAAGGCTTTGTTGTGGTGACACGAGCCGAGTCGTTCTATCTCGACGTAGACGAACTCAACAAATTTGACGATGACGAAGTTGATGATACCAAGAGTTTATGTAGTAGTTTTAGCAGTGGGTTTTATGAGAGCAGTGACGTCAGCAACAGGAGCAGCAACAGGAGCAGCACCGTCAGCAACAGCGTCTTCAAATTCTTCGAGTATGAGGTATTCTGCACCGGTATTTACCGTTGCTGACTGGTACTAGAGGCTGACGTTGTTGCACTAGTGACCACGGAACACCTAGCAGTTAAGAAACACTAGCTAGTGTACTTGATGGGATTACAGATTTGACTACGCTCATCTGAAATATGAGCAACACAACATTGATTTTCCAAAGCACTACACAAAGGAAAACCACAAAACTCCACTCGCATTCTCATTGCTTTAACATTATATTTATCAATATTGCTCTGTTACTCACACCTTAATAAAATATACGAAATGTAATTAAATTCCCATTTGTGGCCTCATAATTTGCATACGATAGAATGATAAATAAGTGTAGTGAAGCATTATCACCAATGTAGTACAGATTTTCTTTGCACGAAAAGAATATGCATCGTGTGAATCCACACATCATTACAAAGAATTCGCTAACGCCATGTCATTTTAATCGAAAATACGACAATCTGCACAAATTACACATGTCAACACAGGATACATGTGTGTGTTGCTGTTATTGCTGCTCCATGTCGCTCCATTTAAATTGAAACAACAAAGCTTCAGAGTACAGCAAGTGGAGTTATTTTACTATGTCAGTGGTCTAAGTGGGAATTATTTTGTCCACGTGATAATTTGACGTGACTTTATTGTCTCTATGACCATGATTTGGTGGCCTTAAAACCACCAGAGTAATTAAAAAGTCACTTCAGCGCCCCTATGACCATTGAAGTGGTTTTAATATTTATTTTAATTTTTTTTGGTGAACTGTGCCTTATAATTAATATATGAAATTTAAAAAAAATGGAAACAGAAGGAAATATGAACATACCTCAAAATTAGTGGATTTCTGTCCCTCGAAGAGTTGAGTATCTTACCTGTAATAGAAAGAAAGTGAATTATACACCCCAGTCCTCATACACAAATTAATATAATATAACCTCCATACTCAATGTTGATATATAAATATGTCGTACCAAATAGCCAGAACGCACTGCTTGACCTAGTACGCAAGCCCGATTTGCCTAATAGGCAGAGTGATTACCGTTATTTTCAAATAGTTTTCTTCGAATTAATGTTATATTAATAACATGAATTACTCAGTTAAGTTAGGTTTGATCAAATTGCTATGTGAGTTTTAATGTAAAAAATCATATAAAATGTAACGAGAGCGTTATCATTCCACAAGAATTTTGTTTAGAAAAATATATAATTTCAGGAATACTGATGAAGACACTTGAGGAGGGAGGCATTGCTTACCTTCCTCTGCTGGATGAGGGCCTCGCTCTCTTCTGGCCTTCCCAACAATACTCTAAACTCTCTCGAGTCAACCTTAAGTCGCGTACACAAATAGAGAATTTCCCTGTCACAGTTTCTTGCTTAATCTTCACTGCACCATAATACACTTGTAGGATCTTTGCTAGACAAAGCACGAATAACGAAAGCACTCTTATAACACATACTAGCGAACGTACCACAAAGCCAACCGTTGGCCAACTTGGCAATATCCAGTCAGTTCATAACTCACTCTTACAGATCACATGCTCGTTGTGTCTCACCAGACCGTTGTTGCCAAGATTGTCAGCGACGCTTTACCAGCCCGTCCTCCAAACAAAGATCCAAAAGTGATTCCATCCACCCGCCAAACCCCCTGTTTATGAATGAAAAGCAGTTTACACACGACTCACAACTGATTTCTTTCGAACACTTCCGGAACAAGTGCTTCACTGACGAGTTTTGTTCGAACCACATCGCTATAAATGCTTCACCCACGTACTACAAATGCAACAGCCCGTCCTCCAAACAAAGATCCAAAGTGATTCCATGCACCCGACAAACCCCCTGTTTATGAATGAAAAGCGGTTTACACACGACTCACAACTGCTGACGTTCGAACATATCCGGAACAAGTGCTTCACTGACGAATTTTGTTCGAACCACAACGCTATAAATGCTTCACCACGTACTACAAATACAAATAATCGCCAACAGAACCTAAACACTGACCTAACCTAACCTATGCCTATATATACACAATATGCTAATATATTATAATATTAATTTACACTTGAGAAAATTCCCGTTTCGAATGAACAGCATGTTAAAATTTATGAATGCGTCTGTGGGGTTGACCGCTGAATGTAATGGACTTGAGTCGAGGACGGGTTGAAATGCAAATAATCGCCAACCGAACCTAAACACCTAACCTAACCTAACCTAACCTATGCTTATATATGCACAATATGCTAATATATTATAATATTAACTTTTATTTGAGAAAATTCTTGTTTTGAATGAACAGCATGTTAAAATTTATGAATGCGTCTGTGGGGGCGACGGCTGGATGTAATGGACTTGAGTCGAGGACGGGTTGCGCTTTACACATGTTCCCGTCTCACTCATCAGACGACCCGTCCTTGACTCAAGTCCATTACATCCAGCCATCGCCCCCACAGACGCATTCATAAATTTTAACATGCTGTTCATTCAAAACGGAAATTTTTTCAAAAATAAATTATTATTATAATATATTAGCATATTGTGCATATATAGGCATTGGTTAGGTTAGGTGTTTAGGTTCTGTTGGCGACTATTTGTATTTGTAATACGTGGGTGAAGCATTTAGAGCGTTGTGGTTCGAACCAAACTCGTCTGTGAAACACTCGTTCCGGAAGTGTTCGAACGAAAAAGTTGTGAGTCGTGTGTAAACCGTTTTCATTCGTAAACAAGGGGTTTGGCGGGTGCATGGAATCACTTTTGGGTCTTTATTTGGAGGACGGTCTGTATTTGTCAGCCCATCCTCCAAACAAAGACCCAAAAGTGAGTCCCGCCAAACCCCCTGTTTATGAAGGAAAACGGTTTACACACGACTCATAACTGATTTCGTTCGAACACTTCCGGAACAAGTGCTTCACTGACGCGTTTTGTTCGAACCACAACGCTGTAAATGCTTCACTCAGGTACAACAAATACAAATAATCACCAACAGAACCAAACACCTAACCTAACCAGTGCCTAAACATGCACAATATGCTAATATATAACAATATTAATTTATTTTGAGAAAATTCCTTTTTTGGATGAACAGCATGTTAAAATTGATGAATGCATCGGTGGGGTCGACCGCTGGATGTAATGGATTGAGTCAAGGGCGGGTTGACAAATATAAAAAAAAATCGCCAAAAGAACCTGACCACCGAACCCGCTGGGTTAATTGCTGTAGGCATTTGGAGACTCGAACGGGATGATGCCGACCTCAAAGACGAACGCGTTAATTTTGACGTGTTGTGTACCCAGTGACGTTGTTTCCTCAAATATGAATAGATAAATAGAAAAAGGGAGAGGTTTAGTTTAGTTCATATATTATGCACCCCATACCCATCCCGTGGGCGGTAGTGGAAAGGGTTACAGAGGCACATAATGGGCTCAGGGACTGAGCCCCACAATTCATTTAGCTAAGCAAGTTACCCTTTCCAGAAGGGAGAGGGGTGGGAGATGAGTGGCAGAGAAGGACCAAGAGTGACAGTAGAGAGGTGGGGGAAGTACATCCCTTTTAATGCGTTGTGTGTGCTTTCCTCCGAGGCTAAGAGTCCCCTCCTTCCAGCCAGAGGTGGTACTCCCTTCCCTATTTTATATTTAATAGATAAATGAATATTTTAATATACACTATGTTATAGCCAAAGCGTGTCATTGAGTAAATAAAATATGGCAACTAGCAAGATCTGGAAGTGTTTAGTAATAAATGCAACTATTATTGTTCATTGACTTTATCTTGCACTTGCCAGAAGTGGAGGCGATGTTAATACAAACTTCTAATGTAAATACGAGGAAGATCACGGCGTTGAGAAGGAGCTACATAAAAGGCGGGACCCAGGAGATAGAGTGAGAAATATTGAGTAAAAACCGGGAGAGAACGGAACGAGTGATTGAGCAGTAGTGAAGGAAGGAGAGGGGAAAATATAGGGAGGGAGAGGGAAGGGAAAGATGTAGGGAGGAAGAGGGGGAGGGGAAGATGTAAGGAGAGAGAGGGGGGGAGGGACAGGGAGAAAGATAGAGATCATCGGGCCAGAATCTACCCGACGAGTCGCAAGGCCAGAATTGCCTTGATTCCTTCAAATGGTTGAGAGACGCCTTATTGTACATGAGTGTAGGGACTGCAAGAGGCCAGCCAGCCCTCCATCACCGGCTGCAGCACCCGTCCTTCTCAGGACAATGTTGTACTGCCATAACTGTCGCGCTCACCGCAACAACCACTACCAGTGTTGCCCCATCACCACCACTGTTACCCATCACCACCACTGTTGCCCCATCACCACCACCACCACTGTTACCCATCACCTCCACTGTTGCCCCATCACCACCACTGTGGCTTCACTTGGCAGTTGCATAAAAGGATCGCGTATGAGGGTTGCATGTTAGAGTGGTGATGGGAACGTAATTGCATGGTGGAGTTAATTGTTCATTAGTGCGTGATTCCCGTCTCTCGTGACTGCTGTTATACGCTGTTATGTGGCTCTCAATTTTGCTCGTTTGTTAATATAATCAGAAGTTGTGAAATGTTGACTTTTGTTTCTCCAAGCCACTTCGGATTGGCTGCATGTTCCTCTTATGATAATTCAGTGAACTGTATTATATTCTGATGGGTGTTTTACGCACTTATTGTGGGGTTTAAAGTGTACTTTAGCGTTGCATATCATCAGGAAGCCACTTGCTATACATCCACTTTTATTCGAGTTGGGGTTTGGTATTATTCAATTGGACTAAACATCATTCTCGTTGAAAATGATTAGTTCGCCAACAAATGCATTTCATGCACTGTCTCCCCATTCAATGTATGGAAGAGCTAGCTAGGTCATTCACAGCCAGGCACTCCTGGTCACAGACATGTTATTCATAAGTGTTAGGGTTTCTCCAATTACATTTCGAACGGAAATTCAATCTTGCGTTATTCTTTTTGCCTGGCAAAGTTTTTGTCATCTTTGGTCCTCAGACTATCTATTTTGACCATCTTTGGTCCTCAGACTATCTATTTTGACCATCTTTGGTCAGACTCAGACATCTTTGGTCCTCAGACTTACATCGTATGACTTACGTCATACGATGTAAGTTACTCTTCGTGACTCCAGTGACGCCAAATGACTATCACCTGGTTGGTACAACGATACCAACGGGTTGTATTGGCGGGTCGTATTCCAGGGCAATTAAGATATGACCAGCTCGAAACGCTGTGCGTGCTAGTACTCACCTAGTGTACTCACCTAGTTGTGTTTGCGGGGGTTGAGCTCTGGCTCTTTGGTCCCGCCTCTCAACTGTCAATCAACTTGTGTACAGATTCCTGAGCCTATTGGGCTCTATTATATCTACATTTGAAACTGTCTATGGAGTCAGCCTCCACCACATCACTTCCTAATGCATTCCATTTGTTAACTACTCTGACACTGAAAAAATTCTTTCTAACGTCTCTGTGGCTCATCTGGGTACTAAGTTTCCACCTGTGTCCCCTTGTTCGTGTTCCACCCGTGCTGAAGAGTTTGTCTTAGAAGAATGTAAGAACTCCTGTATATATGAATAAAATAAAAACAAATGAATAAACAAAATACTTGAGCAAGGAGTCGATGAGATCTACATTAGTTTCATCATGTGCCAAGGTACTTGTCGTAACGCAGTTGCATGGAAATTCATGCGTATTCGGGCAAATATTGCGTATCTTTTTACGTAACTATTTATGGGTGTCATCCGCGATTGGTCTTTTACACTCTTAGAGTCGTGCCCTCTTTATATAAGTCATTAATTTTATAATACGCTCTTAATAAAAAAAAACCTCTTGATATCATTGTTATTATTTTTATTTAACATTATTATTTACCTTTTTTTCTTCAGGATTACATTTAAATTTAATGCAATATCCCGCCAACAAATACATTCTTGTGTAAGGGGGGAATTTTTCCACTTAGCAAAGACGAACAACAAATAACATTTAGACAGTGCGAGACACTGTCACGAGACACGAGACAAGACCAGAGCAACGAGGACGTCTTGTAGTACCGCAGGACTACCAGGAAAGCTATGGGACGTTGGCTGGGATGCGGGCACTAACAAGACGGTCACTATAGTGGCTCTCATTGTTGACCCTGACCAAGGGCGCCTCATTTTGTGTAGGGGCTGTCAATGAGGCTCCCTGCTGACCCTTCACTCTGCTCCGCTCTCCGTCTACTTCATGTTCTCACGGCCAGAAAGAACATGAGAACATGATCTCCAT
>WNGS01004374.1:2686750-2708317 GCA_020271785.1 Procambarus virginalis
ACACACAACACACACACACACACACACACACACACACACACACACACACACACACACACACACACACACACACTGAAACTAGGCAGTGGATACAGGAGGCCAGACACAGGATCAAGAATAGGGGATGAAGAGTACTTAATGATAACAGAAGTACTTAAACGGATAGAGAGAAAGATTAGGAGTTGATATCACACCAAACCTGTCTCCTGAAGCCCACAAACAGAGAATAACGTCTGCGGCATATGCGAGGGCTGGCTAACATCAGAACGGGCGTTCAGGAACCTGTGTAAGGAATCATTCAGAATTCTTGTACACCACATATGTAAGACCAATCCTGGAGTACGCGGCCCGGCCCCAGCATGGAGCCCGTACCTTGTCAAGCACAAGACGAAGCTGGAAAAAGTCCAAAGGTATGCTACTAGACTAGTCCCAGAACCTAAGAGGCATGAGTTATGAGGGAAAGGCTGCGGGAAATGCAACTTACGACACTGGAAGACAGAAGAGTAAGGGGGGGACATGATCACAACCTACAAAATCCTCAGGGGAATTGACCGGGGGTAAACAAGGATGAACTAACTATTCAACACTGGAGGGGCGCGAACAAGGGGACACAGGTGGAAGCTGAGTACCCAAATGAGCCACAGAGACATTAGAAAGAACTTTTTCAGTGTCAGAGTAGTTAGTAAATGGAATGCACTAGGCAGTGATGTGGTGGAGGCTGACTCCATACACAGTTTCAAATGTAGATATGATAGAGCCCAGTAGGCTCAGGAAACTGTACACCAGTTGATTGACAGTTGAGAGGCGGGACCAAAGAGCCAAAGCTCAACCCCCGCAAGCACAATTAGGTGAGCAATTAGGTGAGCACACACACACACACACACACACGCACACACGCACACACACACACACACACACACACACACACACACACACACACACACACACACACACACTCTAGAGTACAACTCGTACGTACACACACATATGTATATACACACACAGACACATCCAAGAGGCAGAATTCTTGCACATGCTTATGTTGGCTTGAGTGTGTGACGTCGTTGTGGTGGGCAGGCGTCTCCTTGCACCACCTGCAGTAACGTTCGAGCCCCTCACTGCCGGTTCCCCGCAGGTGGCACGACTTGTGATGACAGCTGGCTCTCTTCCCCCCTCTCTAAGCTGCAAGACTTTTTGATTTCGGCGTACCAGTCTCCTTATCTTGACTCTTTCCTCCTGTCCTCTTTGTTTTCCTATCCACTCCTCCTCCTCTTCTTCTTCGTCCTCCTCCTCTTCCACTTCCACCTCCTCCTTCTAGCCTTCCTCCGCTTCCTACATCTCCTGAGTTAAGGGTTTCTGAATGCATGTTCTATTTTGTACTATTCCTTAGAATCTCAATTAAATCATTTTGATACTTTTACGCGTCATGTGAAGAATATCAGGTTCCCCCCCTGCAGCATCTCTTGCCCAGCATCTCAAGCCACGCGTCCCTTGACCATGCGCCCAGACCATGCGCCCAGACCATGCGCCCAGACCATGCGCCCAGACCATGCGCCCAGACCATGCGCCTAGACCATGCGTCCGGACCATGCATCCTAAGCAAACATCTGCTACCAGGCGTCCCTAACCAGATGCTTCCAGGGCAAATCAGATTTGTGTCATGCCTAAATGCGAGGAAATACCAACGTCAAATGATTTTTTATTTAGCTTTGAGCAGTACGTAGTACGGTCAGCACGCTGAAGATGCACGTCTCCTACTCTCCTCTACGATTCGTACGGTATCCGTACATTATTGCGGTACGTCACGGGTTTACGTGCCACCTCTTGGGTGGCTTAATCTTCATCAATCATCAATTACGTCACTCAATAGGTGCTTGTATTTCCGCGAGTTAACTCCCTCGTTCAGGGCTGCGTTGCTTGGCATCAACATGTTGTAAGCTGTGCAATGTTTTCTGGCAATTTGACTGGGGATAGCAGGCCGTATGTTGTACGTTGACGGATAGTCTTTTTCTAGTTCTTAAGAGAACCTATTTCTAGTTATTACGATAGCCAATACAGCGATAGCTCTTTTTTTACGATAGCTCGTTACAATGCTGCGATACTTTCGTTGCACTCATGCCAAAATCCGTCATTATCTTACGATAGGTTTTTTGTTTACATCTATACGATTGATTTTCTTACACCAGCGATTATATTTTAACTCATCTGAGATATCTTTTAACACTCCTACGATAGCTTTTTACACCAGAACGATAGGTTTGTACACCCCTATAATAGCTTTATACTCACCTTTTTCATGCATTTACATTCCCTGCGATTGCTTTTCCAACAATTACGATATCGTTGTAAATCCTTAGATTTTAAAAATCATACAACATTTGTCTCACTCCTACCCTAAATTTCCCAACTTCTACAATAAATTTCCAAGCTTCTACAATAGCTTTTCAATCCTACCATACACTCCCCCCCCCTTTTTTACATGATAAAATTTCATCACAAATTTCGTACTATTTTATATAATATTTCTAGGAGAAGTTTGTCAGTTCTCAGACTCCATATTCGTGTAACATAAACCCAGATCCTGGTTATAAGGCAGAAGGAATTCTGTTCAGGAAATTGCCTTAAAGCAATGATATGTCGATCAGCTTCCCTGATCCCATTTGTCACGAGCAGATGTATAAGGGATTGCATCGATGTTTCTTTTAATAAGGTAGTTGGGGGGGGGGGTGATGGTTTGTTTGGCTATAGGTCTTTAGGACACCCCTATAGCTATAGGACACCCCCCCATCAGTGACAGGTGGCGGGTGTCACCCCACCAGTGACAGGTTGGGGGTATCACCCCACCAGTGACAGGTTTCCTCAAGCATTCATACGTATTCACTTACGAAAGCTGCACAGCTTTCCTTAATCAAAGCGACTTTGTTTACATTTTTGTAAACAGTTTATGAGTTCCGGAGCGCTACGAGATTGTCTATAACAATAACTACCTAGAGTTGTAATATGTTTTGAAGCTCGTAAACTGATAACTGCAGACAAGGCCGCAATTGTTAAGCTGTTTGTTAAAATGACTGTAACCAGCAAGTATGTCTTGGTCTTAAACTATGCTGAGAACGAAAGTAGACTCTCAGTGTATATATATACACCTTGAAACGGAACACACGACTCTGGCCATGTATATCCGAAGGGCCAGCTGCTGCCCTAAGGGGCGGATGAAACCACTGAATTTTAAGCTTCAGGGGCCCTCTTTCCTGAGGGACCCCCAGAAGCGACTTAATCAACATTGCTTTGAACATTTTGAAGCTACATCTCCAATTTAATAAAATTCTGAAAAGCAGTGGTTAAATAAAGGCAAAAAATTGTGATGACCTGTAGTGGAACAACCCCACTGTGATGACCTGTAGTAGAACAACCCCACTGTGATGACCTGTAGTAGAACAACCCCACTGTGATGACCTGTAGTGGAACAACCCCACTGTGATGACCTGTAGTGGAACAACCCCACTGTGATGACCGTAGTGGAACACCCCACTGTGATGACCTGTAGTGGAACAACCCCCACTGTGATGACCTGTAGTGGAACAACCATTTTCTTTATTGTAACACTAGTCTACCATATATTTTATAAGATTCAAAGCATCTCATTATATGTCCATGATGCTATCATCCTCCTTTCAAAATCTTATATATTAAAAAAATCAGTACGATTCAGATTATTGTCACCTGTGTTTCCCTCTTTTTCTGTATGCACGTGGGTCGTCCCCTCCTTCAGCGCCTGGGGGAGAAGGTGGTGTGTCTGACGGAGCTGTTGCCTATAGTGGGTGTGCCTCAAGACATCGCCAGTCACAAGGTGATCTGATCGTCCAGCAGTGATCGGAGCTGTGTGTGCGTAGCTCTTACCAGTGTGGTTTTCATGTCCTTTTTTTACAAAAGCATTTATCTTCGTCTAACTTTACTGTTAAGTGTGGTGGAGGTTTTTGTGGCTTTTCATTTGTGTTGTGTTTTGCGCTTCTTGTTGATATCGAATAGCGGAAGTTGTGTGGCAAGCCGTCGCTGTGTGCTGGCTGTGTGCTGGGTGTGTGCTGGGTGTGTGCTGGCTGTGTGCTGGGTGTGTGCTGGCTGTGTGCTGGCTGTGTGCTGGCTGTGTGCTGGCTGTGTGCTGGCTGAGTGTGGCTGTGTGCTGGGTGTGTGCTGGGTGTGTGCTGGCTGTGTGCTGGGTGTGTGCTGGCTGTGTGCTGGTGTGTGCTGGCTGTGTGCTGGGTGTGTGCTGGGTGTGTGCTGGCTGTGTGCTGGGTGTGTGCTGGCTGAGTGTGGCTGTGTGCTGGGTGTGTGCTGGGTGTGTGCTGGCTGTGTGCTGGCTGTGTGCTGGGTATGTGCTGGGTGTGTGCTGGGTGTGTGCTGGGTGTGTGCTGGGTGTGTGCTGGCTGTGTGCTGGGTGTGTGCTGGTGTGTGCTGGCTGTGTGCTGGCTGTGTGCTGGCTGAGTGTGGCTGTGTGCTGGGTGTGTGCTGGGTGTGTGCTGGCTGAGTGTGGCTGTGTGCTGGGTGTGTGCTGGGTGTGTGCTGGGTGTGTGCTGGCTGTGTGCTGGGTGTGTGCTGGGTGTGTGCTGGCTGTGTGCTGGCTGTGTGCTGGTGTGTGCTGGCTGTGTGCT
The DNA here is from genome assembly GCA_020271785.1 of Procambarus virginalis. Classification (NCBI taxonomy): domain Eukaryota; kingdom Metazoa; phylum Arthropoda; class Malacostraca; order Decapoda; family Cambaridae; genus Procambarus; species Procambarus virginalis. Next base: position 2,691,397 of record WNGS01004374.1, read on the forward strand.
TGGTGTGTGCTGGCTGTGTGCTGGCTGTGTGCTGGCTGTGTGCTGGCTGTGTGCTGGCTGTATGACAAGCCGTCGTCGTGTGCTGGCTGAGTGTGGCTATATCCGTTGTTTTGTTGCTTTTCTCGTGTTTTTGTTGTTTTGTGGGACTTTTGATCAATATTGCAGTGCTGTGTCTTTATATTGCGTAAAGTGTATCCTATACCGGCTCTTGCTTGCCACTTTCATGCAAGTATGTTTATGTTGATCCAGATTGAGAAATGCTTTAAGCTTCCTGTTCACAACGTGCAGCATCCGTATCCTTCCCAGCATCTTTCTTAATAAGTTGTCCTCGATAGTAAAGGACAACTTAGAACTTAATAACAACTTAGAATTAATAAGTAATTCCAGGATTGGGGATAATCCCTCAGCAACCACGTGTGAAATTATTTCTAAGGACAGGGATGATTTCTAAGAACTTTGGTGCAAAATTATCTCCAGGTGAGGAATAATCCTTTGAGAAGTGGGAGGGAAATGTCATTAAAAATAAGGTGTGATTTTGACGGGTTTGGTTAATGAACAAATAAGTAATAGGGTTGTGTTGTTGTTGTTTTTTTTTGTGTTTATTTTATATGATTTTGTTTTTTTTACAAATGTTTTAGTTCTAAAAGTGTATTACTTTACACCTAGAGTATAAAAAATGACAAAAATAAATTCTCGCAATTGCAAACTGCATTTGAAGTTTAGTTGTTTAAATTGTTTTTAATTTTTGTTTATATTTTTAACGTTTATAAGATATATATAGATATATGACATGGTTATGTCTTCACATTATTCATCACGTGCTAATTTCTTCGTAATTTACACACACACACACACACACACACACACACACACACACACACACACACACACACACACACACACACATACACACATACATATACACACACATACACATACACACACAGGGCCCTGGTAGCCTGGTGGATAGCGCGCAGGTCTCGTAATTCTGTGGCGCGGGTTCGATTCCCGCACCAGGCAGAAACAAATGGGCAAAGTTTCTTTCACCCTGAATGCCCCCCTGTTACCTAGCAGTAAATAGGTACCTGGGAGTTAGTCAGCTGTCACGGGCTGCTACCTGGTGTGTGTGTGTGTGTGGCGTGGCGAAAAAAATAGTTAAAAATAGTAAACAGTTGATTGACAGTTGAGAGGCGGGCCGAAAGAGCAAAGCTCAACCCTCGCAAACACAACTAGGTGAATACACACACACACACACACACACACACACACACACACACACACACACACACACACACACACACACACACGCACACACACGCACACACACACACAACTAATCTAAGATGTGAATCCTTGATAAAGCGAGGTGCTTGGACCCATTTCTTTGCACCTGACGCGCCTGTTCATCTGGCAGCAAATAGGTAACAGGGAGGTAGGAGACTGTTGTATGGGTCACATGCTGGGGTAAGGCAGTCACTGGGGTGACAAAGCGGATGTTGTACAGAACACTCGCTCAGTCAGCTATGCCCTCAGAATACGATGAATGATTGTGACTGAGTTTAGTTCATTTGTTTTGCACCCTGAACCCATCATATGTGGGGGGAGGGGGGTTACCGACCCTCATACCCATCATGTGGGTGGTACTGAGCCCCATACCCATCATGTGGGTGGGAGTCGACCCCATACCCATCATGTGGGTATGGGGTCGATTATTTTTTTTTACAGAAACAAATAATGGGCACAAGAACCTTCCCCCCTCCCAAATATTCATTTCCCTAAGCAAGTTAGAGGCTTGATAAGCTACAGATACACAATGTAATACATATATCAGCAATGGGTTCGAGAATAACCAAAAGTACAGTCACTAAGCTAAGTAACTTTATGATTTTGAGGTTAATGTGTGTATGTTGCAAGATAAAATGTAAATATTTACGCATGTATGTATATATATATATATATATATATATATATATATATATATATATATATATATATATATATATATATGTATATATCGAATATGACAGTGGTTTTGTGAAGAAAAGATATATCATACAAAAAATATTTGAAATAGAAAGCATTAAATATTTTTTGTAAATATATTCAAAAGAAAATTTGTTGGTATGTTGGAAAATATGTTATATTCAATACAGAGAGGTATTATTTTTTTAACAAATATATGGGGAAAATATATTAAATGCGTTAATGCACGTGTTATTTAAAACATATGTGCAGGAAGTAGATATTTTAGTAGATATTAAAATAGTAGATATTATATATATAAGTAGGTATTAAATATATAGTAGATATTTTAGTAGATATTATATATATAGTAGATATTTAGTAGTGTGTTATATAGTAGATATTAATATAGTAGATATTATATATATAGTAGATATTATATATATAGTAGATATTTTAGTAGATGTTATATATAGTAGATATTAACATAGTTGATATTATATATATAGTAGATATTAATGTTTGATGAATAGCTACATTGTCTCGAGTGAAGTTGCAGAGACTTCCCACCTCCTGATAACCTTCTTGAGGTTATCTTGAGATGATATCGGGGCTTAGTGTCCCCGTGGCCCGGTCCTCGACCAGGCCTCCACCCCCAGGAAGCAGCCTGTGACAGCTGACTAACTCCCAGGTACCTATTTACTGCTAGGTAACAGGGGCATCAGGATGAAAGAAACTCTGCCCATTGTTTCTCGCCTGGGATCGAACCCGGGATCACAGAATCACGCGTCCAGGGTTCTGTCCGCTCAGCCGCCGGCTCCCCTGAGTACCTTGAGTACGCATTATTCACGGTATCAATTCAATAATAACTTAATAAACAAATTATGAAGTTACTCCATGCCACATTATTTTTTGTCAAAAAGAGTAATTTAAGTTTAGTTTCAAATATTTAACTTCCGGTGTAGGGATCAGGAGCCTGTACATAAGCTTATTTAGGTCCTCCTAGCTAGGCCTACTACTGATCTTCCCCCAAGAGGCAACCCACAACAGTTGCCTCACTCCCCGGTTAACTACTTACTGCTTAAGTGAAGAGGTATATCAGACGAAAAGAAACGTGCCCAACCGCTTCTGTCCCACCCAGGGGGACTGAACCCGGATCCCATGATTGTGAGAGGGATCTCAAGAGACGGTACGCACAAGGCGTTGAGGATCTTGAAGGTGTTTAAGGAAGCGAACCATCTTGGTTATTCCCGTTACGAGTGGTTCCCGGTAGACCGGACGTCAGTGTCAACGGATATGGCACCTTCACAGTGCCTCTGGCACGGTGCCAGCTGGAGGGGAGAGGAGGAGGAGGAGGAGGAGGTGATGGAGGGGGGGTGTACTGGAGACAGGTGAGGGAAGACCTGGTGGGGGGGGGTGAGGGAAGACCTGGTGGGGGGGTGAGGGGAGGTGGTGGAGATAGAGATACGCAGCTTAAATGACCGAGATGTGAGGTGGTGTAAGAAGAGCAGAGGAAGGGAAAGCTCCACTCAACTCACAGTTACTTCTCACAGTCATTCGGCTCAAAAGTACTTGGCTTACAGTCACTCAGCTCAGTACACAGTCATTGAGAATAGTACACAGTCTCTCAGCTCAATAAAGTCACTCAGCTCATAATTACTCAACTCTCAGTTACACAGCCTCTGAGACTAGTACACAGTCACTGGTGTGTTCAGAAGTCGCCTGTGTTGTGCTCTTGTCTTCAGACATTAAAGGATGCTTATAAGTGTCACCTCCACTCGTCTCCATCCCCCTCCCCCTCTTACAGTGACCATTATGGCCTCTCTCTCCCTTCCCCCTTCATAATGGTTCTAATAGCCCTTTCCTTCATTCCTATCTCATAGACGGGGCCGGCGTTGCTTCTCTCTCCCCGTCCCTTCTAATAGTAGCTCTCGTGTCTCCTCTTCCCTTTCCCGTCTCACAGTGGCCTCTCTCTTCCCATCTTCTCTCACAGTGGTCCCTCCCTTCCCCACTCTCCCTTCCATTAATGGCACCAAGCAATGATTAGTTAACTTATCACGCAACCCACTGACTTCATGTGAGTCGTAGTGTACCCTATACCCATCAAGTGAGCTGTAGTGTACCCTATACCCTATATGTATCCTATATGTACTCTACATAATAGGTCCAGGAATTTGTTGAAAACTTACTTTACTACGTTACAGCACCGATGAGCTAGCTACATAACTTAACTAAAATGCTTCTGATTTATTTATCAAACTAACGTCATCGTGACCTCCAGAGGCCCCAACACAAGGAATGAGAGTATATTAGTTGAGCCAATTACATACAATTTCAATTTGACTATTATGCTACCCACACTCACCCAATGGGCGGCGTTGGAAAGGGTATAATCACCTGCAGGCATTCTGAGTATAATTGGCTAAATTTTCTGGTATTAGATCATTTTGAATTAAATACACATTACTTGATTTTTTTGTTTAAGCTGTAAATTAACTCAATGCGTCGCATTCCACAACAGTGATGCAAGGAGTGAGAATAATTTTAGTGACAGGGTATACATTTGATCAGGTCTACATCGTCAGGCAATGCAGCTGTGATCTCAGCTGTGATTGCATTGACAATGCAGCTGTGATCTCAGCTGTGATTGCATTGACATGCAGCTGTGATCTCTGTGATTCCCAGAGAACTGTGTTTGAGAAGCATTAACATCTGTGATTCTGCTGATCGTATTGGATCAGCCATAAGTATGTGACTCTCCTTGCATGATAGTATGATGATAGATAGAATAGAAAGAGTAGATTTCACTGTATCTCAAATCTACCTACAAGGCTTTGTTGATGTTGCGAGCGTTATTTTCTCGGGTTCTTTACAATGTATTCCTGGATGCACATATCCACAAGGGTTGTGATGAGGGTTCGAACCTCCGCACGGGATGTTCCCAGCTGCGCCTTAGTCAACTGTGCCACGACATGATAAAAAAAAAACTGCATCCTGGAGGGAGGGAATTATTAGGGTAAAGAGCCAGGCCATCAAGCATTTTGATTCCAATTTAAGAATTATTTTTGGTAACATGAGCAATAACGTCCAGAATGTTACACAAATGTTCGTGTCTCGTTAAGAGTCTTTGTGGTATGGGGGACTATTCCTTCCCCCCGTCCCATTCCAAATCTTTATCCTGATCCCTTCCCAGTACTATATAGTCGTAATGGCTTGGTGCTTTCTCCTGATAGTCCCTCCCTTGCATATATGGCAAGCTGTCATGCCTGCAATATATTAGACCGTCAATTGATTATGCTGCGCCTCTGCTTGCTTTGGTGCCTGAGCGATGCTAAGCAACAACCGACTGATGGTACATCAACAACAACAACAATTTACAAACTGGCTGTGTAACCTAAATTGGATTTTACTTCAGGAAGGAAATAATCTTAATTGGATTTTTTAAATCCCAGGTCGATAGGATTAAGGTGCGTCCTCTTTCAACTAATCCAGATGTCGCGACCGTGAGCAGGAATATTAATATTTCCACTCGTAGCTGAGGTCTTGAAATCAGTGATTAACTGGTACGCCTATTGGCATGCGCTGGCCAGTTTCATAAGCCTGTGACCAAGCATAACTTGGATAGAGGCGATGGGGGGGGGGGGAGGAGGCGATGGGAGGAGTTGTGACTCAGATGACTCAGGAGTGTGAGTCAAGGGGGAGAGGCAGCAGCAGGTGTAGAGTGTGGACCATGGATGCGAAGAGGCAGCACCAGGTACCAGGGCACGCCCTCAAGATCCTCTTCCTATTCGAAAGATTCACACGCTTCTGTCTTCAAGGATTTCCTCTCAGAGACCAAGAAAAATATCAGCCAGAAAATCCAAACACATTTTTCTCCGTGTACCCGTTTCCCTCCCTCCCAAAATTAGTTCCTGTAATGAGAGCTGTTATACATATTACGAAGGAGCTTGCGAGAACATGACGTAACAGTCACAAATCTGAGAACAGTCTCTTTGTGTTCATCTTACCAGCCAATTCTTCCTAATCCTCTGATATTCCCCGGGTTGGCAAGCTGTGAGTGCTCTACACGAGTTGAAGATTACATGTGGTTCTTGAAATTCATTCCCGCAAGTGTATCTGTCATTCGTATGTTTGATTAACAAAGGAATAAATACTGAACGAGAGAAGGACTATGGTATTCAGTGATTTATTATTCACTGCCAAGGGACAGTATGTGCTCGCAGGTCTGATCATTCTTTATTGATGAATGGACACAGAGGTTGGAATTAACCTCCCATCACTGGAAGGTAATTTAGAGTAGACATGAATACCACCTACATAATTCTGCGGGGAATTGATAGGACAGACGAAGACAAATTATTTGGAATAGGAGCTACATGAACAAGGGAATACAGTCGGACACTAAACACGTAATGAAAATCAGAAACATTAGATAGAGAAGTGAACATGTAGAAATCCCTCTGAATTGAAGTAGTAGAGCCACACGCCACACAGCCAAAATGGCTGCGGGGCATTCAATTGAGAAGTTGGACCAAGCAAGCAAAATTATGTGGCATTAGTTAAACACACACACACACACACACACACACACACACACACACACACACACACACACAGGAACAAAGTTATGCACAAACATACTAGGTGAGTACAGGCACATGCAAAATACATTTACTCCTGTCCCTCCTCACCACAGAACTGCTAAACCCCAGTTTTCTCTTTCAGCACCACACCATCATTCCTTCCCCTTCCACCTCCCATACACAGGTGGAGACTTAGTACCCACATGAGCCACAGGGACGTTAGAAAGAGCTTTTTCAGTGTCAGAGTAGTTAACAGATGGAATGCATTAGGCAGTGATGATTGGAGGCTGACTCCATACACAGTTTCAAATGTAGATATGATAGAGCCCAGTAGGCTCTGGAATCTGTACACCAGTTGATTGACGGTTGAGAGGCGTGACCAAAGAGCCAGAGCTCAACCCCCGCAAGCACATCTAGGTGAGTACTACACATTTCATTCTTCTACCTCATCATGCTCCCAACCTGACATGCACTTCCATCCCTCCAAATCACCATCACCATGGGACCATGAAACCACAGAACCATGCCCAGCCACCTACTTCACTTCTTAGCCTCTCATCTATCCAATCTCCTCCTCCCCCCCCCCCCGTCAATACCCTCCTCACCCATACTTCAAATTTCCTATGTCAGGTCACATCCCTACATAACCATAACCACCATCAATGTAACAAGCTAAACTTGTTTTACAAGTTATAGGTCTCAGATCATAGGGGTAAATTGTACCACATGGTTTTACACAAACTTGCAGTGAGAGAGGAGTTTCACCTGACTTTGCCGAGCGAAGGTCACTGGCCAGAGATTAAGGGATTAGCAAAGTTACAAAACAAAAATGTCTGTTTCCCTTGTATTAATTCAAAAGTGATGAATAATTTATTAAATACAGTAATTGTAGTAGTAACAAATCTGGGCTATGTATGTTAGATTAACATGAAGGTAAAGTAAAGATCAAGGTTGGTATGCTGTGACAGAGAAAGTGACGTCAATAAGAGTAGCAGGACTAGTTCGTAGGCCGCCTAGACTCTGCTTAGGTCAAAAGTCATGTGGCCAAGGTGGGTGTCCTCGGCCTCTCGTATTGTTTATTAATAAATATAAATTCAGGTCACTAGTCAATATTATAATTGGAAATAGCCTGGGCCCAAGATGCCTATCGAATTACCATCAGTTTCAATTAAGGATTCAACCATCGGGGTTAGCCAGTAAATAAGATTAGTTTGTTCCATTAACCCTGCTTAGTAATTTTAGCAATCAGAACTGGCGGAGTAATATTAGCTAGCTTCAGCTTGGAAAACAAAGCAGGCTAGTTAGTGTGGACTGGGCAGCTACCTCCTGGAGGCCAGGGAACATCAGGCTGGTCTAAATTACTGTAACGTGCTTAAGGGTTAGTACAGTTGACTAAATCCCATTTCATTCCTTTGCCTCAGTAGGAATATATTCAGTCTAGGGAGTGTTAAAGATTAGGGAGTATTTCCTTTTTATGTTCATTTGATATTCTTGATCTAATAAATCTTGTTTAGTTTTTATGGTGCTTTTTGAGTTTTCCCATAAGAACACAAATGATTGTCTTTGCCGCGGCATTATCGAGCCGGTCTAGTAGATGAATCTGTCGATATATAATTCCAAGCAAGCCTATTTCTATTTTAATATCAGATATATTCCCTTGTTTTCGATTAAGTTCCACACTTAACGTAAATTCATCCCTCTCTTTTCAATTAATTGGGGATTAAACCCCAAGGAATCCATGGTTGATTGATTGGTCCAAACCCCAATTAATTAATCGTCAAGATCGTGTAGGTTTGGCGGTGGCAACAGAGAAGACCCCTTGAGTTTGCTAGGGGCACAGGACAGCTCTCGTGTTTGTAGAATCTAAGACAATCAACCGTCTAAGATCACGAGAAGTGGACTGAAGGCTAATAGTAGAGTTCTGGGGTCTTTGAGATTAGGTAACTAAGGCCAGCGTACTGGACGTAGGAGAGACATCACCACGTCCCCCGTTACATAATAACCCACTATCAAACCCCTCCTCATATCCACGTCTCCACCCAAGCCTCCACCTCATATCACAAAACAAACTTCCGCCCATCACAACCGCTACAAATCTTCCCCCCCCCCCCCGCCGGGCAACTCTTCCCCAATTACTCCTTATAACCCCAGCACTTCCACCTTCCAATAACCTCCAACCAGCCCGTCACCCATGTCCTTCTAGCCAGTCTACTTGCTAGACAAATAAAAGATGAAGAACTAGGCCGCAGTAACTGGCAGAGTACGAAATTGGCTGGAAAACTACCGAATAAATTAAAAAAAAAACAAACAAGAGCAAAAGTCGGAAAGGGTGAGCGTTATCAGCGGAATTTCAAAAACAACGGTGCCCGGGTTCATGGTATTATTTATATGACTAAATGGTAAGGGTGGCAAGCCCCTCAAGGCTCCGAGCAGTAGGAAAGAGTCCGACCGGAGTATTTTACTGTGTTAAACCATTTAGGCTCAACAATGCCTACATTAATATCTGTGAATGGGATCTGACTGTGCCACTTCATTAGTTCATTTCATTTATTAACAAAGATACACAAAGGAGCATATTTCCAATATCCTTGAAGATCATTTTTCTACTTAGTTGTACCTCTTTCTTCTCATTCGAGATTTTTTCAAATTTGATTTTGTGTAGAATCTTGTCTCTTCGGCTTGGTGCCTCCTTTCATAATTACTTACTTTGTTAATCACCATAAATAGAGCCTATGTTGAAGCTGCATATCATCATGGCTAATTTCTTGTGTAAGTTCTGATAACAGTCCTCATGCTGGCAACATTGCATATGCAACTGAAGTGACTATTATATGTCTCAAGAAACAGGTTCAGTAATCGCAACCAACAGATCGTTTTCTTTATGCGACTCTAGAGCAGTTTATCCTCCCATTTGGTTCCTTATATTAGGTCCTCTGCCTCTAACATCTATCTTCGTTACATTGCACTATCTAGAGTTAAACTCTAGCAGTCACTCGTTAGACCATTATCTATGTTCATCAAGGGCTTAATGTAGTATCTCGCGATCTTCCTCTCTATGTATATCGTCACAATTTAGTTTTTATCAATAATCATTGAAATGAAGAACTTTCCCCCGTCTATGAGATCATTCCCTAAGGCCAGGATAAGAATGGCTTTAATAATTAAGATTCTCGAGGGATCTTTCCTCTTTCCTTTCCGAGGGATCTTCATCTTTCTAGGGGGAAAGGAATGGTGCCCAACCACTTAGGCTGGAAGGCAGAGCGACGATCTCGCTTCATGCAGGTCGGCGTTCAATCCCCGACCGTCCAAGGTGTTGGGCACTATTCATTCCCCTCGTCCCATCCCAAATCCTTATCCTGACCTCTTCCTAGTGCTATATAGTCGTAATAGCTTGGCGCTTTCCCCTGATAATTCCCCTCGTGTGTGTGTACTCACCTAATTGTACTCACCTAATTGTGCTTGCGGGGGTTGAGCTCTGGCTCTTTGGTCCCGCCTCTCAACCGTCAATCAACTGGTGTACAGATTCCTGAGCCTACTGGGCTCTATATGTGTGTGTGTGTGTGTGTGTGTGTGTGTGTGTGTGTGTGTGTGTGTGTGTGTGTGTGTGTGTGTGTGTGTACACAGCCGGAAGAGAGCAATTCACACATTATCTTGTGTGTCCTCCACGTGTGTGTGTGTGTGTCAGTGTGTCGAGGATCCAGCGGACATGTGTGATAGATCAAAATAAACATTGAACATTCCTGAACATAAAGGGCCACAACCGTATCATTACAGCAGGCAAAGCTCTCGCCGCAGGTAATCTTATGTGAAAAATATGTATATTTTCATGGCTTCATCTGATAAAAAAAATACAATCAAATTGTCAATGTACATTCATAACTTTTATGAAGATAATCATCTCATGCAGCAAGTAAATTATCGGTTTATAAACAAGCAAAGCAACCATTGTACGCTCATTTCAATGCATAAAAGGGAGCGTGGATGGTGAATTAAACAGTACAGTATATTAACCGCACTTATTGGTGCAATGTAAGTAGTTTAAGTATTGCTAGAGACTCTTAATAACACTTCTAAAGCAACTGCACTTATTGATCCTACTACGACTACACTTATAACTTAAGCTCTTAAATAGACACTTAGCTCGTATATTTTCGTTTATTACTGAATATTATACGATAAGCTACTTGCTAAGCCAGTATGACTAGTATCTTAGAAGCCGGGATATGAGAACCGGATAGGAGCCAGGATGAAAAGACGGAGGGAAGGAATGGTGTCCAACCCTCCTTGGACCATCGGGAATCGAACGCCCACCTGCAAGAAGCGAGGTTGTCGCTGTATCATACAGTCCAGGTTGTGATAAAAAATAACGTCATTATTATCTCGTGTATCCGTTCTGGGCCCAGGTGGATCTCCGGGGGTTGGCCCTCTGTACCCTCGACAAATCCCGGACCTGCAGGGCCTGCCCGGGTTCTCAATCTTGCCGGCTGTATACATCTTAACGCGTCTATGTATACTCTAGACATCCCTGCAAGTTATTATAATGCAAGTGCATGCGTTGACAATGCACTCTTTCGTGTGCTAATCAGTATGAGCTGCGACAGGTTTCTCACATCCCGAATGTGAGGGTATGTATGTGCCGTCTGTGTAGGTCTCCTGATACCATTGGCTGAGGTATGGCGAGTGGTGAACCGTCATTTAAAGCTCAAATAAGAACGAAACATAGTTTACATTCTTTCTTCTTCGCGATCATGTGACTCGGGAAACTGTTTCACAAAGTGTTGATCGCGCATGTCCGAGCGAGAGAGGGATAAGGTGCAACAGAGATGAACACATTTTAAGGCACGCTGGCAACTGGGCTAAATTGCAGGAGTATAATACTGCCAGGCACCGCCACTGTGCTGCTCTTCACTGTGCCGGAGAGGTGGTCACAAGTCTCTGAGGTCCGGGGCTGTGATATGGGAGTGTGTGAGTGGCGCGTCATGGGGCAACTTGTGGTAGGTTATGAGCGATAAGTTCAGTGTGAAACAGCATAGTGTGATTATGTGAAACAAGCAATGTTCTAAACATTTGATATCAATTTAGTGAAAGTGAGAAACTATGTGATGGCGAAATGTTTATAAGTGAACAATACAAATATCGTTTTAACTAATATGTATAGTTGCTCTGCAAACTACAGAAGGGTGGTCTGGTAAACCAATGGTATAATGTATAGGAGGAAGCGTGTTGACACGCCCATAGTCAGGACCCAGTGATGGAACACTCCGACACAACACAGAGGGCTGGGTAACTAACTTGCTTGCCTATGTATGCGGGATGGTTTACTTAGTCGTTGGTTGCCAAGAATCAACCTCGTGGTTACTAAGGTAACTTTCACCCTACTAACCATGCTGCAAAGTTATACTTTCGCAATGAACAAAGTTCCGGCAGAAAGTATACTCGCAGTGTATGTAAACTGAGAATGTAGGATTAACCTCTTCGCGAACAAACTCCCTGATGCGGGCTGAGACACACTGGGGCCCTATAGTCTACCTGTTGTGAAGGAGGACACTAACAGGTGTATATTCAGAATCCACACCTGAGTATTCGGAACACTCACGGGTGTATTCCGCGTTTCCGGGTATATATACACGCAGAGTTTACATTGACCCTCGACTATGTTCAGGACTAGCATATATTTGCTGACCGGTCGTTAAACTGTTGTAAACCTCTTAATTAATCACCCTCCCGAGGTTGATAGGTAAAATGTCAACACCGGTAATGCTACCTATTTTAGCCTTACCACTCCCTCGACCCAGGGTCACGACCCCCACGACCCAGTCTCTGCCCAGGCCTCCTAGTAGACGGCCTATCAGCTAAACTGTTGGTGGTTGTAGCTCGCGTTAAAACGCAGATCGTATTATGCTAATGCATATTATTTTCCAAGTTTTGAATTGGGGAGTGCCATACATGCAGCTATGGCGGAATAACCACTCACAGGATGAGTGGCGCTGCCCAATAAACTCCCCCCTCGGGAGTTTATTGGGCAGATTGATAAAATTTAAAATTTTATCAATGAAGAAATGTCGTTCTATAAAATTTAAGATACGCAGGCGTGACCTAAGAGTGAACAACCGCGAGTTGGAACAGGAAAGATGAACAATTTGACGAACAATGTGTGGTGTGGATGAACATTGTTTGGTGTCTGATGAACATGTGTTGTGTTCAGATAGCTACAATAACCGGTGAAATGATGAGTGATGATACCGATAATTATGATGATGAAAATAATTTGATGGAACAGTAACATCATCCCAATTTGATAGTATTATAATTAACGAAAATAAGTTATGTAATGCGTCATAAGCATAACGCTTCCCTCTTCCTAACTGACACATAAAATAATCATTTATCTTCCGTCAACCAGAAACTTTACGTCAAGTTCCCTTCCCAGGCACGGCCCAGTGCCCTTGTTTAGCAACGTCAGCATACTTCTCCAAGCAACAGAAATCACACAAACAAATATACTCGACAAAAAGATATATAGAATTTGTTTCCCAAGCGTTGAAACACAACTTTCCCAGACAAGCAGAGTCACAAAGACATGTCCCCCACACTGAGAGCCTTCCACCCCCTCTGTGTTTACTATCGTTACATCGCCAGAGTGACAAAAGTCCATATTTAAATAGCCTTTCTTTCCTGGTGTCTGGGAGAATCCCAAGACTCAAAATATGATCTTTCTGCTCCTCTTGCTTAAGGGCTCAAAACGCCTGGGCCAGCTTGAGGATGTGAGGGATTCCTCTGGGCGTATACGCAGGCTTCCTGTCACGACCCTCTTGCTATTCTCCCTGGCGTGTAGGTCATTAGGGCAGAGTACTGTGACCCTATTAAGTCCCAGCGCCTTTGGAGTATGCGAGACTACTTGTGCTGAATCATAATATGTAGAGCATTGTTTTCGGAGTTACGGTATTTTGGAAAGGAAATTTTTCTTGCAAGTTGTATAAATAGGTGGTCTCGTATTTATCAGGCCCGAGTTCAACTCCCCGATGATTCAAGTGGATGATATAAATGTTTGTGTATGTATATGTGCGTGTACTCACCTAGTTGTGCAAAGAGCTTCGGCTCTTTGGTCCCGCCTCTCAACTGTCAATCAACTGGTGTACATATTCCTGAGCCTACTGGACTGTATCATATCTGCATTTGAAACTGTGTATGGAGTCGGCTTCCACCACATCACTGCCTAATGCATCCCATTTGTTAACTACTCTGACACTGAAAAAGTTCTTTCTAACGTCCCTGTGACTCATTTGGATACTCAGTTTCTACCAGTATCTCCGTTCCACCCGTGCTAAATAGTTTATCTTTATCTACCCTGTCAATTCCTCTGAGAATTTTATATGTGATGATCATGTCTTCCATAACTCTTCTGTCTTCCAGCAACGTGACGTTCAGTTCCAGTGGTCTTTCCTTGTAGCTCATACCACTCAGCTTGGGGATTAGCCTTGTGGCATACCTCTGAACTTTTCTTGTTTCGTTTTGTGTTTGACTAGATATGGGCTCCATGCTAGAGTCGCATACTGTAGAAATGCGTGCGAACGCGCGTGTGTACTCACCTATTTGTACTCACCTATTTGTGCTTGCGGGGTTGAGCTTTGGCTCTTTGGTCCCGCCTCTCAACTGTCAATCAACTGGTGGTGTGTGTGTGTATGTGTGTCCACCTATCTGTACCAACAGCATCGATCTGTTTAGCTCTTGGACCTGCCTATCAGTAGGATGTCTAATGTACTGAATCCCGATCTATTTTATCTATCAGATTTTTTTTTTACACACATACACATGATGCAACCCACATTATAGGTGCCTAACTTCTAGAAAACGGTTTACCGCAAGATGAACAGAGGTATCAGATGAAAGAAACTCTGCCTAATTATTTGTCAGGGCCGGGATTCAAACCCGGGTCCCAGGACTATGAATCACGGACGCTGACCGCTCGGCCGCGAAACACTGTATCTGGACCTATAGTGGCTGCTGCTCCATAGTCTGATGCACGTCAATATTACAGTGATTTTTGTATTGATAAAGCACCACATTTGTGACGTTGTGGTCAATAACGAGAAGATTACGATGTATTACGCGTGAGGCCAGGTTCAGCCATCACCTATACCCATCTCAAGGTATCATAATATCAGTTGAAACACATTTACTTATTCCTTGAAGTAACGGAGCTGTTTTACTTGTGTGAGCGGTAGTTAATGTACACGGTTGTCGGCGTTCTTCACGGTACGTGGCTGTCTCAACCACGGCGGAAGGCCACCACCTGCCGTGTCCTCACTCCCACCGCCAGCTACCTGCTTCCGTGTCGTCGCAGTACAGTTTTGTGTTTTACAAAATTTACCTATCGAAAAAACCTGGAAATACATGTATACCATGAGGTAAATCTCGGATATATATATATATATATATACACGGGCAGACCAATACGGCAGCCATGGTCTCATCTGTCGTAAGACACAGGGAAAGATTGCCAGACACGAGGCAGTCAATGACATCATCAAGAGAAGTTTGGCTACAGCTGGGTGTCCAGCACAAAGGGAACCCCAGCTGTGCAGACCTGACAACAGCCAAAAACGCCCAGATGGAGTCACCCTGCAGCCATGGAGGGAAGGTAAACAGGTCGTATGGGATTACACCTGTGCATCTACATTGGCTGATACCTATTTACGTTACAGCTCAGCGGAGGGAGGTGGGGCAGCCACCTTCAGGGAGACCCAGAAAATCCACAAGTACAGAAACCTAGAACGTTGTTACAGGTTCGTGCCGATAGGCTCAGAGACTCTGGACGCCTGGGGTAAATGTGCACTCAAGTTTTTAAAGGAGGTTGGTGAGGAACTCATTGGGAAAACTAGAGACCCACGAGCAGCCAGTTTCCTGTTCCAGCGCCTCAGTGTCGCGGTGCAGAGGGGAAATGCGTGCTGTATCCTGGGTACGCACCCAACCTCCGAGGAGCTGGACGAGGTCTTCGAACGCTGATTGTTTAATTGTTATATATTTGGTGTGTGTGTGTGTGTTCTCTGTAAACTGTAGCATTGCAATAAAATAAAACAAAACATACAAAAAAATAATAGGGGTGGTAGGAGAAGAAAAGAATTAAGTATTCAGTGAGAATCCACAAGATCTTCTCTGAATGCTCTTTGTTTTCTTCTTCGAGGATGTGGGTCCCTGCAATTGCACCAGAGGTGGTACCCCTAATATTATATTATATATATATATATATATATATATATATATATATATATATATATATATATATATATATACCACAAAAGGAGGTGAATGCTCTCATGCTAAAGCATTTGTGGTGAGACAGCTGCCGCAGTTACCTCAACAAGTAGGGACACTTACAGTGAAGGATTAGAACACACAAAGACAGCAGGAGTTGGCTTCCCAGAGCTCACCATTGCTCGCTACACCCTTGTCAAGGCTTCCCAGAGCTCACCATTGCTCGCTACACCCTGGCCAAGGCTTCCCAGAGCTCACCATTGCTCACTACACCCTTGTCAAGGCTTCCCAGAGCTCACCATTGCTCGCTACACCCTGGCCAAGGCTTCCCAGAGCTCACCATTGCTCGCTACACCCTGGCCAAGGCTTCCCAGAGCTCACAATTCCTCGCTACACCCTGGCCAAGGCTTCCCAGAGCTCACCATTGCTCGCTACACCCTGGCCAAGGCTTCCCAGAGCTCACCATTGCTCGCTACACCCTGGCCAAGGCTTCCCAGAGCTCACCATTGCTCGCTACACCCTGGCCAAGGCTTCCCAGAGCTCACCATTGCTCGCTACACCCTGGCCAAGGCTTCCCAGAGCTCACCATTGCTCGCTACACCCTGGCCAAAGCACCAAGTTGAATGTTACAACATTTGGACAGAAACACTCCAGTTTTCAGTATATCATATACAGTGTAGCAACCTTATGCTTCGTACTAAACAACATTTAGGCCTATAGCGTGGATCAACTCATCATAGAGTATATCAGGGGTTTAATGTTGGCTGCTGACCTTGTCGCTCCGGGTCAGCATACATGATATATTACGTTATATGGTTCGTGCATTATAACAATATCTCACACGGTGCTGCCAGGTGTGGCCCCATCAGTATTCTGGGACCATGGTTAGTCACACACATACGCTACTACCATCTGTTGCAAAGTATTGGCCAGAGTTGCGGGAAATCTCGGGGGGGGGGGACATAGGTTGTTTTCTCCCGGTTGCCCCAACCACTTGGACTGGACGGTTTCGCTTCTTGTACGTCGGCGTTTAATCCTTGACCGTCCAAGTGGTTGGGTTCCTGATAATTATCTTACTTTGCCTTCCCAATGGTCCGTGTTAGGTTAGGTTAGGTTAGAAG
>WNGS01004374.1:2711772-2730753 GCA_020271785.1 Procambarus virginalis
CTCCACACCACCGCTTCTCCCAGTTCCTCTCCGATATGGACGACCTTTGTCATTGTAGTTTGAAGTTTAAGATGTTTAGACTAGCTAAACAAATTTAATGCACATCGCATAAGCTCAATATATTGGCTTACAGTCACTCAGCTCAGTACACAGTCATTGAGAATAGTACACAGTCTCTCAGCTCAATAAAGTCATTCAGCTCATAATTACTCAACTCTCAGTTACACAGCCTCTGAGACTAGTACACAGTCACTGGTGTGTTCAGAAGTCGCCTGTGTTGTGCTCTTGTCTTCAGACATTAAAGGATGCTTATAAGTGTCACCTCCACTCGTCTCTATCCCCCCTCCCCCTCTTACAGTGACCATTATGGCCTCTCTCTCTCCCTTCCCCCTTCATAATGGTTCTAATAGCCCTTTCCTTCATTCCTATCTCATAGACGGGGCCGGCGTTGCTTCTCTCTCCCCGTCCTTCTAATAGTAGCTCTCGTGTCTCCTCTTCCCTTTCCCGTCTCACAGTGGCCTCTCTCTTCCCATCTTCTCTCACAGTGGTCCCTCCCTTCCCCACTCTCCCTTCCATTAATGGCACCAAGCAATGATTAGTTAACTTATCACGCAACCCACTGACTTCATGTGAGTCGTAGTGTACCCTATACCCATCAAGTGAGCTGTAGTGTACCCTATACCCTATATGTATCCTATATGTACTCTACATAATAGGTCCAGGAATTTGTTGAAAACTTACTTTACTACGTTACAGCACCGATGAGCTAGCTACATAACTTAACTAAAATGCTTCTGATTTATTTATCAAACTAACGTCATCGTGACCTCCAGAGGCCCCAACACAAGGAATGAGAGTATATTAGTTGAGCCAATTACATACAATTTCAATTTGACTATTATGCTACCCACACTCACCCAATGGGCGGCGTTGGAAAGGGTATAATCACCTGCAGGCATTCTGAGTATAATTGGCTAAATTTTCTGGTATTAGATCATTTTGAATTAAATACACATTACTTGATTTTTTTTGTTTAAGCTGTAAATTAACTCAATGCGTCGCATTCCACAACAGTGATGCAAGGAGTGAGAATAATTTTAGTGACAGGGTATACATTTGATCAGGTCTACATCGTCAGGCAATGCAGCTGTGATCTCAGCTGTGATTGCATTGTGACAATGCAGCTGTGATCTCTGTGATTCCCAGAGAACTGTGTTTGAGAAGCATTAACATCTGTGATTCTGCTGATCGTATTGGATCAGCCATAAGTATGTGACTCTCCTTGCATGATAGTATGATGATAGATAGAATAGAAAGAGTAGATTTCACTGTATCTCAAATCTACCTACAAGGCTTTGTTGATGTTGCGAGCGTTATTTTCTCGGGTTCTTTACAATGTATTCCTGGATGCACATATCCACAAGGGTTGTGATGAGGGTTCGAACCTCCGCACGGATGTTCCCAGCTGCGCCTTAGTCAACTGTGCCACGACATGATAAAAAAAAAACTGCATCCTGGAGGGAGGGAATTATTAGGGTAAAGCGCCAGGCCATCAAGCATTTTGATTCCAATTTAAGAATTATTTTTGGTAACATGAGCAATAACGTCCAGAATGTTACACAAATGTTCGTGTCTCGTTAAGAGTCTTTGTGGTATGGGGGACTATTCCTTCCCCCCGTCCCATTCCAAATCTTTATCCTGATCCCTTCCCAGTACTATATAGTCGTAATGGCTTGGTGCTTTCTCTGATAGTCCCTCCCTTGCATATATGGCAAGCTGTCATGCCTGCAATATATTAGACCGTCAATTGATTATGCTGCGCCTCTGCTTGCTTTGGTGCCTGAGCGATGCTAAGCAACAACCGACTGNAAAACAAACTAACCATTCATAATGAAATGGAAAGATTTATCATTTCATATGAAAAAAATAGAAAAAAATATAAAATTCAGAAAAACTTGGCCAATTAGGCAATCGGGCCTGCATAGTAGCCGAGTACGACTACTAGGTATAATATATATATCATTGAATATGACCGCATATTCTGTATTTACTATCTTCTGGTTATGGGTTTCTATTCCTCTAACTATTATTCTTGCATCAGGGGTTAGTTGAAAGAGGAATTCTCGAAAACATGTTCGTTTTTCAAGGTGAAGAAAAAAGTTCACCTTGATTGTTCACACAGTTCACACAGTTGGGACACAGAGGTAAGGTATGCTTAGTCCTAGTCAAGGCTACGCCATTGTGGTCGGTCATTTCTCCTAGTTACTGGTCAGGCGAGGTGTGTTTAACCTGTCTGTGCGTGAATAACGAACTAGCTTTTCTGTTAGAATTATAGTTGCAAATGTATAAGTATACCCAGAGTATATGCCTGAAGTATACGTGGAGAATACCTGGAGTGGGTCCTGGGAGTTCTTCCAAGCCTGACTTGAGGCCAGATATGTCTTGTGAAAACCTGTCTATAAAGCTGTTACTTGAAGCAGCCCGCATTGTGTTATGAGCGGCCATCTCTCATTTCTATAAAGTAGGATTTCTGTAAGTTGCCGGGTGGACAAGGCACTCAGTCGGCCGGCAAGAACCTTTATATTATCCTATTGCAGAGATGACAGCCTGTACCCCGCTGGGAATTCTTCGCAGTTTATACAAAATTTACGCCAGCCATGAGTATCACATAATACAGCCGGTATGTTTGATTGTCAAGGGTGTCATGAACGTCACATGACGCAGTCAGTATGTCTGATTGACAGGGATGTCACTAACTTGACATGACGCAGCTGGTATGTCTGACAAAAGGATGTCTTGAACAGGATATATGACATTTGGCACCTTTCTCTTCGTTGACAGACATTAGTATGTCAACGACAGACATTAGTATTAGTTCCCGGAATTCTGACAGACATTAGTATGTCTGTCAACGAAGGGACATGACGTGCCATGCACGGGACATGACGTGAACGTGCATAACATGATTCCTTTCGTTGACAGACATGATAACTGAATAATAATTGTTTAATTATTGTTTTTATTGTACTATCGAAAATATATTAGTGAAGGCCCCTATTACTATGTTTCTTTTATATATACAAGAGTTCTTACATTCTTTTAAAGCCACCAGCACGCATAGCGTTTCGGGCAGGTTTTTAATCCTAATTTTTTCCCTGAATACGACCCGCCAAATCGTTTAACAACCAGGTACCCATTCACTGCTGGGTGAACAGAGGCTACAGTTAAGGATTGGGGCCCAATCAATCCTCTCCGACCAGGATACGAACCCAGGTCAAAGTTCGAAGTGTTGATGCTAGAATTGAGAGCTGAAGCAGGTGTTACTTGCCTACATAACGGTGCTTCCCCTGTCTGTGACTACGGAGAAAGTGAGGTCCGGTTCTTTATGAAAAACCTACAATCATTATTGTACCCGATCCCTGTGTGTTAAAGTTTAGCTATCCTGACGTTCGACTTCTTTCCCAAATCAGGCTTTAAGGTTGTGGATGGAGGCGGCTTTTATTTAATATTTCAGTGTATTCTACTTGTTAATCTTTGACAACCTGCCCGCTTCCTGTCATCGTCGAGGCCACTAAAGATGAAGGCCCTTTGGTAATTCAGATAAATTCAGGTACAGGTCACCAGTTATTCCTTACATTTGTCTCTCTCTCGTTTACATTTCCAGCTTACACATGTGTTATTTTGTTGGACATGGGTCAGTCAAGTCAATGAAAACGTTGTAAGGCATGAGACTGTAGGTGTTAATGGAAGGTAGCTGTTTCTTGAGTAACATCAAGGGTTTACTAATATTGGTACCAACGAATCAGTAATACTCGAACTGATTCTGCGTAGTCCTCCTTATTATTTCATTTTCTTATAACAGATAAGTTCAGAGAAAACGGACGTAAGCATGATCAACTTAAATAAAATACCATTCATTTTGTTTAGCCTACCTGAATTTGCCTGTGGGTCACTATTTCTCTAGTGGCCCTCGACGAAGACACGAAGCCAGCGGCTTGTTAAACGTCCCCCCACACATTCGTCATATTTTTTTCGCTCTACGGTTCCCAGACTCTAGTAAAGCTAATTTCGACGGATGTGGAAGAATTAATACGTAATGTGTTAGATGCTGATCTTGAAGCCTAAACTAAGCTCAGCTTTGTTCTGCCGTGGGGCAGTGAGCCTTTGATTCAGGTAAGAGCACGAGCTTATTATTGAATTTTTATTAGTGGACGATAGGCCTACTTGGGGAAAAAGCCATAAGCCTATACCATAAACCAACGACAGGTCATCTGATGAATGAACACTAGGTCTACTATATTATTAAAGATAGGCCTACCGGTATGTAACTCAACGATAGGCCTACTGTGGAATTAAGACTGTTAAATTGCGGTGACACGTATTAAACGCAGCCAGTCTAAAGTGGCATAAAACTTTCTCTTATTGACCAAGAGTAACTAAAGGAAAATGGCATTTGTGGAAAAGCTGACAGTGGACGGGGTGGGGGAACTGACAGTTGACTGGGTGGGGGAGCTGACAGTGGACGGGGTGGGGGAGCTGACAGTGGACGGGGTGGGGGGAGAATGCTGCAAATGAGTGGCTTGTGGATTCGTATTGCCTTAGTTATTGTAGTTGTCTTATGCATAAAACAATCACATATATATTTAATACTAAATCGCTCTCCAGTTTGATATCATATGAACAGGTATCATAAACATTGCATATAAAATCACAGTGTTACAATCTTCTTGAGAATACTGATCCAATTCATGCTTGTTTTGTTACAGGGTTGACCCCAAGGATGATGCAGCAGCAGTGGAGGAGGTGAAGGCAGCGCTCCTGAAGGTAGAGGGCGATGGAGAGGGAGGAGAACCCAGGCCAGAGGCAGAAGGGGTGAGTGGCGAGGTTATCCACGAGCCTCCAGACCGTGGGCGAGGCGAGGACCAACCCACCATTGTTCTTACTCTCCACGACGATGGAAGTTCACCCGAGCCCCCGCCCCCTGCGCCCAGCCCTGGGCTGCTCAGCGCCACTGACGACCTTGAATTTATCGACTCCGATGAGGCGGATTCTGATGACAGAGTTGTCGAAGCTATTGGACCTGACGTCGAGTACTGTGACCAGTGGTTCGACGCCCGTGGAACACTAACTCGTTCCAAAGAAGATATTGCTCGTATCATTGATGATTACGATGATTGCCGAACAAGTAAATATTACGACGCTGCGGACGAAGCGGCTCAACGTCTTAATGGCACAGAATCGGTGGGAGCGCAAATTAACAATAAAGAAAAGCGGGGTTCATTGAAGTCTCGGGAGTGGGTTAAGAGCTTCAACGAGGAGGCCGAGTCACGGATACAGCGTTGGATGAGACTACAGAAAACAAAAAATCCTTCAAGTCTTCCAAAAAGCAAATCTGAAATTCGTCTGGATGGAATTGAAGAGCCAGGAGAAAAGTGGTCAGCTAGAGACGAGATCCAGCTCAACGCCACGAGGGAAAACGAAGCCCACGCCAGTTATCTTCACAAAGAATATAACGATAATGTTAAAATAACGGAGAACGATCGTCAGCAAGCATCAGAAAAGAAGCAGGAGGCACGTAAGGAGAATCTCAAGAAAATATTCCAAGTAAAAGGAAAGTTATCTATCAAACCTATCGTAGACTCGCAGCGGCCGACGTACACAGACACGGACATTTACATAGCCTCAACACCTTACGCTCTGGCCAGCACCACAGACAGCAGGCAGCCAGACGGAGAGTCTCTTGATGCATCTGAGGATGGTATCAACTGCAGTTCTGCTGACCTTGACCCTGCATTAGACGAGCATCTTGTCTCACAAGATAATCATCAGAATAACGGTGACAACAGACACCTATTTTCGAAAACCAAACAAGAAAACGCCAAAGAATCGAAATTAACACTAAATTGTGATCCATTAAGTATTCCAAACATTGTGATAGAGACTCCGGGGGTCACTGAAAAGAATGTGGAGTTTTCAAAACAGCTGTACAGAGAAGAGAGAATGAGAGCAGATTACATCCCACAGTCAAAAGCCATTTCACAAGAGCAGGACACTACAGAAGTTAGTGTCAACTCTGCACCTAATGACGTAATACAGAATGAAATACAGATCAGTTCCAAAGATACAGGAACGCCATCTCATGAACAAGAAGCAAAACCAATAAATATGAATGTTAAATCAGAGGTTCAGGAAACAGAGGAAGAGACAGAATCAGAGTCAGTTTCACGTGAAACAAATACCACTATACTATCAACATCAGAAACTAAGGAAATTTCATCTGAAGTATCTAAGGACCTGGAAGTCTCTACTACAATATTGACAAAAACGAAAGAGTCCTCATCGGCCCAAACAAAACCTGAGACAACAGAGATACGCTCCTTGTCAGATTCAGCAAAGTCTGACGTAAAGAAAAGAAAAATAACTGGAGCAAATATCCCAAAATCTATCAAGAACTTTGCAGGCTCCTTTTTTACACAGCAAACAAGTGGAAAAGCAAAAAATGGATATGTAGAAGAAAAAGATGGGGATAAAAAGAAAAAGAAAGGGAGAATCAGCCCATTTACCAAAGATTATCTTTCCAGAGGCTCTAAAAAAGCCGCGCCAGAAGAGGTAGAGAACGAAATAGGTGTTCAGCCGGGCCCTGAAAAAGCCCCAGGAAGTGTGTGCGATAAGAACTCTGCACCAGTGAATACCAATCCTTTTATAGACGACGACGGCAATCCATTTACCGATGACGATATGGAGGAAACAGTGCCAGGAAGCACAGACGACGAGCCCATCGCCACAATGACACGAGAGACTCTGCCCGATCTTCTTCCCTCATCTGGTATTGGGAAACCTCCAAGGGAGTCCCCAGATAGCCTCGAGTACACATCAGTCATCGAGTCTGATGAACAGAAATCATTCATCGAGTCTGATGAACAGAAATCAATTTCCCACGAATCGTCACCTGGAGCTGGAACCTCGTTTGTGGAAGAAGGAGGCTTGAGGCTACGGAAAGATGCCCTTCTCGCAATCAAGTCAATGAACAATGACGACGCCTCTACCCATTACTATAGCTTCCTCAGCGCCACCGATGACTATCACACACCCACAAATGAAACCACAGACGACTATAACACACCCACCACAGAAATCGAGCAAAGAGAAGAGATTCCTATACAGGAAATGCTTCAGGAAGAAGACACGTTCCTTCATACTCCTCAGCTAATAAAGTTCCCAAAGGTAACTCACGATCAGACACACAACAAAAAAGCAACAGAAAGTTCACCTGCCGAGCCTAATTGGACTGAGAAGCCAACGCCAGACCAAGACCCCAAGCCAGACGTTTTGCCAAATGAGTCTCAGAGAAAAATAATAGATGAAGAAAACAAGGAGAATCTTGAGAGTAAAAACATGAAGTTAGTTATAAACAGAGCTGAGTTCCCACAAAGAACTCCTGTTACCTCGCTGCCAGCAGCAAGCGTGAAGTCGCCGGGAACAATGCAAGAAACAGTTCCACCAAGCCAACTGATACCTCAGTATAATGATCCCGTTTCTCTAGAACTTCCTGACCGGCAAGTAAAGTCCGTTCTCTTCATGAGCACTCAGGAGCCTCCCAAGCCAAGCCCAAGGAACAAAAAGGGAAGATACGGCTACGGTACCGGCGATGCTACCCTTACCACAACTACTCTCCCTGTTTCAACAAGAAGCAACAATGACACCTCAGCAGTCCATGATAAATTAAAGACTTTAAGCAATCATGGAATGAATGGCACGACAGCGGCCATAGACAAGCCCCAAATAGCCACTTTCCCCAGGCGAAGTGCTTCATGTAGAAAAGCTCCGCCTCCTGAGCCGGATATAAATTCTTCAGATTCTGGGTATGTAGGACCCGGGAGCAACTACTACGGGGGAACCGACTCCGAACCCATTTACTGGGAAATTAGCGAAACAAAAGGGGCGCCACCAAGGCCAAGCCCAAGATCAAGAAAACCCCCTGGACCGCCTGGTGAGCGTTCCCTGAACCAACCTCTGGCTCCCTCACCACCTTCCCTGAGTGCAACTCCTACAAACACCCCAGTGCAAGACTCTCAACCTGTACCCGAGTGGATAAACAAACGGGCACCGGTACCGAGTCCACGAAGCAAGAAGCAGCGTTCTCTTCAATCTCTCCCAACCTTCGCCCCGACAGATGACACCATGGAAGCAGTAAAAAAAAAACTTCAGCTTTTATCCCACGAGCCCCTGCAAGACTCACAGGTGCTGCAGCAACCAAGAACAGCACAGGAGGAATTTTACAGTGGTAAAGCCGCTTCTATATCCTACGGGTTCACCCAATCCACACGCGCCGCCCCGCCATCGCCGCCAATGAGAGTCAGGAAGGTATCCCAGATCTCTCTTCCAGCGGCTGTAGTGGCGGACGACGCGACGTGGCGGCAACAGAAGAGAAGAACCGTACATGGTGGCGACGGGCCACTGGGGCCACTCTCAGCGAGGCGAGCAAGAAGGCGCACCGACCCCACACAAGGCCTTCCCATTCCCTCCATCAGGGCCGCCGTCCAGGTAAGTTCTGCTCCTCATTGGTGATGCTTGAAATAATAACAAAAATATGCAAAATGTTTATGAAATTTGTAAAGAAGAGAAGTGTCTTCGAATAGCATTTGTTCAAGGTTTGTACTAAGTCTATATTAAGAGGTGAGTATTTTTCTGTCAGCATTGGGCATTGCCTCCCTACTCACCATGATATTAAGGAAATGTATTTTACATCCATGGTAATAAGTAATGCATTAATTTGAGACACGTTAGGCTTTGTTTTATGGAGGAAATTCAGTCTTGTTGTTACCAGGTGAGCGGGAGGCAAGGCTTTCTAGTTGCAGCATCTTCTTCAAGGCTACAGGTCCCTATACGAACACAACCAGAGGTAATACCCCCTAATATGTGTGTGTGTGTGTGTGTGTGTGTGTGTGTGTGTGTGTGTGTGTGTGTGTGTGTGTGTGTGTGTGTGTGTGTGTGTGTATGTGTGAGTGTGTGTGTGTGTGTGTATGTGTGTGTACTCACCTAGTTGTACTCACCTAGTTGTGCTTGCGGGGGTTGAGCTCTGGCTCTTTGGTCCCGCCTCTCAACCGTCAATCAACAGGTGAACAGTTTCCTGAGCCTAATGGGCTTTATCATATCTACACTTGAAACTGTGTATGGAGTCAGCCTCCACCACATCGCTTCCTAATGCATTCCATTTGTCAACCATTCTGACACTAAAAAAGTTCTTTCTAATATCTCTGTGGCTCATTTGGGCACTCAGTTTCCACCTGTGTCCCCTAGTGTGTGTGTGTGTGTGTGTGTGTGTGTGTGTGTGTGTGTGTGTGTGTGTGTGTGTGTGTGTGTGTGAAAAAAAGTTGATTGACAGTTGAGAGGCGGGGCCGAAAGAGCCAGAGCTCAACCCTCGCAAACACAACTTGGTAAATACAAACAGGTGAGTACACTCGGAAAATACAACCAGATAGAAAAAGCTAATAGCTTGCCTCAGGGCTAATATGTCTGGTATACGTTCTTGCCCCGGGATAAGTGACCTTGGGTCAGTGGCTTTTACCCAGAAGGTAAACACCAAGGTGTCGCGCCTGAGGGAGGGCCGGAGCTTACGTGACAGTGACTATGGGTTGAGCTCTAGCTCCTCCTGTCTCACCTACTAGCCTTGTTGTACCTGTTGTGTTGTCATTTAGAAATGTTCTGGCGTACGAATTCCTCCTGTTTTGCATACCACAACCCACCAATCTCTGGGACTTTATAGCATAAACATTGTTAATAAATATTTTCATTAAGCAGTCATGCAGTGGACAACTAATCACTCATGCATGTTTAAGTCAATATTGTTTCGCATTTGCTGGTTTTAGTTCACTTATTTCTTATTTCATTTCATTTATTGTGCCCCCACGACCCGTCCCTATGGCTCCGGAGCTGGTGAAAGCCAACACCAGAAACTGACCCGTAAGGTTGAGTTAACAAGTTATGGAAAGTTGGGACATATTGCCAAGATTTTAGGTAATCTCATTAGATCAACTTTTTGGAAGTGATGTGGGGAGAACAGAACTCGCGTTTCAAATCTCCGCAGACGCATCGTGGTCAAACTTTGTCAAGAAATACACACAACATACAGTGGCTACTGGTATTAAAACATTGTCAAGCAATACACCGAACATACGCCATACAGACGCCACAGTTAAAATTTATTGTCGCTAAGCGAACAACAGGATTCTCGGAGTGTCGACATTTCCGGTAACATTTAACTCGGCGACAAGTCTACGTAGACAGAACGTTTACAGATGAAAAACTTAACCCATCATCAAAACAATGAGTCGGCGGATTCACGAGGACTTATTTCAGTGGGAAAATAGTACGTATTATGTTCGAAGCTTTTATTCGAGACGTGTCATACACTTCCAGCAAGTACTGTAAACCAATTAAATAAACAACCAAAATACCTCAACAACATTTTATAAACCCAGCATGCAGTATATTAAGTCACATGTTACTTCATACAGGTGAAACACCTCATGAGTGTCCAGAGTGCGGGAAAAAATTCAGACGTATTGGAACTATGAAGACTCACAGAATGGGGCATACAGGCAATAACCCACCCTTAATATATAATACAAATAAAATTGTATAAAATGACAATAAAAAAGTACTGGGGTGGGAGAAGAAAATATTCATGGAGAACCGGCAAGATATATTCTCTGAATACTCTTTATTCTCTTTACTGTCACTTGCAAAGATGTATAAATCAAATATTGATAGTAATGTGATAGTTGGTATTTATACTATTACTTCATGGTGGAAGATGGAATGAATTAGGATGAGGTGAGGAAAGATGAGGTCATCAAGGGAGGAGGTAAACAAAAAAGTGAGCAACAGGTTATGGTGATATAACCATTCTAAAACCAGTATGTGGAACCCGTTCTTAACCCCCCCCCCCCACGACTGTCACTTCTTAACCTGGACGAGGAGCCCCGTGTACTAGAGGGAAGTTTGTGTATGTAAACACTTGTTCATTTAAACACCTGGTGATATGGTGTTTGTTTTGTGACCGAACACACACACACCGGTAATTAGTTTATTTATGGAGTAATATTCATTGGAGGAAGTATGGTAAGCTGTGAGGCGGTGTTGTGGTCTTGACGTGTTTGTTGTTGTTTTAATGTCATCTGTTGTCGTACTGGTGAAGTGGTTTCCTGATTTTGTGGTAGTTTCGTGTCGCATTCGTGTCAGATTTCTTTGTTTGGGTACCATTAGTTTTCCGCTTGAACCGCTTGAGCGTGAGATCTCGCTCCAGGTCTGTCAACTGCTCCGAGGATGACAGCTGCATATGTCGTCAAACTTCTACAGAAAAAAATCCTTCGCATTGTTCGATAACTTTCTGTGCATTTTTCTTCATGTAAAAATGACAAAGGTCTATGACTCACAACATAATATACCGTTAAGTTAGGGTGATGTTATGGGCGTTGCCGCTCTCCCATCCCTTGCTTTCTCCACCTTATCTCCCCTCACCCTTACTCTCCCTTCTTCATCTCTCTCTTATCACCACCACAAATGCATTGTTTCCACTAGCGAGACCTTTTTTTCCAACCCGGATCCGGTATTCGCACTACCGCGGTCCCTTAGCTCAACCACCATCACTCCCACCATCCCTCCATCCCTCCCTCCCACCATCCCTCCCTCCATCCCTCCCTCCCACCACCCCTCCCTCCATCCCTCCCTCCCACCACCCCTCCCTCCATCTCTCCCTCCCACCATCCCTCCTTCCCAATAACCTTCTTTCTCCTTACAGTACAGTGCAAGGATTTCAGGTAATTTATCCATGGTAATAAGATAGGTTGCCAATTCTTTCTCCTTCACTCATCCTGACCTGCCCCCCCCCCCCACCCACCACCCACCCCTCTCTCTCGGGTGTTCTCTAGGCGCTGGAAAATCCACCTGGACCTGTCTCATGAACTGCGAGCCTCCGCTGTAAACTCAGCAATACCTCCGTGTGGAGCCCTCGTCTAGGGACAGGGTGTCCTTGCCCACTCCAGTGAAAATACTGGCAGGTTGTGTGGCGACCTTTACCGTTCTCAAACTCGATTTGGGATATAATTGTATATTTTTTCGTTGCTTGATGCTGTTGTTTTCTTCCTACTTTCTACAGTCTTGCTAGAGCTAGAGTTCTAGACGCTGCCAAATGTTGATCAGATTGATGTGCTTACGTTCAAATGTTGTATTTGTTGAATTTGTTTGGCTATTAAGTACTGGAATGTAAATACACAAATACCAACTGTAAAATAATGAATGGAGGAGATACAATGTAGCAGGCTTAGAACCGCCTGGATGTGAAAGCTCTGCAATTCATCATAAAAATATACCAGCAGGTAGACAGCGCACTGAACTGGTCTCCTGAGGTGCATGTAAACTGGGGAACATCATCAGGATTTGCAAGACTGCCGATGGTAAGAACTGCCTTCATATATCTAAGGATGTAGGGTAATTATAAGGAGAAAACATCTAAGAAGGTAGGGTGATTATAAGGAGAAATCACTGCAGCCTTTACGACTATGTAGCACTTGGAAAGGATATGAGGATAATGATTTCGGATGGGACGGAAGGAAGGAATGGTGCCCAACCGCTTGAACCGTCACCTCAAGTTGCACATGGAATTCAGAAGGGGGGCAGCACGGAGCTGCCAACAGTGTTGTGGAACGAGAGCTAGTGGATGCAGATTCCGCAGATCAGTTCATAATAAGCTACAATAATTTATGCATCAATAACACTAGTCGAGCGAAGGCGAAGAGGAGGCGCCCAGGAGCTGAAACTCAACCCCTACAGCCGCACCGTGGCTAATAAATGCAAATACACGTTTGGTGTGTGTGTTATTACAAACCAAATAAAGTCCACGAAAGGCTCAGCATTAGAAAATTTGCAGTTATATGGCAGATGGCATTCAGACAGGAAAAGTAAGGATCATCTACATCTTTCTTGACTGCCACAAAGTTTCCAGTACTGACCCTAACAAAGTGGTGCTGTTGTAACCGAATAGAACTGTGGTCGATATATTTAGATAAAGCTCTATTCACATTACTAAACCGGACAGTGAGAAAAGTTCGTATGTTCTACAAGTGGTCCGTATTTGGGAGTATACTGAGATGAGACACACCAGAGACGGCTGTAATGAAACACAATCCAGGAACACCTGAGATGAGACACATCAAGGATACATGACATGAGACACATCAAGGACACATGAGATGACACACGTCGGGGATACCTGAGATAAGACACACCAGAAACCCTTGTGATGAAACACACCAAGGACACCTGTATTGAGACACACTATAGAGACGTCTGGGATGAGACACCATTAACGCCTGTGATGAAAACACGTCCAGTCGGTAAGTTAAAAGACACAATTGTCCTCGGCTGAGCCACAGTGCTGAGTATAGTGTCACGGAGTGCCATAGAGGATGCCACACTTGGTGCCAGAGACTATACACAATTGAGAGAGGCGGGACCAAAGAGCCAGAGCACAACCCCGAAAACACACCTAGGTGAGTACAGAGGCGGGAACTATAACAAGATGATGAGAGGCCGTCATTTTGAGCTGGACGCCACGAGGGGAGGACACATGGCTTATTATACCACAGAGACACATTGTATCCGGCAAAAAGACACACACACACACACACCTCACCGTCGAGGCGGGCTCCTCGCGGAGAGTCTGCACGCAAGAAGCACACGTCGTCACCGGAAAGCGTGTGTTTATATGTGCGTGTGTGTTTATATTTGCGTGTGATCTCAGAGGGCGAGATGTTTGCGGGAGACATGGACTGTGTGTTGAGGACACCGGTGGGGACTGTGTAGGGTAGGACACCGGTGGAGTCTGTGTAGGGTAGGACACCGGTGGGGTCTGTGTAGGGTAGGACACCGGTGGGGTCTGTGTAGGGTAGGACACCGGCGGGGTCTGTGTAGGGTAGGACACCGGTGCAGTCTATGTAGGGTAGGACACTGGTGCAGTCTATGTAGGGTAGGACACCGGTGCAGTCTATGTAGGGTAGGACACTGGTGCAGTCTATGTAGGGTAGGACACCGGTGGGGTTTGTGTAGGGTAGGACACCGGTGGGGTCTGTGTAGGGTAGGACACCGGTGAGTCTATGTAGGGTAGGACACCGGTGGGGTCTGTGTAGGGTAGGACACCGGTGGGGTCTGTGTAGGGTAGGACACCGGTGAGTCTGTGTAGGGTAGGACACCGGTGGGGTCTGTGTAGGGTAGGACACCGGTGAGGTCTGTGTAGGGTAGGACACCGGTGAGGTCTGTGTAGGGTAGGACACCGGTGGAGTCTATGTAGGGTAGGACACCGGTGGAGTCTGTGTAGGGTAGGACACCGGTGGAGTCTGTGTAGGGTAGGACACCGGCGGGGTCTATGTAGGGTAGGACACCGGTGGGGTCTGTGTAGGGTAGGACACCGGCGGGATCTATGTAGGGTAGGACACCGGTGGAGTCTATGTAGGGTAGGACACCGGTGGAGTCTATGTAGGGTAGGACACCGGTGGAGTCTATGTAGGGTAGGACACCGGTGGGGTCTGTGTAGGGTAGAACACCGGTGAGGTCTGTGTAGGGTAGGACACCGGTGAGGTCTGTGTAGGGTAGGACACTGGTGTCCTACCCTACACAGACCTACCCTTGGGCATAGCAGATAAAATGCTATGCCCAAGATTACCATCCGGGTGCCAGCGGGGAAGTGGTTCAAATAGCTTCGGCTATCACTTCCTTATGTCCGGTCGTGATGGTCAAGCGGATTAAGGCATCCTGTAGATATCAGTTGCGTTGCTCCTGGGAGCATGGGTTCAAGTCACTTCTGGGGTGGAGTTTTCATTCACATATAGTCCTGGGGACCATTCAGGCTTGTTCGCATTTGTGTTCCTCACGTGTGCCCCAAAGAATGAGGTGATTTGATAAAATGCTATGCCCAAGATTACCATCTGGGTGCCGGTGGGAAGTGGTTCAAATAGCTTCGGCTATCACTTCCTTATGTCCGGTCGTGATGGTCAAGCGGATTAAGGCGTCCTGTAGATACCAGTTGCGTTGCTCCTGGGAGTATGGGTTCGAGTCACTTCTGGGGTGTGAGTTTTCATTCATATATATATATATATATATATATATATATATAATATATATATATATAATATATATATATATATATATATATATATATATATACATAATGTCAACATAGCTGGTTTAATTTTAACTACAACGCAAAATGCTTTTAGCTTAAATTCCCCATTTCTCTCAAGTCATTCAGCGTTGACTGTCCCCAAGCGACAATTAGGGGGCGTGACGGCTGAGTGGACAGCTCACGGGATTCGTAGTGCTAAGGGTGCGGGTTCGATTCCCGGCGGATGCAGAATCAAATAGGCAGAGTTTCTTTCACTATAATGACTTTGGTTCGCCNTCTCATATATATATATATATATATATATATATATATATATATAATATATATATATATATATATATATATATATTATAAGGGGTACCACCTCTGTGCAATTATAGGGACCCACAGCCTCAGAGAAGGGACACAGAGCATTCAGGGAAAAACTTGCCATTTAACTCTGAATACATGAGGGTGTTCGCTTCTCCTACCACCCCCTTTTTATGGTGTACACTTTATTAAGCAAGGTTATACAGTTACATATCTGATTGTATACAAAAAATGAGCATTAAGAGGACAAAAATAGTTCGCTTCCTAGAGGCTGTAGATTTCCTCGAACTCCTCCGACGTTGGGCAGGAACCAAGGATGCAGCGAGCATTCCCCCTCTGGATCGCGACACTGAGGCGCTGAAGAGAAAACTTGCCGCTCTAGGGTCTCTTGTGGTGTCAATGAGCTTGGAACCAAGATCCTTTAGAAACCTTCTTGCACTCTCTCCCCATGGGCCTAGGTCTCAGACCCAATTGGAACGAAGTTGTACCGATGATCTAATTGCCTATACTTGGCTGACTTGTCTCTTTCTCTGTGTGTCGCCGCGGCTCCTGCTGTGCCGGCAGAGAGGTTGATGTATGTGGCTGCCAGGGTGGATACGCAAGTATAGTCCCATGCCAACTGTCTGCCACCCTTCCACGGACGCAGTGTGATTCCGTCTGGTCGGCCGGCAAAGCTAACAGAGTCACGGTTCAGAAGGTTGCGGGGCTCTCTCTCCGCTGGACACTGGGCAGAGGCAAGGCTTCTTTTAATGATGTCGTTTACTTCGTCGTGTCTAGTGTGCCAACCACCAGATTTTCCACAGTGCAGGCCATGCAATCCATATTCGTCAGCATCTGCCTCGCCGCAAATACACCTATGAACAGTGTGGATAGGGGCAGCAAGACGGAGAGCGACTGCAATACGGAGCTCCTGCGGATCAAGACGTGTGCCTGTCGCAGACATAGGGACTGCCAAAAGGAAGTCCCTGCATGGGGAGCCTGCACAGCTGTGAGGCGTGCACGATCACTGGGGTTGTTGCTGCCTCCAGCAAAGCTGTGGCTTCTTTGTCTGCAATGGGGCTGTCCCAACTGGATTGTTTCTTGGCTTTCGGCATGGCTGGTCTGAGTGCTGGGTCTGCCATGGCACCCATTTCGTGTCGCATTCGTGTAGTGGGGGTCCTGTATCCCCGCTACATCACTGAGAGGGTACATCATCACTGAGAGGATACATCACTATAATATATATATATATATATATATATATATATATTATATATATATATATATATATATTATATATATTAACTTAAGAGTTGAATTATAATGACTAAGATAGATGAACTCTAAAAATATAACCATATTTAACTGACCCATGGACATAGAGGTGAGAGTGGCAGCAGCAGTAACAATACCGTTAACGTTACTCTCATCTTGTACTGGAGGCAAATTAAGCTCATCAATTATTCTTGCAGACTGATTGTCTGCAATAGTCATACGTACAGAAAACTCCTGCAGCAGCTAAATATATAGAAGAATGTGCAACAATGAGGTTCTTGCAAATTAAATCTCTTCCAAGTCTTGCGTGAGACCAGGTAAACACACATTCTGGCGACATAAAGCAGGGAGAGTGGGAGGGAGAAAGAGAAGGAGAGAGGGAGTTAGTAAGAGAAAGGAGAAGAGGAGCTGATAAAGAAGAGGGAGCTGGTAAAGAAGAGGGATTCCTCTTGATGAGTCGAACCGCGTCATACCGATCACTGGAGTAAACATATCACCGCTGAAGAGCGTTCTTTACTTGTGTTGAAGAAGAGTTCTTCCTCTCGTGTGTAGCGTTGGTGTGGTGCACCTGTGATGTAAACACTTCCGGGAGGGAGGGAGGAATGAAGACAGTCAGAGAAGGAATGAGGATGGAATGGAGAAGGAAGAGAGTAAGAGAGAGAGAGAGAGAGAGAGAGAGAGAGAGAGAGAGAGAGAGAGAGAGAGAGAGAGAGAGAGAGATGAATGAGAGAGAGACACCGGCGGAAGTTTAAAAAGGGGCGTCACCTCTCCCTCATCCTCCACCCTCTCTCCCACCTCTCATCCACCCCTCCTTTCATCTCCCTCCATTCCTAAACTATTCCGCTGTGCCCCTTCCTCCCTTCCCACCACCACTGGGCAGGGTTATTAGCCAAAGAGCGGTCCATTTCCTCTCAGCACTTGGCTGTGTACATGTTTATAGTGCTTCGTGCCTATAGCCTTGCGACGTCTACCTCCATTCCTCGCTGTAATCTACTTCATCTTCAGCATCCAACTTGTCTTAGACTTCCACACATCTGCTGATGTCTTCTTTGCCTTTCCTGCGGAGACCCATTGAAGTGCCTCAATCTGCTCTCGCTAGAGACACAGGACAAGGCGGGGGGGATATGATCAAGGCTTCTGTTTGGGTTGGGTATGGCTATAAAAGTAGGTTATATACACAATACATATATATATATATATATATATATATATATAATATATATATATATATATTATATATATATATATATATATATATATATATATATATATATATATATATATATGTCGTACCTAGTAGCCAGAACGCACTTCTCGGCCTACTATGCAAGTGTAACACCCGAGTAAGTAAAATACCACCATTGTACACCTCTATAATGTATACTAAACTAATAATGTAACACTACTATTTATCCTGAGTAACACTTCCTATCAGTTGCACTTGGTAACACTGTTATTGAACACTGGACTATGAGCTGACATATGATGGTTACACAGGATTAATACGCTGCCACCATCTGCCTTGACCGTTGAGACTGTAACAAGCAACGAGGCAAGAAACATTGCTTGTCTTGGAGAGTACTTTCTATAATTGTCATTAATTATGGGACGGTTGTCAGCCACTATATCCAAAAGGCTAAGAGGATTCAACAATAGACACAGCCAGGAAATTTAACACGAGTTTATTGAAACCAAAATTATACTAACCACCACTATAAATCCGACTCTAACACTGGCCAATAGTTTAAGAAATTTAGACATGGAACAAAATCTCAGAGATCACACACATTATCTTAAGACCTCTGTCTCTCTATCCGGTGGACACTGCCTCTCCCCTGGCTGTGGATGTTCGTCACAGACCCGCTCCCGATCCCGGTGTCCCGCACTCTGTCTCTCTAAGTCTCTACAGGACCTCTATATACTACCCCAAGAGGGGGAGGGGAAGATTTATTGTGCTACCTACACCAAGAAATAAGAGGTCGGCCACACGTGTACAAACACTCAAGAATTTTCATTAAACTTGTTTGACATTCACCATACACTGTTCAAGAGAGGAGTTATTAATTACGTGTGTGACTAACCTCTGACCTGGCTAAAAGGGGAAAATCCATGTATGTTTACACATAAAGATCTGGGTCTACTCCATTACCTTGTTGACAAGAGTATCCTGAAATATTACCTACTTGAAACTATGCTGACTAAGACTAACCCAGGAATTTTTTTTAAACAATATACAA
>WNGS01004374.1:2754135-2811512 GCA_020271785.1 Procambarus virginalis
ACGTAAATGATTTCCCAGAGGGTATAGACTCATTAATCTCAATGTTTGCTGACGATGACAAAATTATGAGAAGGATTAAGATAGAGGAGGACTGCTTGAGGCTTCAAGAAAACCTGGACTAATTGAAGGAATGGTCTAACAAATGGTTATTAGAGTTTAACCCAAGCAAATGTAATGTAATGAAGATAGATGTAGGGAGCAGGAGGCCAGATACAAGGTATCATATGGGGAATAAAATTCTTCAAGAGACAGAGAGAAAGACCTGGGGGTTAAAATCACGCCACACCTGTCCCATGAAGCCCATATCTCAGTAGAGGCTTCGTGACCTCGACAACGGGAATTATCCTTGAGTTTTGGGTATTTTCTTAATAATTTACGCCTGTGTTCGGTCTCTATTACGAGCCATCTAAAGAAATGACAAACAATCACGGTATAACTAATTTATACGAGAGAATTGCATCTGAAACTCTGCGTGATGGTCGTTTATACCCTGAAATTTGCTTATCGAGCATCCCCCCGCCCCCGTCAAAGAGTAATGCAATGTTTACATCCTCACAGCCAGTCCACCCAGTTTACTGGCCTGATCCGACTCTGCTTTACCTTAATTATGACTAAGGTACTGAGCGCCCCATACCTATGGCCTATCGACCTCGGAGAGTTATTAAGGGGCCACCACCATGGCTTATTGACCAACCAGCAAGTATACTTTAGTCCTGAGCATAGTCCAGGAAAGAAGTAAACTCCAAGTGTATGTTACATTGGGAAGATGGGTTCACCTCTCCGTGTTTTCACCTGAATCTACCTGAGGGCCACCATCTCTCTAGTGACCTCGACGAGGACAGAAGCCGAGGCTTGTTAAAGTGCCGGTTAACTATGTTATTTCAGCTTCCGGAATATATCCTGTGGGCCACAATTATTATCGTCGTCCGTAGTGTTTTTGACAACAGAGATTGGAATACCCAGATCTAGCTCAATTGCAGGTTGATCACACACAGCATTAGCTGCCTTGTCCGTATCATCATCTGAACAACACCTATGTGTGACATGTTACGTCCTTAACCCATTGTGACTCTGAAACTCTTGCTCTTAATATTGCTTTTATGAATGTTACAACATTCCAAGTATCTACTTTGCATGCTGGGTTTTCAAGTGCTTGAGACCTGACTTTGAATCACAGAAAATTTCTCGACTCTTCTCAGTGAGTTAGTGGCAAGATGTGAGTTCAGCCAATTCTGTGCGCCATCTGAGGAGCTGGAGGACCTATTCAACTTGTGACAAGCAGCCTTGTACCCTGCATGTAATCAATATTGTAACTTTTTTGTGTAATGACATTTTCAAATAAAATTAGATAATATACACACATACCAAAAGAATAGGGGTGTAGGAGAAGAAAATATCAAAGTGTTCAGTGAGGATCCACAAGGTCTTCTCTGAGTACTCTTTATTTTCTTCTCCGAGGCTATGGGTCCCTACACTTGCACCAGAGGTGGTACCCCTTTATATAAGATATATATATATATAGATATATCCTTATATATATATATTATATATATATCTATATTGTCTATATATATAAATATATTCTATTATATATATATATATATAATATATATATATATATATATATATATATTGGGGTACCACCTCTGGAGCAATTGTAGGGACCCATAGCCTCGAAGAAAAATATTTAATTAAGTCCAATATCAAAATTCAAGTTATCAACGATCGTTCTCGTAGATTATATTACAAAGTGGACTAATCATATGAAAGAAGTTATTGACACTTTTGGTCCACTCGGCATAACTTTAGCAACACTTTGGGCTTCCACTGACACAGACGTAAAGAGTGTTTGTATGTGTGTGTTGACCAGCCCCGGGTGTTGGAGGGTGTTTCGCCCAGCTGGCAATAATGGAGACAAAGGTGGAACTGGTATTATTCTCCCCCCACCCCCCACCCACCCTCTCTGGACCCGCCCAGACCCTCCTTCCTGCCTCTGTCGGAAACCTCTAATTGTAAACTGTAGGGAACCTTTGTTTTAAACCTCTGTTTGAAGCCTCGGTCTGTGAATCTCTGCCTGTAAACCATTTTCTCGGCAGCCTTCACTTCTGAAGGTTTGAAGACGAACCGGTCCCGAGAGTATCCAGTCAGTTGGAGAGTAAACCAACACAACACCACTTGTGTTGGAAGTACACCACGACAACCCACCTGTGTTGGAGAGTAAACCAACACAACACACCTGTGTTTGGAGAGTAAACCAACACAACACCATCTGTGTTGAAGGTTCCATTCATCTCACGTTTAAACCCCGCCTCACACATCAATCTATGCCCACAGATTCCAACAGGAAAAATCCACTAGAGCCGTGATGAGGGTTCGAACCTACTACGCTGGGTGTTCCCAGATGCACGCTGTAGTCGACTACGCCACAATATTCTTTTGACCGTGTCGTGGAGTGTACCTTTCACCATCTTCCCCACCACTCCCACCATCCTTCCTTACTCTTCTCCACCTTCCTTATCCTTCACCACCTTCCTTATCCTCTACCACCTCTACTTTTTCCCGTTTTCTCTCTTCACCTCTGTAACCATTTTCACTAAACACTGTCTTCACCATAAGTAAACTCTATAGGAAAGACTAACATTTAATCATCACTTAGAGAATAATATGCCAGTGAATGTTAGTGAGGAAAAAGTCTGGTATTCAGCGAGATTGGAAATTAGTATCAGTTGCCATTTTTCAGGGTAAGTATATGCAAGAGGGGAGGTGAGGGGAGAGGAGGTGAGGGAAGAGAAGTGAGGGTAATGAGAGGTAAGTAGAGAAGTAATGCACATCATGTGTGGGTTGGATTATTTGCCTAGACTCCGTTTTGTGATATTTCTCATTTACTCACTCATGTATATCTTTAGTTTATATATCTTTCATGTATCTCACAGCCATAAGACCAGGTATAATTTCCTAGTTCTAGAACATCGAGTCTTATTCAAACTGCTCCGCCACTGTGAATTACATGATCGAATACAGAATGTGTCAACTGTGAGTGAGTGTGAGGTGTATTAATGAGTGATACTGAGGAGAGTTTTGTGTTGCAGATATCCGGCATGCCAGACGCTGGGCCCATCCTGCCTCGACCCGACCTCACCCTACACCACGCCCCGCCCTCGGCCAAGTTCCGTGACCCACCCTCGGCTAAGTTCCGCGACCCGCCCTCGGCCAAGTTCCGCGACCCGCCCTCGGCCAAGTTCCGCGACCCGCCCTTGCGGCCTGCGCGCCTGCACACACGCCCATCTCTCAAGTCCGTGCCGGAGGAGCGGTCTGGCAGTATGCACCGCTGGAGTGCGCCCTGCGACACATCCTTCACTCTGCCGCAATGCGGGGTGCCGGGAGCTGCCTCCACCGCACGGCACTCTAGAAATATATCCCTGAGAAGATATAATTCCCTTCGCTCACGGACCTCATATTCGCTCCGGAGGTCCATACGCAGGGCCGGACCGCTGTACCGGGCCGCCAGCCTCCAGGTGGGGTCCGCGCGGCGGGCGGCGGCCCACCTAAGGAAGCGGATATCGGGCGGAAGTGCAGTGCCTCTGTTGACACCTGGTCGCTCACGCCGGGGACCTGTGATAGCAAGAGCGCGCGAGCGGCCGCCCGCGAGGCCCGCCAGGAATAGTCCCCGGGTACGGGCGGCCCGCAGGGCGGCGTTTGCGGCCCGCACGGTACAGTGGGAGGCAGCCAGTGGGCTAGCGGCCTTGTTTGAGTGCGGAGGGTCGGCGGGTGGCGCAGCGGTTACGGGCGTCGTGCGGGTGTGGGCGGCAGCGGTGGCCATGGCGGAAGCCAGGCTCCAGCAGCTGCGCCGCTCCATTAGCTCCTGGAGCCTCTCTACCATTAAGAAGCCCAAGATCGCTATTCCCAAGCTCAAGACTCCAAAATTCAAAGTTTTCGGCGGGCGCAAGAAAAACAGGTGAGTTACCTGGGTGGGTCAGTGCCAGTAGTCAGTGCCAGTAGTCAGTGCCAGCGGTCAGTGCCAGCGGTCAGTGCCAGAAGCGCTCGATCACTCCTGCCTTCGCGTCATATTCTTATGATTTGTTTTCTTTAATTAAAGGACATTTTATGCAATTGTAATGACTGGCGGACATGAGAGGTGGTGAGCCCCGACTGAGGGCTTGTGCAGACGAGCGTAGAGAGCAGCTATTCTCAGCACCACGTGTGCACAGTAACTGGCTAGTTATTATTTTGATAGCAACCAAACAGGCTCAGATGGTCCTGCGCATGCGCGAAGTTTATTATTGCAAATAGGTGGTTACTAAAATAAATTGTCCTATTGAGAGAGAGAGAGAGAGAGAGAGAGAGAGAGAGAGAGGAGAGAGAGAGAGAGAGAGAGAGAGGAGAGAGAGAGAGAGATTCAAATAGTTTAAAAAACAGAAGTGTCTGACGACAAATTTGTAAACATATTGTGAAGTCTATTGTTTGAAGTCTCAAACGCTGATATAGCAAATCACTATACAGATCCAAGGAGCTAAACACAGCGGTCACTGGCCGTAATATATGAGAGCAACAGTTGTTTAAGTCGACAAAGCGTCACAATTAAGCTTTCAATTAAACTAGTATACCGCTAAAAAGATTTCCCTCTTGTCATTGTACCGGCAACACAGTCGTGACGTCACATTCACAGTATGTGACGTCACATACTCAGCATATGACGTCACAGCAAATGTAACAATTCTGCATTTTGTTTTACCCTCGGAAGATCACCGTATATTTGCTCCTTGGAGGTCCAGTGCGTATGACACATTGTCACGAGTCTAGATAAGAGTCGGCAGCCCTCAGGCACCTGCTCCTTGGCCTGCTAGTGTCACCACTTCCTCGAGGCTTCACGATATTTTGGGACCAACGTGTGCGGCCCCTAACTTTCCTCTCCGTCACACACCATCGAAGCGCTCAGGGGAATCATCGGAGCTCTCTGGCAACCGTCGAAGCTCTCTGGTAATCGTCGGAGCTCTCTGGCAATCGTCGGAGCTCTCTGGCAATCTTCGGAGTTCTCTGGCAATCGTCGGAGCTCTCTGGCAATCGTCGGAGCTCTCTGGCAATCGTCGGAGCTCTCTGGCAATCTTCGGAGCTCTCTGGCAATCGTCGGAGCTCTCTGGCAATCGTCGGAGCTCTCTGGCAATCGTCGGAGCTCTCTGGCAATCGTCGGAGCTCTCTGGCAATCGTCGGAGCTCTCTGGCAGTCGTCGGAGCTCTCTGGCAATCGTCGGAGCTCTCTGGCAATCGTCGGAGCTCTCTGGCAATCGTCGGAGCTCTCTGGCAATCGTCGGAGCTCTCTGGCAATCGTCGGAGCTCTCTGGCAATCGTCGGAGCTCTCTGGCAATCGTCGGAGCTCTCTGGCAATCGTCGGAGCTCTCTGGCAATCGTCGGAGCTCTCTGGCAATCGTCGGAGCTCTCTGGCAATCGTCGGAGCTCTCTGGCAATCGTCGGAGCTCTCTGGCAATCGTCGGAGCTCTCTGGCAATCGTCGGAGCTGTCTGGCAATCCTCGCTGGTAGATATATAGACAGGGACGCCGTAGTTCACGATGCACATGTAAAATTATTATCCCAGTCAGAAATTGTCTGTCATTTGTACTCTTGTTCGGGGACTCTATAAGGGGCTCAGTGCCTGCCAGCCCTGTGTTGTAAACCCGAAATCAACGTAACTCTAAAACAACTTACCTAATCTAACTTAGGTCTAACTATACATAAACCCCTAACATATAATATCATTAACTTATATTTGATACAAAAAGGTGTTTTTTCTATACCATGTGAAACACTAATTCTGTCAGTAGGTTGCTAGGTTAATTAGTCATAGAAATATTAACGAGTTTAAATTTTTGCTATCACTACTAATGTTTTAACATCCCTTATTTGCTACAGTATTC
Source organism: Procambarus virginalis (assembly GCA_020271785.1). Lineage (NCBI taxonomy): Eukaryota > Metazoa > Arthropoda > Malacostraca > Decapoda > Cambaridae > Procambarus > Procambarus virginalis. The sequence continues at coordinate 2,760,044 of WNGS01004374.1, forward strand.
GTTACTTTAACAAAATGTTATTATAAAGACGTTAAAATTAGAATAATAACAATAATATTAATTATTAATTGAAGCAGAAAACATTTAAAATCAGGTATTGTTTGTACTGTAAATTTAACGTAAAATTTGTTTCTGTCGGTCTGTGTAGTTTAATAGTGAGCTTCATAGCTCTTAAAGATATCAGAGTGAGGGGAGTGCTTATAGAGCTCTGTTGGTCTGTATGTCAGAGAACACGAACGATGGGAAGAAGATATTCGAGTCTATATTTATTTAAACTTGTGCGGAACAAATCAATTAATTATTTGGGATTAAAATCCTCAAAAGTAAACCGAATGAGTTACACACTAACACACACTGGCACAGATGCCTACTCGCATGCACACGAACACACACGAACACACACACACACACACACACACACACACACACACAGGGGCCAGGTAGCCTGGTGGATAGCGTGCAGGACTTGTAATTCTGTGGCGCGGGTTCGATTCCCGCACCCGGCAGAAACAAATGGGCAAAGTTTCTTTCACCCTGAATGCCCCTGTTACCTAGCAGTAATAGGTACCTGGGAGTTAGTCAGCTGTCACGGGCTGCTTCCTGGGGTGTGTGTGTGTGTGTGGGGGAAAAAAAAGTAGTTAGTGTAGTTAGTAAACAGTTGATTGACAGTTGAGAGGCGGGCCGAAAGAGCAAAGCTCACCCCCCGTAAAAAATACAACTAAGTGAATACACACACACACACACACACACACACACACACACACACACACACACACACACACACGCAATGATGTGATCGTTGTATACTTAGAACTGCTAAACTTTGTATGCAAATATCACCGTGGATTTAATGACTGAAAATCTGGATGAGACCGCGTGGAGAAGGAATACCTGCCAGGAAGGAACCAAAGGCTACAGTTAAGCTACAGTTAAGGCTACAGTTGTACAAGCTACAGTTAAACGGATGATGTTAATTTTGATAAAGTAACGAATTCAGTGCAAGAAGGGTCGGTACTATGGGCTCCATCTTGTGTTTAGTATATGTCACCTGCCTGGCAGTTGATATTTGCATCTTCATATCAATATTTGTAGATTATGAGCGGAATCAGAACTATAGAGGACTGTAATACTATGTAAGAGACCTTGACACACTCGAGAGGTGGTCGAAGAAATGGCTTCTAGATTTTAACCCAGCCAAAAGGAGAATTATGTGGGTTGAATCTCGTGTGGCAATAGCCGTACACCATTATAAAATACAAAGGATGGCCAGATTAATTCCTACACCAGAAAAATTAAATTGAACTGAGATTAGTCGTAAGTAAAATCTACTGCCAGAGGACCACATTAGCAAAATAACGTCAACAGCCTATGCCACTCTGGCCAATGTCTAGGTAGCTTTTCCCTCCCCCCCCCCCAAAAAAAATGGTTAAAAGAGCCATCCGGGTTTTATACACCTACGTTAGACACAGCCTTGAGTACGCGCCCCCGCTTGAAAATCGCAAAATAAAACTATAAAATCCGAAGATATGAAACAAGGCTGTGTACCTCACTCCATAACGCTGGGGAGTGAGGTACGAGGAAAGACATTGTGAACCGGAGCTCCTCACACTAAAGAAGAGGATGAATAGGAGACATGTTAGCGATATACAGTGTTTAAAAAATTGACAAAAATATACAAAATAGATTGGCCAAATCGAGGAACACCAGAACGAGAAGGCCTGAAATGGGTCAATGAGATGTTGGAAATAAGTGTTGCAATGAGTTGTTAATAACGTTAGACGTTATATATATATATATATATATATATATATATATATATAATATATATATATATATATATATATATATATATATATATATATAACTTGGTGCATTGGTATATTCATAGTTCCTTGGCGGCTGGTTTAGGTAAATGCGTTGTCAATATATTCTAAGTGTGGCTTAGGGGGCAGGTGTGAAACGATAAAGTATACGGTGTTGATGTCTCCTCAGATATATTAGTCTCTGCTGCTCATTTAGTGACCGTAGTTCAACTCTATTCTGTAAGAGTTTATCTTTTTTTCTTGTCTCCACTCTTCATCTACCGTCTCTCTGCCTCTCCTCTCCTCACTCACCCTGGCCGGCCACATTCAACAGAAGAATCTCACGGGTCGTTTCCAACTTCGTTAGGTCCTTGTGGTGCCCCTTACCGGACTATAGCTGGCTAATAACCCATTGAAGATGGTGTTGTTGTTGAGCCGGCCCGAGCGGCTTGGCTTCAGTCCACCCAACTCTAATAATTTGGCACCACGGCGTCGCCTGGGTGCCAAGCTGGCCCTGGTGGCACCTCAGTGTCCGTTAGCGCCGACGTGACTTGCACCATCGAGGCCACCACGCAAATCTATCAATATGTAGACTGTTACAATAGTGCCAGGCATGATGGAGCTGGGTAATGGGCACCGCTGTGGCACCAGACGCGCCTTATGGTGCCAGACCTCTGGCACTGACCCTCAGATATTAGAATGAAAGTACGAATATTGATCTAATATTCCCGTATGTAATCATTGCGGTCTCATATGTTCTGTTCTCTCGTTCAAGTAAGCTCAATATATAGAAATATATTATAGATAGTAAATTTACAAATATTACTCCCCACATATCGTTCTCTAAAATGAACCAATGTTGTCTGGGACGCAAGAATTTATTATTGTCTAATCTACAATTTTTGTGAAACTAACAGTACAGTTTTTGGCCTACTAAACCCACAACTAACAATCAATTAACGCGCATACAGTATAGAATTGAAGTCTCACAATTACATCTCAAATTGAAAGCCGCTATCTGGACATTCTTACAGGAATTCAAGAAGACTTGATATAAAGGAGTTTATGAACACCTGACTTGCTACAACTCTAGTTATTATTTTCTTTTTAAGTGAAGGAAAGATCGATGATCACTGTCCTCTGGTGTGACACACTGGAGGAGGCAAGGAAGAACCTTAAGAAAGTCCCACATGTGAATCTTCTGCTTTGGCTTACACTTGAAGCCAAATCAGGATTTAAGCATTCCCCCCCCCCCCACCATGAGCCCTGGTTAATGGTCCTGTAGTTAAACGTCTAATGCTTCTCGTCAAAGACACAATGGAATCCCATTAACGTGATTACATAGGTGAGTACATAGGGGAGGGAATGCTTGAAACCTTGATTTGGCTTCAGTTGCAAGCCTCAGGAACCCTTGAGGATTCAGTGGAATCCCAAATTACACTGCTTTTTGACTATGTCGTGGCGTAGTGGTCTAGGGCGGTAGCTTGAGAGTATCAAGTGAGGGGGGGTTCGAATCCTCATTATGGCGCCTACAGATAATAATAATAATAGGAACTATAATTATTATTATTATTTGGTTATGCATCATATCTTGAGGTTATCTTGAGATGATTTCGGGGCTTAACGTCCCCGCGGCCCGGTCCTCGATCGGGTGAAGATCACATCATAGGTGTCATGTGTAACATGACAGTCAATAATGCAATGAATCATGAATTATTGTTGCCACATGTGTCTCAGGTGCCACGATCGAGAAGAGTGCCACACGCGTCAGCGGTGCCACGTGCGTTATGGGTGCCACATTTGTCACGGGTGCCATACGCGTCAAGGGTGCCATACGCGTCAAGGGTGCCATACGCGTCAAGGGTGCCACGTGCGCCAATGTTGCCATAGACGACAGCAAGAATCGAGTGGTGCCGCAGCAAACGCCTAATACCCTTAGAGTGCCTGGCACTCGCTCGCCACGTCATACAAAATTGGCAACTCTCAAGCCGTCCGCATCATGACACAGCGCCACCCACACTGACGCAGGGCCACCCACACTGACGCAGGGCCACCCACACTGACGCAGCACCACCCACACTGACGCAGCACCACCCACACTGACGCAGCACCACCCACACGACGCAGCACCACCCACACTGACGCAGCACCACTCACACTGACGCAGCACCACCCACACTGACGCAGCACCACCCACACTGACGCAGCGCCACCCACACTGACGCAGGGCCACCCACACTGACGCAGCACCACCCACACTGACGCAGCGCCACCCACACTGACGCAGCACCACCCACACTGACGCAGCACCACCCACACTGACGCAGCACCACCCACACTGACGCAGCGCCACCCACACTGACGCAGGGCCACCACACTGACGCAGCACCACCCACACTGACGCAGCACCACCCACACNTTATGGGGTCGGCCTCCACCACATTACTGCCTAATGCATTCCACTTGTTAACTACTCTGACGCTGAAAACGTTCTTTGTAACGTCCCTGTGGCTCATTTGGGTACTCAGTTTCCACCTGTGTCCCCTTATGCGAGTACCACCAGTGTTAAACAGTTTATCTCTATCTACCCCTGTTTATTCCTCTGAGAATGAGTAGGTAGTGATCATGTCTCCCCTAACTCTTCTGTCTTCCAGTGTCGTGAGGTTTAGTTCCAGTAATCTTTCCTCATAGCTCATTCCACTCAGCTCGGGGACTAGCCTGGTGGCATACCTCTGACCCTTTTCTAACTTCGTTTTGTGTTTGACTAGATGTGGGCTCCACGCTTGAGCCGCATATTCCAGTATTGGACTGATATATGAGGTATTCAAGGCTCTGAATGATTCCTTGCACAAGTTTCTGAAGGCGGTTCTTATGTTCGCCAACCTTTCATACGCTGCTGATGTTATCTTTTTGATGGATAGAGGACAGGTCTGGTGTGATATGGACCACCAGATCTTTTTATCTCGCCCTGATTCCTGAAGGATTTCCTTTCCCAGCTGGTTCCTTTTGTTTGGCCTCCTGCTCCCTACACCTATCTTCATCACTGTGCATTTTCTCGAGTTAAACTCTTGTAGCCATTTCTTGGACCATTCCTTCAGTCTGTCCAGGTCATCCTGTAGCCTCTTGCTGTCCTCCTCTGTCATAATCTTTTTCATAATTTTATCATCGGCAAACATTAAGAAGGATGAGTCTATACCTTCTGGAAGATCATTCACGTATATCGAAAACAGCATAGGTCCGAGTACAGAACCCTATGGGACTCCGCTGGTGTCATCCCGCCAGTCTGAGGTCTCACCCTTCACAGTAACTCTCTGCTTCCTGTTGTTTAGGTACTCCGTTATCCATTGGAGCACCCTACCACTTACTTCAGCCTATTTCTCCAACTTATACAACAGTCTCTTATGGGGTACTGTGTCAAACGTTTTCTGATAGTCCAAGAAAGTGCAGTTTTCCCATCATTTTTTCTTGCTTAATGTTTGTTGCTTGGTCATAGAATTCTATTAAACCTTTGAGACACAACTTACCTTCCATGAACACATGCTGGTGACGTGTTACAAAGTCCCTTATCTCCAGATGTGCTACCAGGCTTTTTCTCACGATCTTCTCCATCACCTTGCATGGTATACAAGTTAAGGACACTGGCATATAGTTTAGGGCCTCCTGCATATCCTTCTTTATATAAATTGGGACTACGTTAGCTGCCTTCGAACTCTCTGGTAGGTCCCCGGTTTCGAGTGCCTTGTTATAGATCATAGATAGTGGCACACAAAGTGTTTCTTCCCCCTTTTTTAGTATCCATGGTGAGATTCCATCAGGTCCAAAAGCCTTAGTCACTTCTAGATCAAGCAGATACCTCCTAACCTCATCTCTGGTAATTTCAGTAACTTCCAAGACTGCTTGGTTTATCGCCACCCCTCTTAGTTCAGGGACTTCCCCTTCCTCTAGTGTGAAGACCTCCTGGAATCTCTTGTTGAGTTCTTCACACACCTCTTTTTCATTCGCTGTGTACCCATCCCCCTCCTTTTTCAGTTTCATCACCTGTTCACTGTTGTTTTTCTCCTGATGTCACCGAATAGCAGTTTTGGTTGGGTCTTGGCTTTATCTGCTATGTTATATTCAAACTGTCTTTCTGCTTCTATCATCACACTGAGGTACCCATTTCTAGCCCTCTGGTATCTCTCTCTCTGCTCTCTAGTGTCCTGTTATTTCTGTAGTTTCTCCATGCCCTTGTGTTTAGCTGCCTTGCTTCCTTACATGCCTGATTGAACCACGGATTCCAATTTTCCTTTTCTGTTTATTTCTTTTTAGACCGGGATTAACCTGTTTTCTGCCTCCTGAGACTTCTGGGTGATGTAGTCCATCATGCCTTCAACAGACTTTCCACCGAGTTCTGTCTCCCATGGTACTCTTGTTAGGAATTTTCTAATCTCATTATAGTTTCTCCCTTCGGTATTCCAGCCTTTTACTTTTCGGTCCATTCCTTGGATGGGTTAACCCTACTTCTACAAGAGGTTAAGTGCACTTAAGTGCACTAAAGCAGAGGTTAAGTGCAAATATTAAGAGCGTTAGTGCACTGTGAGTGCATTTACGTGGCTATTGTTGTTGTGGAGGACTTCGCTTGGTTACACTTAAGTCAAACGTTTTATATTATCAATAGAGGTAAGGTAATGGTGTATATAATTCCTGAACTTAGGTCTCCGCTAAGATGCAACCCACAACAGTTGACTAACTCCCGAGTACCTATTTAACTGCTGGGTGAATAAAGGTATAGGGTGAAAGGAATTGTGCCCAACCGTTTCTGCCCTGTGCGGGAATTAAACACAGGTCCCCTTTACACACAGAAATCACAATAGCGAGGTGCATCAAATGAACAAATCCACAATGGCCGTGACGAGGGTTCGAATCTACGTCCGCGAGGATCCCAGACGCGCCTTAATCGACTGAACCCCGACATGGTCAAAATAATTGCAACCTGAAATCAACTTGACCTACCACGGATCTATCTGTGTGTAATGAAGTAAGGACGAAGAGGTAAAATAGCTTATTGTCAGAGCTCGTGTGCATGGGGGAATTGTGTAAAAACCTGGTTTGTGTCTTGGAGAGACTGCAAGATCCGTGGTAGGTCTAGTTGATGTCCCGGTTGCAATTCTTTTGACCATGTCGTAGATCAGTCGATTAAGGTGCGTCTGGGATCCTCGCGGACGTAGGTTCGAACCCTCGTCACGGCCCTTGTGGGATTGTTCACAGGTTACCTTGAGGTGCTTCTTCCTTGAGGTGCTTCCGGGGCTCAGCGTCCCCGCGGCCCGGTCGTCGACCAGGCCTCCTCAACGCAAGGTCCCTTGCGTTGTGAGTCGGTGACGGGAGAAAGGGAAAGACCTACAACACAAATTTAACGTTGAAACTACACATATTTGTTCGCCGCTTAAGAACACATTGAACACCTTAGGAGCGACTGAGAGTCTGTACTGGAGAATAACATATTGGTACGGTGAAGGGCAATTATCAGTCTCAGTAGAGGCTTCGTGACCTCGACAACGGGAATTATCCTTGAGTTTTGGGTATTTTCTTAATAATTTACGCCTGTTGTTCGTTCTCTATTACGAGCCATCTAAAGAAAATGACAAACAATCACGGTATACTAATTTATACGAGAGAATTGCATCTGAAACTCGTGTGATGGTCGTTTATACCCTGAAATTTGCTTATCGAGCATCCCCCCCCCCAGTCAAAGAGTAATGCAATGTTTATATCCTCACAGCCAGTCCACCTAGTTACTGGCCTGATCCGACTCTGCTTTACCTTAGTGACTGAGTAAGGTACTGAGCGCCCCATACCTATGGCCTATCGACCTCGGGAGAGTTATTAAGGGGCCACCACCATGGCTTATTGACCAACCAGCAAGTACACTTTAGTCCTGAGCATAGTCCAGGAAAGAAGTAAACTCCAAGTGTATGTACATTGGGAAGATGGGTTCACCTCTCCGTGTTTTCACCTGAATCTACCTGAGGGCCACCATCTCTCTAGTGACCTCGACAAGGACAGGAAGCCGGAGGCTTGTTAAAGTGCCGGTTAACTATGTTATTTCAGCTTCCGGATATATCCTGTGGGCCACAATTATTATTCGTCCGTAGTGTTTTTGACAACAGAGATTGGAATACCCAGATCTAGCTCAATTGCAGGTTGATCACACACAGCATTAGCTGCCTTGTCCGTATCATCATGCTGAACAACACCTATGTGTGACATGTTACGTCCTTACCATTGTGACTCTGAAACTCTTGCTCTTAATATTGATTTTAATGAATGTTACAACATTCCAAGTATCTACTTTGCATGCTGGGTTTTCAAGTGCTTGAAGACCTGACTTTGAATCACAGAAAATTTCTCGACTACTTCTCAGTGAGTTAGTGGCAAGATGTGAGTTCAGCCAATTCTGTGCGCCATCTGAGGAGCTGGAGGAGCTATTCAACTTGTGACAAGCAGCCTTGTACCCTGCATGTAATCAATATTGTAACTTTTTTGTGTAATGACATTTTCAAATAAAATTAGATAAATATACACACATACCAAAAGAATAGGGGTGGTAGGAGAAGAAAATATCAAAGTGTTCAGTGAGGATCCACAAGGTCTTCTCTGAGTACTCTTTATTTTCTTCTCCGAGGCTATGGGTCCCTACACTTGCACCAGAGGTGGTACCCCTTATATATATATATATATATATATATATATATATATATATATATATATATATGGGGTACCACCTCTGGAGCAATTGTAGGGACCCATAGCCTCGGAGAAGAAAATATTTAATTAAGTCCAATATCAAAATTCAAGTTATCAACGATCGTTCTCGTAGATTATATTACGAAGTGGACTAATCATATGAAGAAGTTATTGACACTTATGGTCCACTTGGCACAACTTTAGCAACACTTTGGGGGTCCACTTGACACAGACGTAAAGGAGTGTTTGTATGTGTGTGTTGACCAGCCCCGGGAGTGTTGGAGGGTGTTTCGCCCAGCTGGCAATAATGGAGACAAAGGTGGAACTGGTATTATTCTCCCCCCACCCACCCACCCACCCACCCTCTCTGGACCCGCCCAGACCCTCCTTCCTGCCTCTGTCGGGAAACCCCTAATTGTAAACCTGTATGGGAACCTTTGTTTTTAAACCTCTGTTTGAAGCCTCGGTCTGTGGATCTCTGCTTGTAAACCATTGTCCCGGCAGCCTTCACTTCTGAAGGTTTGAAGACGAACCGGTCCCGAGAGTATCCAGTCAGTTGGAGAGTAAACCAACACAACACCACTTGTGTTGGAGAGTACACCACGACAACACCACCTGTGTTGGAGAGTAAACAACACAACACCACCTGTGTTGGAGAGTAAACCAACACAACACCATCTGTGTTGAAGGTTTCCATTCATCTCACGTTTAAACCCCGCCTCACACATCAATCTATGCCCAACAGATTCCAACAGGAAAATCCACTAGAGCCGTGATGAGGGTTCGAACCTACGCGCTGGGTGTTCCCAGATGCACGCTGTAGTCGACTACGCCACAATATTCTTTTGACCGTGTCGTGGAGTGTACCTTTCACCATCTTCCCACCACTCACCACCTTCCTTACTCTTCTCCACCTTCCTTATCCTTCACCACCTTCCTTATCCTCTACACCTCTACTTTTTCCCGTTTTCTCTTCACCTCTGTAACCATTTTCACTAAACACTGTCTTCACCAATAAGTAAACTCTATAGGAAGACTAACATTTAATCATCACTTAGAGAATATATGCCAGGTGAATGTTAGTGAGGAAAAAGTCTTGGTATTCAGCGAGATTGGAAATTAGTATCAGTTGCCATTTTTCAGGGTAAGTATATGGCAAGAGGGGAGGTGAGGGGAGAGGAGGTGAGGGAAGAAGTGAGGGGTAATGAGAGGTAAGTAGAGAAGTAATGCACATCATGTGTGGTTTGGATTATTTTGCCTAGACTCCGTTTTGTGATATTTCTCATTTACTCACTCATGTATATCTTTAGTTTATATATCTTTCATGTATCTCACACCATAAGACCAGGTATAATTTCCTAGTTCTAGAACATCGAGTCTTATTCAAACTGCTCCGCCACTGTGAATTACATGATCGAATACAGAATGTGTCAACTGTGAGTGAGTGTGAGGTGTATTAATGAGTGATACTGAGGAGAGTTTTGTGTTGCAGATATCCGGCATGCCAGACGCTGGGCCCATCCTGCCTCGACCCGACCTCACCCTACACCACGCCCCGCCCTCGGCCAAGTTCCGGACCCACCCTCGGCTAAGTTCCGCGACCCGCCCTCGGCCAAGTTCCGCGACCCCGCGTCCAAGTTCCGCGCCCCCCTTGCGGCCTGCGCGCCTGCACACACGCCCATCTCTCAAGTCCGTGCCGGAGGAGCGGTCTGGCAGTATGCACCGCTGGAGTGCGCCCTGCGACACATCCTTCACTCTGCCGCAATGCGGGGTGCCGGGAGCTGCCTCCACCGCACGGCACTCTAGAAATATATCCCTGAGAAGATATAATTCCCTTCGCTCACGGACCTCATATTCGCTCCGGAGGTCCATACGCAGGGCCGGACCGCTGTACCGGGCCGCCAGCCTCCAGGTGGGTCCGCGGGCGGGCGGCGGCCCACCTAAGGAAGCGGATATCGGGCGGAAGTGCAGTGCCTCTGTTGACACCTGGTCGCTCACGCCGGGGACCTGTGATAGCAAGAGCGCGCGAGCGGCCGCCCGCGAGGCCCGCCAGGAATAGTCCCCGGGTACGGGCGGCCCGCAGGGCGGCGTTTGCGCCCCCACGTACAGTGGGCAGCCAGTGGGCTAGCGGCCTTGTTTGAGTGCGGAGGGTCGGCGGGTGGCGCAGCGGTTACGGGCGTCGTGCGGTGTGGGCGGCAGCGGTGGCCATGCGGAAGCCAGGCTCCAGCAGCTGCGCCGCTCCATTAGCTCCTGGAGCCTCTCTACCATTAAGAATCCCAAGATCGCTATTCCCAAGCTCAAGACTCCAAAATTCAAAGTTTTCGGCGGCGCAAGAAAACAGGTGAGTTACCTTGGTGGGTCGTGCCAGTAGTCATGCCATAGGTCAGTGCCAGCGGTCAGTGCCAGCGGTCAGTGCCATAAAAGCGCTCGATCACTCCTGCCTTCGCGTCATATTCTATGATTTGTTTTCTTTAATTAAAGGACATTTTTGCAATTGTAATGACTGGCGGACATGAGAGGTGAGCCCCGACTGAGGGCTTGTGCAGACGAGCGTAGAGAGCAGCTATTCTCAGCACCACGTGTGCACAGTAACTGGCTATTTATTATTTGATAGCAACAAACAGGCTCAGATGGTCCTGCGCATGCGCGAAGTTTATTATTGCAAATAGGTGGTTACTAAAATAAATTGTCCTATTGAGAGAGAGAAGAGAGAGAGAGAGAGAGAGAGAGAGAGAGGAGAGAGAGAGAGAGAGAGAGAGAGAGAGAGAGAGAGAGAGATTCAAATAGTTTAAAAAACAGAAGTGTCTGACGACAAATTTGTAACATATTGTGAAGTCTATTGTTTGAAGTCTCAAACGCTGATATAGCAAATCACTATACAGATCCAAGGAGCTAAACACAGCGGTCACTGGCCGTAATATATGAGAGCAACAGTTGTTTAAGTCGACAAAGCGTCACAATAAGCTTTCAATTAAACTAGTATACCGCTAAAAAGATTCCCTCTTGTCATTGTACCGGCAACACAGTCGTGACGTCACATTCACAGTATGTGACGTCACATACTCAGCATATGACGTCACAGCAAATGTAACAATTCTGCATTTTGTTTTACCCTCGGAAGATCACCGTATATTTGCTCCTTGGAGGTCCAGTGCGTATGACACATTGTCACGAGTCTAGATAAGAGTCGGCAGCCCTCAGGCACCTGCTCCTTGGCCTGCTAGTGTCACCACTTCCTCGAGGCTTCACGATATTTGGGGACCAACGTGTGCGGCCCCTAACTTTCCTCTCCGTCACACACCATCGAAGCGCTCAGGGAATCATCGGAGCTCTCTGGCAACCGTCGAAGCTCTCTGGCAATCGTCGAGCTCTCTGGCAATCGTCGGAGCTCTCTGGCAATCGTCGGAGCTCTCTGGCAATCTTCGGAGTTCTCTGGCAATCGTCGGAGCTCTCTGGCAATCGTCGGAGCTCTCTGGCAATCGTCGGAGCTCTCTGGCAATCTTCGGAGCTCTCTGGCAATCGTCGGAGCTCTCTGGCAATCGTCGGAGCTCTCTGGCAATCGTCGGAGCTCTCTGGCAATCGTCGGAGCTCTCTGGCAATCGTCGGAGCTCTCTGGCAGTCGTCGGAGCTCTCTGGCAATCGTCGGAGCTCTCTGGCAATCGTCGGAGCTCTCTGGCAATCGTCGGAGCTCTCTGGCAATCGTCGGAGCTCTCTGGCAATCGTCGGAGCTCTCTGGCAATCGTCGGAGCTCTCTGGCAATCGTCGGAGCTCTCTGGCAATCGTCGGAGCTCTCTGCAATCGTCGTCGGAGCTCTCTGGCAATCGTCGGAGCTCTCTGGCAATCGTCGGAGCTCTCTGGCAATCGTCGGAGCTCTCTGGCAATCCTCGCTGGTAGATATATAGACAGGGACGCCGTAGTTCACGATGCACATGTAAAAATTATTATCCCAGTCAGAAATTGTCTGTCATTTGTACTCTTGTTCGGGACTCTATAAGGGGCTCAGTGCCTGCCAGCCCTGTGTTGTAAACCCGAAATCAACGTAACTCTAAAACAACTTACCTAATCTAACTTAGGTCTAACTATACATAAACCCCTAACATATAATATCATTAACTTATATTTGATACAAAAAGGTGTTTTTTCTATGCCATGTGAAACACTAATTCTGTCAGTAGGTTGCTAGGTTAATTAGTCATAGAAATATTAACGAGTTTAAATTTTTGCTATCACTACTAATGTTTTAACATCCCTTATTTGCTACAGTATTCGTTACTTAACAAAATGTTATTATAAAGACGTTAAAATTAGAATAATAACAATAATATTAATTATTAATTGAAGCAGAAAACATTTAAAATCAGGTATTGTTTGTACTGTAAATTTAACGTAAAATTTGTTTCTGTCGGTCTGTGTAGTTTAATAGTGAGCTTCATAGCTCTTAAAGATATCAGAGTGAGGGGAGTGCTTATAGAGCTCTGTTGGTCTGTATGTCAGAGAACACGAACGATGGGAAGAAGATATTCGAGTCTATATTTATTTTAAACTTGTGCGGAACAAAATCAATTATTAATTATTTTGGGATTAAAATCCTCAAAAGTAAACCGAATGAGTTACACACTAACACACACTGGCACAGATACCTACTCGCATGCACACGAACACACACGAACACACACACACACACACACACACACACACACACACACACACACCACACCCACACACACACACACCACACACACACACACACAATGATGTGATCGTTGTATACTTAGAACTGCTAAACTTTGTATGCAAATATCACCGTGGATTTAATGACTGAAAATCTGGATGAGACCGCGTGGAGAAGGAATACCTGCCAGGAAGGAACCAAGGCTACAGTTAAGCTACAGTTAAGGCTACAGTTGTACAAGTTACAGTTAAACGGATGATGTTAAATTTGATAAAGTAACGAATTCAGTGCAAGAAGGTCGGTACTATGGGCTCCATCTTGTGTTTAGTATATGTCACCTGCCTGGCAGTTGATATTTGCATCTTCATATCAATATTTGTAGATTATGAGCGGAATCAGAACTATAGAGGACTGTAATACTATGTAAGAGACCTTGACACACTCGAGAGGTGGTCGAAGAAATGGCTTCTAGATTTTAACCCAGCCAAAAGGAGAATTATGTGGGTTGAATCTCGTGTGGCAATAGCCGTACACCATTATAAAATACAAAGGGTGGCCAGATTAATTCCTACACCAGAAAATTAAATTGAACTGAGATTAGTCGTAAGTAAAAATCTACTGCCAGAGGACCACATTAGCAAAATAACGTCAACAGCCTATGCCACTCTGGCCAATGTCTAGGTAGCTTTTCCCTCCCCCCCCCCCAAAAAAAAAAATGGTTAAAAGAGCCATCCGGGTCTTATACAACCTACGTTAGACACAGCCTTGAGTACGCAGCCCCCGCTTGAAAAATCGCAAAATAAAACTATAAAAGATCCGAAGATATGAAACAAGGCTGTGTACCTCACTCCATAACGCTGGGGAGTGAGGTACGAGGAAAGACATTGTGAACCGGAGCTCCTCACACTAAAGAAGAGGATGAATAGGAGACATGTTAGCGATATACAGTGTTTAAAAAGAATTGACAAAAATATACAAAAATAGATTGGCCAAATCGAGGAATATATATATATATATATATATATATATATAATATATATATATATATATATATATATTAGTATATTTTGGTAGCAGTCTTTCCTGTAGACATATGTTATTAAATATGACCGAAAAAGTAAGATTAATAATTCTAACACGAATTTTCTCAATTTTCCTTATGTTTGTTTTTACTGATGACGGTAAATGAAAATCAATTCTCCAAAATTCATTCTTTATTTCTTAGTCTGACGCGACACTTGAACGCGTTTCGTAATAACTAATTACATTTTCAAAGACTTTTAGTTTTCTCACACAACTATAACCTTAAAGCACTAAACAGTTCTTTACTATGCTATGATTTAAACAGCTTTCATCTTTCATTTTATACCCGCGTTTTGGGTGAGGTGATATGTTACAACAGTTTTTAATGAGGTGAACAAAACTTTCAACAAAGGACAGAACACGAAAACAATGGATATTAACTGGATATTAACTGGGTAAATTGAAGGTATGAATGGAAGTAACTGCGGAGGGCCTATTGGCCCATATTTCTTGATGCTTCTATATTGGAGCGGGGTCTTGAAGTGGGTAGAATATATTGTGCATTAATTGACTGTTGATTGCTGGTGTTGACTTCTTGATGTGTAGTGCCTCGCAGACGTCAAGCCGCCTGCTATCGCTGTACCTATCGATGATTTCTGTGTTATTTGTTAAGATTTCTCTGGTGATGGTTTGGTTGTGGGAAGAGAGTATATGTTCCTTAATGGAGCCCTGTTGCTTATGCATCGTTAAACGCCTGGAAAGAGATGTTGTTGTCTTGCCTATATACTGAGTTTTTTGGGGCTTACAGTCCCCAAGTGGACATTTAAAGGTATAGACGACGTTTGTCTCTTTTAGGGCGTTCTGCTCCGTGTCTGGAGAGTTTTCATTAGTAGGCTGGCTGTTTTTTTGGTTTTATAGTAAATCGTTAGTTGTATCTTCTGATTTTTGTCTGTAGGGATAACATTTCTATTAACAATATCTTTCAGACCCTTTCCTCCGTTTTATGAGCGGTGGAGAAGAAGTTCCTGTAAAATAGTCTAATAGGGGGTATAGGTGTTGTATTAGTTGTTTCTTCAGAGGTTGCATGGCGTTCTACTTTCCTTCTTATGATGTCTTCAATGAAACCATTGGAGAAGCCGTTTTGACTAGGACCTGCCTTACCCTACAGAGTTCTTCGTTCGACTTGCTTCCATTCTGAGCTGGGCTGAGAGCACGGTCGAANCTACACACCTGCCTATATACCTGCAGATTACAAGGCTAGCTACTGATCCTTACGACTTATTTGTAATAGTACAAGTTTCTGTAATTACCTCTGATCAAGCTTCTGATACAAAACGAACAGTTTGCATATCAAAATCATAATAAAACAGAAACATAATTTTAAGATACATCCCCCGTTCCCCCCCCCCCCGCCCCCAGAGAATGAAGACTGTCAGTACTGAGGAGTCAACTTCCTCGGTGCCAGTCTCAAGACGCCACAAGCCAACAAACTGGGTCACTTAAATCAATGATCGTCTCTCTTCAAGTGGCAAAGCCTGAGGCTCGCTAGTCATTGCTACCACTCGACCACCGTACATAACGCATGTCGCTAATGAAATGTTCTTCTGTGGTATAAATCATACAATTTACATCTGTGTATTTCACTCTGTCTTTATATATGAATGTAAGAGTAAAACACATTATGAGAAATTTTTTTAAGTTTATTAGATGAATTTAACTATAGTAAGTTGGAAAAGTTTCTTTGCACGCGCAGGCACATGCTCTCTCTCACACGCGCACACACACACACACGCACACACTTTGGTCGCGGGACCAAAGAGCCAAAGCTCAACCCCCGCAAGCACAATTAGGTGAGTACACACACACACACACACACACACACACACACACCACACACACACACACACACTAAAAAAATCTTTCTAATATCTCTGTGGCTCATTTGGGCACTCACTCCTTCTGAAGATGTATTAATATACGAAAGTACTTAAGGAAATTCCTGTTTCATTTTTCCTCCGTGGTCTGACATTGTCACATTTTAAAATCACGTGTTTAATTTCGTGATATACACACATATATATATATATATATATATATATATATATATATATATATATATATATATATATATATATATAATCATTGTATCAAGTGAGTCACCTGATACAATGAACATGTATCAAGTGACACAAGAGAGCATCACCCGAGACAGGTACATGGTGACTTCACAGCCGGGCATTTAACACGAGGTGAATCATAAGACTCATGACTCACAGTAAATACTTTCATCTTTAAAATACAATTGCAGGTGACTGAAAAAATAATTTGATAATCGTATGGGTTTAAAAACAAAATTAAATGAAGGGAACATGAGAGGTTCAACAGCAATGTTAACGCGGGAGATGTGAGAGCATCTAAGATGTGAGTGTGAGCGACGGTGAGGGATGCTGAGAGAGAGAGACTCAGCATCCAGGTACGTCACGGTGGGCCAGGAGGAAGTGCTGGAATTACAGATCTGCGGCTGACCACGGCCTTAGGAGTCTGTCAGCTGTGTTGGTGTGTTCTCAGCTAGTCGTGCTTGCAGGAGGTTGAACTCCAGTTCCTGGGTTTCGTCTCTCCACTTTCTGTTGGCTGATGTTGAGGGGTCCTGAACTCTTTGATCGTGTTTGTAGCTTGTCTCCGTGATTTTCATGTTATTTTCACTCATTATTATCACTCTGACAATAAACCTCCTATTTCTAATATCATTGGTATTCACGTCTAGTTTTGTAGTGTCTAGCTTTCACTTGTACCCCCTTGTTCATACACATCATATGTCAGACTGTCCTAGTCTATTCTATCAATTCCTTCGAGTATTTTGTATGCGGTGATCATATCTTGTTTATTTTGTCTTCCAGTGAAATAAGGTTCAATTCTTTTATTCTTTTTTCATAACTCATCTGTTAACTATGAGCTAAATAAGCTCATTTATTCATCACTCCACTATAGCCATATCCAGAGCGCTGTAGCAACAAAAGCTTATAGACACATGAATTAAACCCCAAAGTTTCTGGGACTAACTATTTAATGATTGACAAGGTGTATAAATTCCAATTTTTCAAGGATTTGTTTAAAATATGCGATATTCAGGATCCTAAACGTCTCCTTTTCCTATTTCTGTAGGCAGTCATCACATTGGGAAACGTTGCAGATGTTGCTGATGATATCCAGTTAATGTGTGCTTCCGGAGGTAGCTACAGGTTCCTAAAAATATCAACATTCAGTTCTTTTTCTCTGCCTGACTTCCTAAGATGGTTCTCCACACCCTTGGGGGTCTCAAGAGTGTGGAGAAACCACCTGTTCCATCACCGAGCACCTTTAACGCTCCACCTGATGGAGTAAAACTTCAGTCTTAACTTTTTTTAAAACCTTTGCAGCTTTTCCTGTTTTAAGAAGTGGCTCGATTGGCAGAGTGCATGGTGTGAGTGACCGAGTGCACGTATTGACAGAGTGCGCATATTGAGTGACAGAGCGAGTGTCCTGAGTGACAGAGCTAGTGTCGTGAGTGACAGGGCGAGTGTCGTGAGTGACAGAGCTAATGTCGTGAGTGACAGGGCGAGTGTCGTGAGTGACAGAGCTAGTGTCGTGAGTGACAGAGCTAGTGTCGTGAGTGACAGAGCTAGTGTCGTGAGTGACAGGGCGAGTGTCGTAAGTGACAGAGCTAGTGTCGTGAGTGACAGAGCTAGTGTCGTGAGTAACAGAACGAGTGCGTGAGTGACAGAGCGAATGTCGTGAGTGACAGAACGAGTGCGTGAGTGACAGAGCTAGTGTCGTGAGCGACAGAGCTAGTGTCGTGAGTGACAGAGCGAGAGTCGTGAGTGACAGAGCGAGTGACGTGAGTGACAGAGCGAGTGACGTGAGTGACAGAGCGAGTGTCGTGAGTGACAGAGCGAATGTCGTGAGTGACATCGAGTGTCGTGATTGGCTGAATGCCTGATGCAAACGTCCGAATACTCGTCCTGAGTGACCGAGTCCGTATCGAGAGTAGACGAGTGCGTGTCGAGAATGGCCGAGTGCGTGATGTGAGCGGCCCAGTTTAGCGCAGTCCGAACCGACGTAACGCAAGCCGAATGACCTTGGCCGTGACCCCGCCTAATTGCCGCCAGCCGATGAACGGCTGTGATATCAAGCCGGTAATTAACGGTGTTGTTTCAACGTGTTGCTTAACGACGTTGTTCCAGGGGTGTCGACTGACGCCTGGGGGAATGTTATGATTGATTAGACTCGCCACGATGAAAGATTCTTAGGATTAAGACATAAGATTATCTTTCTTAATGCCATTTAGATAAGTAATTGAAGCAGACTTTTGCTGTAAATCATGAATTTTTGTTGTAAATTGGTTTTCCATCATAAATTCTTCAGCGTGATATATTGAACACAAGTGGGGTAAATATTGACTTTATTAAGTGGTAGACGGCACTCAAGTGGCCATGGAAATTATTTTTTGTGATTGAAAAGGCTCCAGTTCATGCAGCTGTTATGCAATAGTTGATAAACCTGGCACTTGAGTGCCCGCTGGCTAAGTTATTGCAGGTGTCACTCAAGTGTCCGCTGGCTCAAATGATGAAGGGTGTCACTCAACTGCCTGTTGGTTAATTGATGAAGTATCACTTGAGTGCCTGCTGGCTTAGTTAGAGGTATCACTTGAGTACCCGCTAGCACAGTTGATGAAACTGTCCCTGTAGGCACCTGTTGCATGGCCCTTCTCAACGTGTTCCCTTTAATGTTCGTTGTGTCGCCTGACTGCTTCTCTAATCCTGGTGAGTGGAATTCACGTCTCATTATATCTTATTATGCCAGGAGAGCCCAAGAGAACCGTGCCTTTATGGACGTGGAGAGGTGGGGGTGTGGGGTTGTGGGGTTGGGTTGGGTGTGTCGGGTGGGGGTGGGGTTTGTGGGGTGGGGTGGGGTGGGGGGGATGAGGTCTGTCGAAGATGCTGGAGCCTTGATTCAGTGGAAAGAATCGTTCGAATTTGACAGATATGAATTGGGTAGTTACGCAATTATTCAGTTATAGTGAAGCACTTTTGGTAAGGCACCTTTGGTAAGGCACTTTTGGTAGGGCAATTACCAGGAAAAGTGCTATACAGGTGCAGGGCTTCAATAATCATATTACTCTCGCCAACAATTTGGTCAATCGTACAAAAACTGAGCCGCTGGACAACAAAAGTTCACGCTTTTTTGTATTATTAAATTATCTCAAATACCATACTAGAAATTAACAAGTAACCAATTAATAAACCTTAAAAAAAAGTAAATAAGCAAATTATCTACCCTGTCAAATAACTGAGGGTAATTAACAGGGGTAGACAAAGACAGATGATTTAGCACGGATGGAACACGAACAAGGGGACACAGGTGGAAACTGAGTACCCAAATGAGCCACAGAGACATTAGTAAGAACTTTTTCAGTGTCAGAGTAGTTAGTAAATGGAATGCACTAGGTAGTGATGTGGTGAAGGCTGACTCCATACACAGTTTCAAGTGTAGATATGACAGAGCTCGAGAAGCTCAGGAATCTGTACACCAGTTGATTGACGGTTGAGAGGAATGTCAAGTCATGACATTAGCTTCGTCCTTCAATAATAAAGACCAACTTTTCAGAGAAATCATCAACTTCTTGGAAATTAAAAGTTTTTTTATTCCTTATATAAACAAGAAATTACGTTAATAGACTTACTACTGGCTGAATAACCGATATTCAAGAAATAAAACGTGCGGAATATATATTCTCGACTCTAGCGTAAAAATCGCAATGGTTTAGGGAAATTAAAATCACCACAATATTGACGTTTCATAGGCCTAGTGATTGGTTAAGTGGGTAGGCCAGGTTCTGACGCTTTTTGGTTAGGATAAACCACTGCACTTTTGACGGAGGGTAAATCTAGAGAACGAGACACGCTGGACTGAGAACACAGCCGTAAGTCCAGCAATTGGTCTTGAAAGACAACAACAGAACCTGACGTGAAAAGAAAACGGGTCTGGGCGGGAATGAAGATGCATGAGGGAATTCTGTACAGTCACTCGCTGATTCACCAGGCTGTACTCACCTAGTTGTACTCACCTAGTTATACTAACCTAGTTGTACTTACATAGTTGTACTCGCCTAGTTGTGCTTGCGCGGGTTGAGCTCTGGCTCTTTGGTCCCGCCTCTCAGCTGTAAATCAACTGGTGTACAGATTCCTGAGCCTACTGGGCTCTATCATATCTATATTTGAAACTGTTTATGGGGTCGGCCTCCACCACATTACTGCCTAATGCATTCCACTTGTTAACTACTCTGACGCTGAAAACGTTCTTTGTAACGTCCCTGTGGCTCATTTGGGTACTCAGTTTCCACCTGTGTTCCCTTATGCGAGTACCACCAGTGTTAAACAGTTTATCTCTATCTACCCCTGTTTATTCCTCTGAGAATGAGTAGGTAGTGATCATGTCTCCCCTAACTCTTCTGTCTTCCAGTGTCGTGAGGTTTAGTTCCAGTAATCTTTCCTCATAGCTCATTCCACTCAGCTCGGGGACTAGCCTGGTAGCATACCTCTGAACCTTTTCTAACTTCGTTTTGTGTTTGACTAGATGTGGGCTCCACGCTTGAGCCGCATATTCCAGTATTGGACTGATATATGAGGTATTCAAGGCTCTGAATGATTCCTTTCACAAGTTTCTGAAGGCAGTTCTTATGTTCGCCAACCTTGCATACGCTGCTGATGTTATCTTTTTGATGGACAGAGGACAGGTCTGGTGTGATATCGACCCCCAGATCTTTTTATCTCGTCCTGATTCCTGAAGGATTTCCTTTCCCAGCTGGTTCCTTTTGTTTGGCCTCCTGCTCCCTACACCTATCTTCATCACTGTGCACTTTCTCGAGTTAAACTCTAGTAGCCATTTCTTGGACCATTCCTTCAGTCTGTCCAGGTCATCCTGTGCCTCTTGCTGTCCTCCTCTGTCTTAATTTTTTTCATAATTTAGCATCGACAAACATTAAGAAGGATGAGTCTATACCATCTGGAAAATCATCCACGTATATCGAAAACAGCATAGGTCCGAGTACAGAACCCTATGGGACTCCGCTGGTGACATCCCGCCAGTCTGAGGTCTCACCCCTCACAGTAACTCTCTGCTTCCTGTTGTTTAGGTACTCCCTTATCCATTGGAGCACCCTGCCTCTTACTCCAGCCTATTTCTCCAACTTATACAACAGTCTCTTATGGGGTACTGTGTCAAACGTTTTCTGATAGTCCAAGAAAGTGCAGTTTGCCCATCATTTTTTCTTGCTTAATGTTTGTTGCTTGGTCATAGAATTCTATTAAACCTTTGAGACACAACTTGCCTTCCATGAACACATGCTGGTGACGTGTTACAAAGTCCCTTATCTCCAGATGTGCTACCAGGCTTTTTCTCACGATCTTCTCCATCACCTTCCATGGTATACAAGTTAAGGACACTGGCATGTAGTTTAGGGCCTCCTGCCTATCCTTCTTTATGTAAATTGGGACTACGTTAGCTGTCTTCGAATTCTCTGGTAGGTCGCCGGTTTCGAGTGCCTTGTTATAGATCATAGATAGTGGCACACAAAGTGTTTCTTCCCCCTTTTTTAGTATCCATGGTGAGATTCCATCAGGTCCAAAAGCCTTAGTCACTTCTAGATCAAGCAGATACCTCCTAACCTCATCTCTGGTAATTTCAGTATCTTCCATGACTGCTTGGTTTATCGCCACCCCTCTTAGTTCAGGGACTTCCCCTTCCTCTAGTGTGAAGACCTCCTGGAATCTCTTGTTGAGTTCTTCACACACCTCTTTTTCATTCGCTGTGTACCCATCCCCCTCCCTTTTTCAGTTTCATCACCTGTTCACTGTTGTTTTTCTCCTGATGTCACCGAATAGCAGTTTTCGTTGGGTCTTGGCTTTATCTGCTATGTCATATTCAAACTGTCTCTCTGCCTCTATCATCACCTGAGGTACCATTTCTAGCCCTCTGGTATCTCTCTCTCTGCTCTCTGGTGTCCCGTTATTTCTGTAGTTTCTCCATGCCCTTGTGTTTAGCTGCCTTGCTTCCTTACATGCCTGATTGAACCACGGATTCCAATTTTCCTTTTCTGTTTATTTCTTTTTAGACCGGGATTAACCTGTTTTCTGCCTCCTGAGACTTCTGGGTGATGTAGTCCATCATGCCTTCAACAGACTTTCCACCGAGTTCTGTCTCCCATGGTACTCTTGTTAGGAATTTTCTAATCTCATTATAGTTTCTCCTTTCGGTATTCCAGCCTTTTACTTTTCGGTCCATTCCTTGGATGGGTTAACCCTACTTCTACAAGAGGTTAAATGCACTTAAGTGCACTAAAGCAGAGGTTAAGTGCAAATATTAAGAGCGTTAGTGCACTGTGAGTGCATTTACGTGGCTATTGTTGTTGTGGAGGACTTCGCTTGGTTACACTTAAGTCAAACGTTTTATATTATCAATAGAGGTAAGGTAATGGTGTATATAATTCCTGAACTTAGGTCTCCGCTAAGATGCAACCCACAACAGTTGACTAACTCCCGAGTACCTATTTATCTGCTGGGTGAATAAAGGTATAGGGTGAAAGGAATTGTGCCCAACCGTTTCTGCCCTGTGCGGGAACTAAACACAGGTCCCCTTTACACACAGAAATCACAATAGCGAGGTGCATCAAATGAACAAATCCACAATGGCCGTGACGAGGGTTCGAATCTACGTCCGCGAGGATCCCAGACGCGCCTTAATCGACTGAACCCCGACATGGTCAAAATAATTGCAACCTGAAATCAACTTGACCTACCACGGATCTATCTGTGTGTAATGAAGTAAGGACGAAGAGGTAAAATAGCTTATTGTCAGAGCTCGGGTGCATGGGGGAATTGTGTAAAAACCTGGTTTGTGTCTTGGAGAGACTGCAAGATCCGTGGTAGGTCTAGTTGATGTCCCGGTTGCAATTCTTTTGACCATGTCGTAGATCAGTCGATTAAGGTGCGTCTGGGATCCTCGCGGACGTAGGTTCGAACCCTCGTCACGGCCCTTGTGGGATTGTTCACAGGTTACCTTGAGGTGCTTCTTCCTTGAGGTGCTTCCGGGGCTCAGCGTCCCCGCGGCCCGGTCGTCGACCAGCCTCCTCAACGCAAGGTCCCTTGCGTTGTGAGCCGGTGACGGGAGAAAGGGAAAGACCTACAACACAAATTTAACGTTGAAACTACACATATTTGTTCGCCGCTTAAGAACACATTGAACACCTTAGGAGCGACTGAGAGTCTGTACTGGAGAATAACATATTGGTACGGTGAAGGGCAATTATCAGTCTCAGTAGAGGCTTCGTGACCTCGACAACGGGAATTATCCTTGAGTTTAGGGTATTTTCTTAATAATTTACGCCTGTTGTTCGTTCTCTATTACGAGCCATCTAAAGAAAATGACAAACAATCACGGTATACTAATTTATACGAGAGAATTGCATCTGAAACTCGTGTGATGGTCGTTTATACCCTGAAATTTGCTTATCGAGCATCCCCCCCCCCAGTCAAAGAGTAATGCAATGTTTATATCCTCACAGCCAGTCACACCAGTTACTGGCCTGATCCGACTCTGCTTTACCTTAGTGACTGAGTAAGGTACTGAGCGCCCATACCTATGGCTATCGACCTCGGAAGAGTTATTAAGGGCCACCACCATGGCTTATTGACCAACCAGCAAGTATACTTTAGTCCTGAGCATAGTCCAGGAAAGAAGTAAACTCCAAGTGTATGTACATTGGGAAGATGGGTTCACCTCTCCGTGTTTTCACCTGAATCTACCTGAGGGCCACCATCTCTCTAGTGACCTCGACGAGGACAGGAAGCCGGAGCTTGTTAAAGTGCCGGTTAACTATGTTATTTCAGCTTCCGGATATATCCTGTGGGCCACAATTATTATTCGTCCGTAGTGTTTTTGACAACAGAGATTGGAATACCCAGATCTAGCTCAATTGCAGGTTGATCACACACAGCATTAGCTGCCTTGTCCGTATCATCATGCTGAACAACACCTATGTGTGACATGTTACGTCCTTACCATTGTGACTCTGAAACTCTTGCTCTTAATATTGCTTTTAATGAATGTTACAACATTCCAAGTATCTACTTTGCATGCTGGGGTTCAAGTGCTTGAAGACCTGACTTTGAATCACAGAAAATTTCTCGACTACTTCTCAGTGAGTTAGTGGCAAGATGTGAGTTCAGCCAATTCTGTGCGCCATCTGAGGAGCTGGAGGAGCTATTCAACTTGTGACAAGCAGCCTTGTACCCTGCATGTAATCAATATTGTAACTTTTTTGTGTAATGACATTTTCAAATAAAATTAGATAAATATACACACATACCAAAAGAATAGGGGTGGTAGGAGAAGAAAATATCAAAGTGTTCAGTGAGGATCCACAAGGTCTTCTCTGAGTACTCTTTATTTTCTTCTCCGAGGCTATGGGTCCCTACACTTGCACCAGAGGTGGTACCTTATATATATATATATATATATAATATATATATATATATATATATATATATATATATATATATATATATATATATCTATATATATATATATATATATATATATATATATATATATATATATATATATTTATATATATATATATATTATATATATATAATATATATATATATATATATTGGGGTACCACCTCTGGAGCAATTGTAGGGACCCATAGCCTCGAAGAAGAAAATATTTAATTAAGTCCAATATCAAAATTCAAGTTATCAACGATCGTTCTCGTAGATTATATTACAAAGTGGACTAATCATATGAAAGAAGTTATTGACACTTTTGGTCCACTCGGCACAACTTTAGCAACACTTTGGGGATCCACTTGACACAGACGTAAAGGAGTGTTTGTATGTGTGTGTTGACCAGCCCCGGGAGTGTTGGAGGGTGTTTCGCCCAGCTGGCAATAATGGAGACAAAGGTGGAACTGGTATTATTCTCCCCCCACCCACCCACCCACCCTCTCTGACCCGCCCAGGACCCTCCTTCCTGCCTCTGTCGGGAAACCTCTAATTGTAAACCTGTATGGGAACCTTTGTTTTAAACCTCTGTTTGAAGCCTCGGTCTGTGAATCTCTGCCTGTAAACCATTTTCTCGGCAGCCTTCACTTCTGAAGTTTGAAGACGAACCGGTCCGAGAGTATCCAGTCAGTTGGAGAGTAAACCAACACAACNTTATTTATGTAGAGGAATTAAACTGAAATAGAGTTACAGCGTACAATCTTCCTTCAAGACATAGAAAGTGGAAAGTTGGCACTAGTATAATAGCTATGATTCGTTCAGATCTGAAACCTATATCTATGGGCAGCACAAAAAGTCCACCCAGACTGTGTGACACAGTGGTTGGCAGGATCTGATAACCTTTTACCGCTACCAGTGGCAGGTGAGTACAGGTGCCGGATCTCCCTATCCTGAACACTCTCGGTGCAAACTCCCACACTACATCACCGATAGGTGCCTTTTATTAGACCTTTCAGGCCGATTGGCATGAGGTACCTAGAGCTTTGCAATTACATTATTCACTCTCGTATTCTTGAAGATATCCTCACAGTGTAACGCCAAATTTGCCAATGCAGGGTGCCAAACATATGACTGTGAGAGGAATGGTCTCTCAAGATTCTCCCACAGCTGACTTGAATGGCTCATTGCAGTGCACAGTGCACCGATATCATGCAAAAGCCTTATCTCTGTTAACCCTGGATAGTAAACTGTCATGTTGGGTATCTCCAGTATGCCCACATAACCAGGAATACGTTTACAATACGGAGGCCACCGTATGTCCAGGCAGGAAGTAGATACCGGGAAGTTAAGCATACTGGCCATAGGGTCAGTGAGTACATTGGCTGGTGCGAAGCATGAGAGACAGAGGGAACGCCAGCAAGGTGACAGACTGACCTCTGAGGTCAGCCTCAAATGCACGATGGAGAATAACAACTGTGACATGGTCGTGATGTGTTCATGACGTCACCTCTGCTACTGATCATGGCTCGATCAATATGATTGGTTCCCGCTCTTTTGCTGCAATGTCATTGGTCAAATTGTAATCCCTTGTGGGCGCCCCACAAGGAGCCTTGCTTTTCTTGCAAGAGCCTTCACGTGAGGAAGTTCGTAGCCAGAGGACGTGTCCTGTTATGTCTATCGGCCAATAGACTGAACACCGTCCATTCCTCACCATCAAGTTAAACTCAGTGTCTTTTCGATATACCAATGCTCGCCCGGAATCGCGATCGTGACTATACAGTATTGTTTAGAAGCCTACTGACAAATCACCAGAGCGAAACAGACTGGTATTAGGTAACCCCTGGTGACAAATCGAGATCGTTGTGAGTGACCGAGAGTGAACTAAGGAGTGCCGCTGCCTAAGTAACCTGTGTGTGACTTTAGCACAGTGTACCGCATGGTACCATATAACCTGCAGCCACCAGTCGCCACTGTCCAGAGCGTGTAGCTAGTACCTCAGTACCTCGGTACCTGGAGCCGTCAGCCGCGAGCCGGCTTGGCCCACACTACGTGACGTTACCACCTTACTCACCGCCAGTGCCATCAAGTGTGTGCGTGTGTCTGTTGGCATACAGTGCGCCCTCCTGTGAGTACCCTCCATGTCTATTACGGTTTGTGGGAAAGCCTGTCACCTAGCGGACCAGCTGTCAGGCCACCTACGAGTTCTTGCATAAATGTGCCTGAGTGAGTGAGTGAATAAGAGAGGTAGCCTACCTGTAAGTACAAGATATTGTCATTGTTTTATTGTGTCTGTCTGTGATGATCTGAGGGATCAACCACAGTTCTCACTTACTCATACCTGACACAGGTATAAGTGAAGAAGACACCCGACGGTGTATGCGTGTTTATCTGTGTGGTTTCACAACATTACACTCGTCTGTGAATGTGAGCTTCACATACACCACACATTTAGTATTGTGTGATATTATTATTGTGCATGTTATTGCCTGTCCTATTGACAGTGCCATTGTTCAGTTATTGCATAGCATTATTACCCGAGTATCCAGTTGGAAGTCTTGTGATCCCTATGCATACCGGCAGTTAGGTTTGCCGTGTTAATGATAGGCTGTCAACTGTGTTAAGTTAGGTGTTTCGTCACGAGTGGATCCAAATCGATTAGCCAGACGTCAAGAGTCTCGCTAATGCAACCATAGCCTTTCTGGTGCCAATCTAAAGTAAATCAAGCACCCATTGTATTAGTGGTTAAGTTAGTAAATAAACTACTGTTAAGCTTTATGCGGTGTTTCTGTTGAACCACTTCTGAATACTGTCAACTATTTACTCAAGCCTTCAGCTCCAGGTGTCTCCAACACCGAGTTGCTTAATTCACTAAACTATAAATGTGATGAGGACCCTAGGAGTCCCTTAAAGTGTTTCAAGCATTGAGAAGATTTCAACGATCAACGTGGACCAGGACCAGGTGAGGCTAGTCTGAGAAGAAACCCTCAGTGACTAACTCGACCTTGCTCCCAGGCCCTGTACGGTTGCTCTCGTATTTTATCTGCTGATTCCATACAGCTTCGTGAAGCGTCTGCCACATGTACATTGGCGACGTATGCATTGCAGTCGGGAAAGCAAAATAGAAAACCCACACAATGACCCTGTATGACTAACCATCCTGCGAGATGGGGATTTTTAGTATCACTGCTACCTTATTCACTCTTGTGTTCATGATAACCTCATAACGAACCTAGAGTCTGTCAGTGCAGACTGCTAATCATATGCCTCTTTATGACTAACCATCCTGTGTGATGAGGATTTTTTTTTTAGTATCACGTAGCTAGCTAGCTTTTTGACACACTGTACTACCCTTCATATAGTCTGCGGTAGCTGCTCAATTGCAAATGTGTGTTGCATGTTGTGATACATTATCTATGTTTGTGTGTTTGAGATGCTAATTGTGAGTAGTGTTTGTGTGTTGTGAGATGTTTGTGAGTTGAGTGTGTTGTGAGATGAGTGTTAGCGTGTTTTGGGTTGTGTATGCGTGCTGTGATACATTGTCTATGTTTGTATTTGTGTGTTGTGAGATGGTAGTTGTGAGTTCTGTTTGCATATTTTGTTAGTGAGATGTGTTTGAGTGTCGTGAGATGGGAAATGTGAGATGCAAGTTGTGAGTTCTGATTACTTATTGTGTTTGTGTTGTGAGATTTGAGTTGTGAGTGGAGAGTTGTTTGAATGTTGGGAAATGTTTGTTTGCGTGTTGTAAGTTGTGTATGCTTATTGTGATACATTGTCCATGTTTATGTTTGTGTGTTTTGACATGCTAGTTGTGAGTTCTGTTTGTGTAATGTGTTTGAGAGATGTGTTTGAGTGTTGTGAGATGGGAGAGGTGAGATGCAAGTTGTGAGTTGTTTGCATGTTGTGCGATGCTAGTTGCGAGTTCTGTTTGCTTATTGTGTTTGTGTGATGAGAGATGGGAGTTGTGAGTTGTGAGATGGGAGTAGAGAGTTGTTTGCATGATGTGAGATGTGTGTTTGTGTGTTGTGATACATTGTCTATGTTTGTGTTTGTGTGTTGTGAGATGCAAGTTGTGAGTTCTGTTTGCTTATTGTGTTTTTTTGTGTTGTGAGTTGTGAGATTGGAGAAGAGTTGAGAGTAGTGCATGCGTGTTGTGATACATTGTCCATGTTTGTGTGTGTGTAAGTGTGTGTGTCTGTGTGTGTGTGTGTGTGTGTGTGTGTGTGTGTGTGTGTGTGTGTGTGTGTGTGTGTGTGTGTGTGTGTGTGTGTGTGTGTGTGTACTCACCTATTTGTACTCACCTATTTGTGCTTGCGGGGGTTGAGCTTTGTCTCTTTGGTCCCGCCTCTCAACTGTCAATCAACTGGTGTACAGATTCCCGAGCCTACTGGGCTGTATCATATCTACCCTTGAAACTGTGTATGGAGTCAGCCTCCACCACATCACTGCCTAATGCATTCCATCCGTTAACTACTCTGACACTGAAAAAGTTCCTTCTAACGTCTATGTGGCTCATGTGGGTACTCAGTTTCCACCTGTGTCTCCTTGTTCGCGTCTCCCCAGTGTTGAATAGTTTGTCCTTGTCTACCCGGTCGATTCCTCTGAGGATTTTGTAGGTTGTGATCATATCTCCCCTTACTCTTCTGTCTTCCAGTGTCGTAAGGTGCATTTCCCGCAGCCTTTCCTCGTAACTCATGCCTCTTAGTTCTGGGACTAGTCTAGTGGCATACCTTTGGACTTTTTCCAGCTTCGTCTTGTGCTTGACAAGGTACGGGCTCAATGCTGGGGCTGCATACTCCAGGATTGGTCTTACATATGTGGTGTACAAGATTCTGAATTATTCCTTACACAGGTTCCTGAACGCTGTTCTGATGTTAGCCAGCCTCGCATATGCCGCAGATGTTATCCTTTTTATGTGGGCTTCAGGAGACAGGTTTGGTGTGATATCAACTCCTAGATCTTTCTCTCTGTCCGTTTCATTAAGTACTTCATCTCCTATTCTGTATCCTGTGTCTGGCCTCCTGTTTCCACTGCCTAGTTTCATTACTTTGCATTTACTCGGGTTGAACTTCAACAGCCATTTGTTGGACCATTCACTCAGTCTGTCTAGGTCATCTTGTAGCCTCCTACTATCATCCTCTGTTTCAATCCTCCTCATACTTTTTGCATCATCGGCAAACATTGAGAGAAACGATTCTATACCCTCTGGGAGATCATTTACATATATCAGAAACAGTATAGGTCCAAGGACTGACCCCTGCGGGACTCCACTCGTAACGTCTCGCCAATCTGAGACTTCACCACTCACAATGACTCTGTACTACTGTGTGTGTGTGTACTCACCTAATTGTACTCACCTAATTGTGCTTGCGGGGGTTGAGCTTTGGCTCTTTGGTCCCGCCTCTCAACTGTCAATCAACTGGTGTACAGTTTCCTGAGCCTACTGGGCTCTATCATATCTACATTTGAAACTGTGTATGGAGTCAGCCTCCACCACATCACTTCCTAGTGCATTCCATTTACTAACTACTCTGACACTGAAAAAGTTCTTTCTAATGTCTCTGTGGCTCATTTGGGTACTCAGCTTCCACCTGTGTCCCCTTGTTCGCGCCCCTCCAGTGTTGAATAGTTCATCCTTGTTTACCCGGTCAATTCCCCTGAGGATTTTGTAGGTTGTGATCATGTCCCCCCTTACTCTTCTGTCTTCCAGTGTCGTAAGTTGCATTTCCCGCAGCCTTTCCTCATAACTCATGCCTCTTAGTTCTGGGACTAGTCTAGTAGCATACCTTTGGACTTTTTCCAGCTTCGTCTTGTGCTTGACAAGGTACGGGCTCCATGCTGGGGCCGCGTACTCCATACCGTACTCCTGTGTGTGTGTGTGTGTGTGTGTGTGTGTGTGTGTGTGTGTGTACTCACCTAGTTGTACTCACCTAGTTGTGCTTGCGGGGGTTGAGCTCTGGCTCTTTGGTCCCGCCTCTCAACCGTCAATCAACAGGTGTACAGATTCCTGAGCCTAATGGGCTCTATCATATCTACACTTGAAACTGTGTATGGAGTCAGCCTTCACCACATCGCTTCCTAATGCATTCCATTTGTCAACCACTCTGACACTAAAAAAGTTCTTTCTAATATCTCTGTGGCTCATTTGGGCACTCAGTTTCCACTGTGTCCCCTTGTGCGTGTGCCCCTTGTATTGCTTGTCTTTATCTACCCTATCAATTCCCTTCAGAATCTTAAATGTGGTGATCATGTCCCCCCTAAATCTTCTGTCTTCCAACGAAGTGAGGTTTAATTCCTGCAGTCCCTCCTCGTAGCTCATACCTCTCAGCTCGGGTACTAGTCTGGTGGCAAACCTTTGAACCTTTTCCAGTTTAGTCTTATGCTTGACTAGATAGGGACTCCATGCTGGAGCCGCATACTCCAGGATTGGTCTGACATATGTGGTATATAATGTTCTGAAAGATTCCTTACACAAGTTTCTAAAGGCCGTTCTTATGTTAGCCAACCTGGCATATGCTGCTGATGTTATCCTCTTGATATGAGCTTCAGGGGACAGGTCTGGCGTGATATCAACCCCCAGGTCTTTCTCTCTCTCTGACTCTTGAAGTATTTCATCTCCCAAATGATACCTTGTATCTGGTCTCCTGCTTCCTACCCCTATCTTCATTACATTACACTTGCTTGGGTTAAACTCTAACAGCCATTTGTTCGACCATTCCTGTGTGTGTGTGTGTGTGTGTGTGTGTGTGTGTGTGTGTGTGTGTGTGTGTGTGTGTGTGTGTGTGTGTGTGTGTTTGTGTGTGTGTGTGAAGATATAATCAATCATCACTAGTGAACATAAATTTGATTTTTTATTTCTTTATTAAAACAAATGTTCTTAAGGTCAAAGGCTTACTGGAGTTTGGAGCACTAGGCACCAAGTTTCAACTGACAGCCACGAGTGTCATGCAGCTTGCAGCCCAGCTAGTGCTTATACTAAGTTGCATTATGCACGCCTCTCTGCCTGTGTGTGTGTGTGTGTGTGAGTGTGTGTGTGTGTGTGTGTGTGAGTGTGTGTGTGTGTGTGTGTGTGTGAGTGTGTGTGTATGTGCATGTGTGTGTGCGCGTGCGCAAGACCATATTTGCGACTGTGTGAGCTGCACATAACGTCCCATAGCTCTGCTGTATTAAAAGAATATCTACGTTTCTGGAACTGAAAGTTCCACGTAAGTATTCGGGGAGGTATGCTAGGTTATTAGGGGAGAATCATAGAGCGAGGGGGAGATCAGTTGACGTCCCCTCACACACGAGCACTGTTGGGACACGTCATCTGACTGGCTTGCCCAGCTGCTGGGGGTAATTTCTGGGGGGGGGGGCTGGTGTTAGCCCGGCCTGCGAGCCAGCCACCAACAAACAGTTTGTGTTGATTAACTTTAAGGAGGAGATGAGTTGTAATATAACAACTCTCTCGCTTGTGTTCTTGCTTCTCTCGCATTTCTAAGGTAAAACTTGTATACATAAATGTGTATTCATGTATGTATATAATAAATAAATTTATATATATATTGGGTTAGGATATTTCTCATTGTTATATAATATAAATGTTCATGATATTGTAATGAATGTGATACAATGACTATCTTATAAGTATCCTCACTTTACTTGTCTTCTATCAATATTCTACGAGACAAATATTTAAGAATATTTCTCATCATACATTGCTAAATCAACGTTGTATTATTTGATATTATTCTTCAAGCCGACAATACGACACAATCACGTGACTGAAAATTCACAGGTGTGTTCGGTGTCTTAGCGAACAAAAATACCATAGAAAAGACCTACGTAGTTCTCATTTATTAACATTTAGACGCGTTAAACGTAATTCTCCGTCCTCGTGAATTTAAAAAGCACACACAAACACTGTACAGTATACGAAAGTGTTGCTTTTTAAACCCTCGTTTAATTCTGTCTGACTTTTTTCTGGAAATCATTCATTATACTTAAAAAAAAGGATTCTTTCTTAAGACGTTCCTATAAGGTTATATGAAAATCGAGATACTAAACATTTAAGATTCATATCAACACATGACAAAACTTAAAGAAATCATCTTATGACCCATATTAGATCAAAGGCATATGTATGACCTTATGTAGCATATGTATGATCTCGTGTAGCACATGTATGACCTAGAGTATGCTGATACAGAGCAAAACTTGTGATGGAGATCTCAAGGAACTCAGCCCAATTGAGGAACACGAGCATAATTAATTCTCGTGAGTCGGATAAAGTGTTTCAAGCTCCCGGCCTCCGCCTCCACTTCCCTGTGAACGCCGACTTAGAAAGATTACAGGCAAGATAAATGATCATTTTGCAATGAAAAGTGAATCATAATACAATTTAAAATTAATTCAAAGTGAACTTAACGATGTTCCAATATGAGAATTAATGTAGATATCATGTCAAGCTTACACTTGAGAGGCCAAAAGCTTAAATCCATTTCGCATCTACTCGGTGACAAGCTTCAATACATTCCTCATCTACACAGTCGACAGGCCGTCCTCTAACTCTGGGGATAAGGTTCCCACACTTGATTTCCACGTAGAAATCAGGTTTAATGGATCATGCAGGGCAGTAGTCTACGTTTTCGGCCTCAAAAAAATTGAGGCCGAGAATGAAAATCAAAATGAATGAATCATTGATGAATGAATCATCAAAAGAAGGCATAAAGCCGGGAAGATTAAGTAGCAGCAATAACAAGTATTTCCAGAAACAGTGAGAGTAGGGGGGGGTATCTTTGACAAGCCGGCGGCTTTCTGCCCCACTCGACACCACTAGAGACGGCAGAACTCAGATATATTCATAGGTGAATCTACTTTATGAGTCATAAAGCACCATGTAGGTCATAAAGTACTTGCATATGGAATCACTGGATTGTCTTCAACACAAGCAGTATATGCCTAACTGTACGAAGAGTATGTAACCACTGTATTGTGCAAATTTCAGAGAAAATAAACAGCAATTATAAAAATACACTCACACGGGCAAACTCTCCCCCCGCATCATTATGCTGTGTGTATCACAACCACCAGGACAAACAAATTATTTCATCCCCCCCCCCCAAAAAAATAATGTTGCTGACTCATACAACACTAATATTGTTTACTAAAACAAGTTTGTATCGCCTGTTAAATTTTTAATAAATAGTTCATGGCATTATTATGCAATATTACACAACATTTTTCCGGTGTCCTGAGCGGTCCCGTGTCTCATCAGGTCAAGTACCTACACTCAGCCGCTGAAGGCTACACAACACCCTTGCTAGGGAACTTGTCATCCGCCCTCGGGGCTATTGTTTATGACAGAGAGAGACGAAAGAGGTGTTAGGAAAATGATAAATATAGATAAAAAATGAATTTAAGTCATGGATGTGTCGAGTTTACGAAGGCAGGATGAGATGGTTATCTTGAGGTTATCTTGAGATGATTTCGGGGCTTAGCGTCCCCGAGGCCCGGTCCTCGACTAGGCCTCCTTTTTGTTATACCCCCGCAGGACGCAGCCCGTAGCAGCTGTCTAACTCCCAGGTACCTACTTTACTGCTAGGTGACAGGGGCATCAGGGTGAAAGAAACTTTGCCCATTTGTTTCCGCCTTCATCAGGGGTCGAACCCGGAACCTCAGGACTACGAATCCGAAGTGCTGTCCACTCAGCTGTCAGGCCCCTGTCAGGATGAATACAAGAAACGGAGGATATAGTACCATGAAATCAAGGAAAATTGCTTGGTAGGGAGGAAAGACAAGTGGGAAGAAGAAAAGAGTGTGGAGGAGGGAGACAGTCAACAGTGTCAGAGAACAGTGCCAGGATGGAATATAGGAGGAAATAGAGGCTTAATATCCCCCCCCCCCTCAGATTTGTCGCCTTGTGCCTGGGTTGCTGAACAGTGGTCGTGGAAGCGGTCAAATGAGAACTGACATGAGAGGAAGTCTTAATTGTAATGTGTTATCCTTCCCAAACACAGTTTCACCATCATGGAAGATTCTCCCTATTGGGTCTGGTCGGCACAGAGACGGCCTGTAGTTTCTTGCAGGTCGGGGTTCGATCCCCGACGGTCCACATCGTTAAACACAAATCCTTCCCACCGCTCTATCCTTTACAAGTTCTATATAATCGTACTGGCTTAGTGTTTTTTTCCTCATGACTTTACCTCACCACAAAAGACTGTCGAGTCATTTATCCATAAATATTAGTCTTTTTGTCATTTCTTTAGCTCATCGTGACCTACAACAGACTACTCAGTACCAAAGTATCGTCCAAATGGAATTTGAAGACCACGAGAATGTAGGAAACTCCGCAAAGCCTATTGGCCCATGTGAGTCAACTGTTGTTTATATCCGGTCAAACTCGTTCACATGTATGTGTCACTACGCTTGCAACAAGCCAGCGATCCCACGCATGTTATGTTACCTGGTAATTAGTTCCAGAAATCAACCAAAAGTGTGGTCGTACGGCAGAGAATCGGTCGCTGTCACACCCGTATCCGGCCGCCCCGATTACCCGTCACTCATCCTGTTCCATGACTCGTGTGTCCGGATAAAGACGGAAGTGTCGAGTGAGATACTCTATTAATACACAATATACAACGTATACACTGATTCATACTTAGATGACAGTAACTCTGAGTATAATTTGGTATATTTGTCTCATCTGTTACATTTATCTCTCATATATACTATCTGCCTCTCACAGCATGTCTCAGGTTTATCCTCAGTCTCTAACTGCATCTGTCTCATCTATCCTCGACCACTAGGACGGCCGGGGATTGAACACCGACCTGCAAGAAGCGAGACCGTCGCTCCAACGTCTACTTCCAGTGGTTAGGCTACAAAAAGATTAGATATTCTCTACAGTTCACAATAATTGACAACCGCAGGAACGTTACAGAATTCAGGTTAAAGTGTCGTTGTTCAGTCCACTCACCTGGGTGATAGGAGACCCGAACCGTGGACCCCAGGTGTGTGAGGGCGAAGCTCACTTCCAAGTTCACAAAGCTCACTTTCAAGCTCACAAAGCTCACTTTCAAGCTCACGAAGCTCACTTTCAAGCTCATGAAGCTCACTTTCAAGCTCATGAAGCTCACTTTCAAGATCACGAAGCTTACTTTCAAGCTCACGAAGCTTACTTTCAAGCTCACGAAGCTTACCTTCAAGCTCACGAAGCTTACCTCCAAGCTCACGAAGCTTACCTTCAAGCTCACAAAGCTCACTTTCAAGCTCACGAAGCTTACTTACAAGCTCACGAAGCTTACTTACAAGCTCACGAAGTCTACATTCAAGCTCACGAAGCTTACTTTCAAGCTCACGAAGCTTACCTTCAAGCTCACGAAGCTTGCTTTCAAGCTCACAAAGCTCACTTTCAAGCTCACGAAGCTTACTTACAAGCTCACGAAGCTCACTTTCAAGCTCACGAAGCTTACCTTCAAGCTCACGAAGCTCACTTTCAAGCTCACGAAGCTCACTTTCAAGCTCACGAAGCTCACGAAGCTCACTTTCAAGCTCACGAAGCATACCTTCAAGCTCACAAAGCTTACTTTCAAGCTCACGAAGCTTGCTTTTAAGCTCACGAAGCTTACTTTCAAGCTCACGAAGCTTACTTTTAAGCTCACGAAGCTTACTTTCAAGCTCACGAAGCTTACCTTCAAGCTCATGAAGCTCACTTTCAAGCTCACGAAGCTTACCTTCAATCTCACGAAGCTTACCTTCAAGCTCACGAAGCTTACTTTCAAGCTCACGAAGCTTACCTTCAAGCTCACGAAGCTTACTTACAAGCTCTTGAAGCTTACTATCAAACTCACGAAGCTTACTTACAAGCTCTTGAAGCTTACTATCAAACTCACGAAGCTTACTTACAAGCTCATGAAGCTTACTTTCAAGCTCACGAAGCTAACTTTCAATCTCGTGAAGCTCGTGAAGCTCACACGAAGCAGGCTCTTCGTGTGAGTGGCGACATGCCACACCTACTTTGTGAGGGAGTGCCACGCTCTTCACTTTTTTACCCATTGAGACTAATTCAAGGTTATGGTTTAATGCGTAATGTGTTCTTTTCTTCGTTCTATCTCTCATGCCTTCTCTACTTCATATTTATAAGAGGCTTAATCGCAGTTATATATAACTCCAGTATTTAGCTTCCATAGATCTGACACCAACTGATGCGTGGATGTAAATTATTCAAGAACTTCCACTCACCCTCGTTAGTTCTCGCTGTCTCTTCTCCTAGCTCTCTCTCACTTTCTCTATCCCACACTCTCTCTATCTCTCTTTCTATTTTCCTTTTATATATAGAGAGTTGCTACCTAAGCATTTCGCTTAAAACAAAATAATAACACGAATTTGTAAAAAAAATGATGTGGATTACGAACCCTCATTTACACGAACCAGGATCACCCTCTTCGTGTGTGCTGTTACCTCCTGGTGTAGCAGGGGGCCTCGTAACCTGGTGGATAGCGCGCAGGACTCGTAATTCTGTGGCGCGGGTTCGATTCCCTCAAGAGGCAGAAACAAATGAGCAAAGTTTCTTTCACCCTGAATGCCCCTGTTACCTAGCAGTAAAAATAGGTAGCTGGGAGTTAGTCAGCTGTCACGGGCTGCTTCCTGGGGTGTGTGTGTGTGTGTGGATGTGTGTGTGTGTGTGGTGTGGAAAAAAAGTAGTTAGCAAACAGTTGATTGACAGTTGAAAGGCGGGCCGAAAGAGCAGAGCTCAACCCCCGCAAACACAACTAGGTGAATACAAGCCCACGAAGAAGCACACTCCATCACAGGCACTGCGTCATTATTGATGCTTAACGCCCCCTTCCCCCCCCCCCCATAAACTACGAGTCAACAGCCAGCTGCATGGTCGTCGCCACCTGCCAGGCCGGATGTCCTTCATGATCTCCTTCGGGAGCAGCAAGTGCCGCGCCTCGTGCACTCATCTCCACCAGGCCCATAGCCGTCCTTACGCCTCTAGCGGCTTGAACCTACTACGAAATCAACACGGAAGTCCCGCCCCATGAAAGAAGCCAATATCGAGTCTATTTCGTTGGTTAGTTTAGGAAGCGCTTCCTAACAGCTGGTCGCTTAATGAAAAACTTCCGGTGTAGTAACGAGTGAAGGTTGATCGTCACCCTGTCATGTGACGGGGGAGATCGAACACGCGTGTGGAGTGTGATCTTGTGACAGTGGGACACTGAACAATGGAGTGTCCTTAGGTACTCAATATAATCCTACGTTCAACACAGATCTCTTTTTCTTTCTCTTTCTCTCTTTCATTCCGGGGTCAGGATAAGGATTTGGGATGGGACGGGGGGAAGGAATAGTGCCCAACCACTTGGACGCTCTGGGATTGAACGTCCAATCCACTTGGACGCTCTGGGATTGAACGACCTGCTTCATGCGACCTGCATGAAGCAGGTCGCTCTACCGTCCAGCCCAAGTGGTAGAGCGATATAAAGCCGGAATAAAGGAACGGTCCTCATCTACTTGGACCAACAGGAATTGAACCCCGACCCTTGCAAGAAGCTATCCCATTGCTTTAGTAACCAGGACAAGTGGCTCGGTAAAGGACAAAACCAAAAACCCATAATCAATAAAGCAGGTTCACCAACGGCGCCGAGGAGTCGTTTAGCAAACCCGGACAAGCCCTGCGACCTGACATCATCTTCGGAGCAACTCTTCAAATGAAGTAATCATATCTCTTTTTTAACTTTATTAGACATAATGGAGGCGGAGTGCAGAGCCTGGGGCCAACGGGCGAGTGGACCGTTACAGTGCTGCTCTGGGAGTCGTTGCAGGGGATGGTACAAGGGATGGTACAGCTGCCGTTACAGGGAATGATACAAAAACGGCTATAATAAATGACACAATAACTGTTTAAAGGGATGATAAAATGGTAGCCAGAAGATTTCATAACATAAAAGCACCTCCTGCAACAAAGATCTTACAATAGTCTTACTCAACGGTTGCAACAAGAGCTGTTGCAAGACATATTAAAGAGAGTTGTTACAAAGGTGACGCTGCACTAGTTGCCTTTAAAGAGCTGGCAGAAAAGCCTCTACAAAAGTTGCAAGAAGATCTGCAACTTTCTGTGCAGAAGACCCTGCAATGGTTGCTAAGAAGGCCTGCAATAATATTCACGAAAATTTACTTAGGTTATCATACTTCACAAAGTATAGATCAGAGTATAGCATAGATTAGTGGAGGGAGCCAAGGGACCGACGGTACGGAAGCCGTCTAGGGGAGAGAGAGAGAGAGAGAGAGAGAGAGAGAGAGAGAGAGAGAGAGAGAGAGAGAGAGAGAGAGAGAGAGAGAGAGAGAGAGAGAGACAGTGTTGGGTTGGTCTGGTCAGTAACTTTGGTTGCGTGAGCCCCAC
This sequence comes from Procambarus virginalis, assembly GCA_020271785.1. Lineage (NCBI taxonomy): Eukaryota > Metazoa > Arthropoda > Malacostraca > Decapoda > Cambaridae > Procambarus > Procambarus virginalis. The sequence continues at coordinate 2,799,185 of WNGS01004374.1, forward strand.
ACTGCAGAGTGCCCTCAATTACAGTTACGGGAATTAACAGTTCCTTGAATTTCATATATATTGAGGGATATGATTACACTCAATTCTATATAAACTCACTGTATACATACACACACACACACATTATATATATATATATATATATATATATATATATATATATATATATATATATATATATATATATACATATATATATATATATATATATATATATATATATATATATATATATGTATATATATATATATATATATATATATATATATATATATATATATATATATATATATATATATATATATATATATATCACACACTTGCTAGAACACCCAAGTTATATTTAAACAAACTGACTACTTCTCCTATGAAGCATCGAACTCTGGTCAGCCAAGTGGCAGTCCAGCATGCTAACCATGCTGGACCACCATCACCAGATCTTTTTTTCTATTTTTTTTTTTTAGATCTTGAAAATGACGGTGCATCGGGCGGCTAATCCACGACGCTCCGTCCCCAAAGACGCCAGGTAATGGTGAGAGATCAGACACGTTCTCTTCGATGCAATCATGTTAACTAGAGAAAGCACGAGCCACAATGTACCACACACTTGCCAGAACACGCAAGTTATATTTAAACAAACTGACTACTCCTCCTATGAAGATCTGGTGATGGTGTATTGGTTAGCATGCTGGACTGCCATATGGCTGGCCAGAGTTCGATGCTTCATAGGAGTAGTCAGTTTGTTTAAATATAACTTGGGTGTTCTAGCAAGTGTGTGATATATATATATAGAGAGAGAGAGTTTATATACACACTAGAAGGTGAAGGGACGACGACGTTTCGGTCCGTTCTGGACCATTCTCAAGTCGATTGTGCGAGCCACAATCGACTTGAGAATGGTCCAGGACGGACCGAAACGTCGTCGTCCCTTCACCTTCTAGTGTGTGGTCTGGTCAACATTCTTCAGCCACGTTATTGTGACTCATCGCCTGTATATATGAATGTGTATTTATATATATGGGAATGTGTGTTATTGACATAGATTAATAATTCTAGCAGGAATATTTTTTACATTTGTATATACTTCTTCCTTTCCACAAGAAATTAACAAAGTTTATCTGGCGAAAAAACATGTTTCACAGAAGGTGTTTTCAGCATCTTCAGAAGCAGAGGAAAATTGAAAATAAATTAGAATAGGTATCAGTATATATTTTATGAAGGATCAGGAGAATGTTTGGTGTAAGCTGGCAGTTATTTCTTGGTCTAGTAGATGGTAGGTCGCACCTAAGTGGGAGCCGGCTGTTGATACTTAGATGAATGTTTGTTATCCTGTACTTTGGCTGTGTCTAATCTTCTATTTTCGTGGTGTCATCTCCAGGATTAGTCTGGTAGCTGCTTTCGTTTGCTCGACTTATAGGCGTTGTGCTTTTTGGTCATAGATAACGATATCCAATTATACTGAATTAACCTATGCTCGAGACTAAGGGATAGCTACTTGTGTACCTGGTCACAGGTTTAAGCAAGTCCAACTGGACTATCTAGACACGAGATTAAGAGAGGTTTAATCTCTCAACCAGAGACCGACAACCAGAGCGTAACTCCATAGTCTCCTGAGACTGATGGATGCCTACTATTGGCCTTTCTAGACTGGATATTAGGATAGACTTATCTAGACATGCATATAAGGGATGTCTACTGGCCCGTGTCATTGGACGACGATTACAGAGGCATTATCATTTAAAGGTTAATACTAAAAAAGTATAAAATACAGATCAGGAATGGTACCATTTGTTCATTCTGGCTTAGCACCTTTTTCCCAAAATTTGCTTACCATGTCTGCATCTGTTTATGGTCGGCCCTTCATATCTTTGATATAAAATAGTACAACTTCTTCAGGTTTCTCCATCTTTTTCTCATAACTTTCAAGGATTTTTAAAGAATTATTTGTATATAAGATAATAAGAGCTCTCACATAATATGAGAGGAACATTAGTTCACACAGAGATCGATTTCAATGGTAATTTCCCTACTGAGGGCCGAGGGCAATAATAATTATTGGTTCGCTGCTGAAAATGAGTCACAGTGACGTGGCTGAAACACGTCAAAAAATGACCATATTTCAGTCCGCCCAGAACTCTTAATCAAGACACGACTTGATAAGAGATCCAAAAACGGACCGAAACGTCGTCATTTTCATTCATATACGCGTGCGTTAGGTTGATTAGTCAGTGGTGATGTCGAACATTCCAACCAGTAAAGGCGGTGTAGAACTTGTCAAGGCACCAGCGGTGATGCAGGGGGATCAGCTGACCGTATTGTGTAATTCTATAACCCTCAATTCCTGTCCCTGGGCGAGGCAGGCAGGCAGGCAGGCAGGCAGTCAAGTCAGCTGGGAGAGGCCACTGGGCCACAAGCCAGTCACTCGGTCGGGTCGTGAGCAACAACAGGCTGCCAAGGGCGCGCTCCGAGGGCCCAACAAGCCTTCTCTCTCTCTCTCTCTTTCTCCCTCTCCGTGGAGCTCTTCTTGCTCTTCGGGAGGTTGGTGCCCTCAAACAAAATAGAAATTCAAGTTGCTGTGGGATGTAGTGGTCAAAGGTAACAAGAGTGAGGGAAGCAGAAGTCATTCCTGTGGTAGCCCCGAATAACGTGTCATATCACACTGTCCTGTGTTGTACCAAATCAAGAAAATTTACATCTGTTTATATTTACAAAAAAAGGCTTACAAATTCAAGGATTTGAACTGTGTTACTGTTTTAAATATAATACTGTGAAATTAGAGGAAATAAAGCAAGAGTTCACTGTGATCTATATACCAGCGTCTTGAGTATATACCGCCTCTGTGTGTGTCAAGATAACAAAGAGACAGACGACTCCTGCCTCGCCTTCTCCAACAGGTTCTTCCCTCAAGCTTCCTTAGACGTCCGGGAGCCTCGCCACAGCCAGGACCACCAAAACAGGTAGGGTGCTTGTAACCCCTTTCTTGTTACCCTAGTATAGGGACCACCCTTCTTGTTACCCTAGTATAGGGACCCCTTCTTGTTACCCTAGTATGGGACCCCATCTTGTTACCCTAGTATGGGACCCCTTCTTGTTACCCTAGTATGGGAACCCCTTCTTGTTACCCTAGTATAGGGACCCCCTTCTTGTTACCCTAGTATAGGGACCACCCTTCTTGTTACCCTAGTATAGGGACCCCTTCTTGTTACCCTAGTATGGGACCCCATCTTGTTACCCTAGTATGGGACCCCTTCTTGTTACCCTAGTATGGGACCCCTTCTTGTTACCCTAGTATGGGAACCCCTTCTTGTTACCCTAGTATAGGGACCCCCTTCTTGTTACCCTAGTATGGGACCCCATCTTGTTACCCTAGTATGGGACCCCTTCTTGTTACCCTAGTATGGGTACCCCTTCTTGTTACCCTAGTATAGGGACCCCCTTCTTGTTACCCTAGTATGGGACCCCATCTTGTTACCCTAGTATGGGACCCCTTCTTGTTACCCTAGTATGGGAGCCCTTCTTGTTACCCTAGTATGGGACCCCTTCTTGTTACCCTAGTATAGGGACCCCCTTCTTGTTACCCCTAGTATGGGAACCCCTTCTTGTTACCCTAGTATAGGGACCCCCTTCTTGTTACCCTAGTATAGGGACCCCCTTCTTGTTACCCTAGTATGGGAGCCCTTCTTGTTACCCTAGTATGGGACCCCTTCTTGTTACCCTAGTATAGGGACCCCCTTCTTGTTACCCCTAGTATGGGAACCCCTTCTTGTTACCCTAGTATAGGGACCCCCTTCTTGTTACCCTAGTATAGGGACCCCCTTCTTGTTACCCTAGTATAGGGACCCCTTCTTGTTACCCTAGTATGGGACCCCTTCTTGTTACCCTAGTATGGGACCCCTTCTTGTTACCCTAGTATGGGACCCCTTCTTGTTACCCTAGTATGGGACCCCTTCTTGTTACCCTAGTATGGGACCCCTTCTTGTTACCCTAGTATGGGACCCCTTCTTGTTACCCTAGTATGGGACCCCATCTTGTTACCCCTAGTATGGGACCCCTTCTTGTTACCCTAGTATACCCTTTGTAACCCTATTAAAGGATATTGTAACCCTAGAATAGGACCCTTGTAACCCCCGTATAGGATCTATGTAACCCCTGGACTGTATCCTTTTGATCCCTAGTCTTAGACTTTTGTAACTCTAGTACCCTAGGATACGACCCTTGTAACTCTAGTACCCTAGGATACGACCCTTGTAACTCTAGTACCCTAGGATACGACCCTTGTAACTCTAGTACCCTAGGATACGACCCTTGTAACTCTAGTACCCTAGGATACGACCCTTGTAACTCTAGTGCCCTAGGATACGACCCTTGCAACTCTAGTACCCTAGGATACGACCCTTGCAACTCTAGTACCCTAGGATACGACCCTTGTAACTCCAGTACCCTAGGATACGACCCTTGCAACTCTAGTACCCTAGGATACGACCCTTGCAACTCTAGTACCCTAGGATACGACCCTTGCAACTCTAGTACCCTAGGATACGACCCTTGCAACTCTAGTGCCCTAGGATACGACCCTTGCAACCCTAGAGGAGCTTGCTGGGTCTCACATTGTTATTATTCCTCATTAATCTCTGGTTCAACCGGAGTACCTGTGGTTCTCAGGTAGAATTATTTGTTCACCCTTATCCACATTTTCTTCAACATTAACCACTTGTGTCTACCTTTGTCCATCTTTGCCCATTAACATATCTTATCATTACCCATAAGATTCAAGATAGTGGCGTCATTATTTGCCTATTGACCGTATACTCAATGGAGAAAATATATTTATAATAACAACGAGTAGATCAGATACACACTCTCTGGCTTTATCAGAGCAGCCGGGTAGATTAGACGCATTTCAAATGCCTAACAAATAGAACTAATCTGATTTAGCTTTACAATATCCTAATGTAACTTAAAAATATCCTGCGGTAACATAATAAAGTAAATAGACAGCAGACAGGTGGTGTTGTGAGGATACTTCAATTATCATGGAGCAGCCAGCCGCAGTACAGCCAATTCGGCTGTATCTCTCTGACTATTGGCTCACAGTGCTGGTGTGGGAGTTTTTTTTTTTTTGTAAAGTGTCGCTACAGCTCATACATCTGTAGCTTACACACCTGTAACTTGTAAATCTGTAGCTCGAACACCTGTAGCTCGTATACCTGCATGTGTACAAAGTGCAGGTATACGAGCTACAGGTGTACAGGCCATAGATGTACAAGCTCCAAGTTTACAAGCTAGAGGTTTACAAGCTATCTGTAGCTGTGTGAGCTGTAGCGGTACTTGCTTAAAAAAAAGGCGAAATTTTTATAGTACTGTCCTTTCTCCTGATGTTCCTCTTCACCTAGAGTCAGCGGGTAACCAGAGATTTAGGCAACTGTTGCGGGCTGTATCCCGGAAAAGGTCACTATAGGTTGACCTCGAAAAGGCTAGCAGGTTTCCTGTCTCACACAATGGGAAACCACCATATGTACAAAAAAGGAGCAAATCCCAGCACATTGAAAGGGGAAAAACATATTTGGCTAACACAACTCACGCTTTTCAGATTATCTATTTACATGACTCGAATTTAAAACATTTTGCGTCCTGCCTTAAGTAATATTTAGGTACTGGTCATAGAACGATCTCTGTCTGAAACTATTTACACTGATGGTTTCCTATACCAATCTTCTGGTGGCGCCGGAAGTGCAGTTGTTGTGACAACAAGAAATGGCTCCCATCCAAAAACTTGGGCTGGACGGTAGAGCGACTGGCTCGCTTCATACAGGTTGGCGTTCAATTCCTGACCGTCCAAATGGTTGGGCACCATTCCTTACACTCCATCCCATCCTAAATCATTATCCTGACCCCTTCCAAGTGCTGTATAGTCGTAATGGATTGGCGCTTTCCCCTGATAACTCCCTCCCTCATAGTGAGAGTGGGGGAGTTCGCATACATAACTGAGCCTGCACTCTTCAGACCAAACTGTTTACTCCTTGCACTCAAACCATGTGTATCCAAAGTTGACACAACTAATCGCAAGTGACTCCTTGTTATCCTTGATTGCACTTAACTCCCAACACATAACTACGAAATGTTTATGTCTGAAACTAGGTATAGATATACTAAAATAATCAATGATGGAGTCAGAGTCTCTCCAATACATCCCATCCCATACTGGCCTCCGAATCTAGGACAGCCAAACAATGTGTTCGTAAAGAAGAAGAATTGATTAGCTTCTTCGATTGCAAACTATTGCAGCCTGAGGGCAGCAATAGCAACAAAATCTTGCAGACCTCAGACAAAATGAAATTCACAAACCAGTTATTCCATTTATCATTCTATTACGCAGGAAGAGCCATAAACCTATGTGTCGCTGGCAGTAGACCTATACACACACATTACGTCATTAGATGTGAAAACAAGAATCTCTCAGCATTCAGAGATAACTATTTTGAACGTTCAAGAAATGTGTAAGTATTTTTTTGTCCAAAGTAGGGGCCTGAAAGCTGAGTTGACAGCGCTTGGGATTCGTAATCCTAAGGTTCCGGGTTCGATCCCCGGTGGAGGCGGAAACAAATGGGCAGAGTTTCTTTCACCCTGATGCCTCTGTTCACCTAGCAGTAAATAGGTATCTAAGAGTTAGACAGCTACTACAGGCTGCTTCCTAGGGATGTGTAACAAAAAAAGGAGGCCTGGTCAAGGAGCGGGCCGCGGGGACTCTAATCCCCGAAATCATCTCAAGATAACCCCCTCAAGTAGATATACTACCAAAATCTTAGCTAAATATCACAAGTTTGCTTACTGAAGACAGTGCAAACTTGCCTGTAAATATTCCGCGCCCACCACCTGCTGGATGGGTGAGTGTGTGGGGGGATGATCCCTGCTGGGGGGTGGGTGTGGGGGATGATCCCTGCTGGGGGGTGGGTGTGGGGGTGGGGCATGATTAGTATAAGTGTAACTGACTCACCACAGCCGTAAAGTGCTCGGCTTAGAGAATATTGTGGAACATTTCTTGGATCACTTGTGCTGTAAAAGATTGTTTATATCTAGACAATAACTTGTCGCTTAACAAGATTGCTACTGCCTTAAATAAGTGAATGTTGGGGTCGAGTTTCTGAGCCCATTATGTGCCTCTGTAACCCTTAATTTCTACTACCGCTCACGGACTGGGTATGGTTTCTGCTACCATCCATTGGATGAATATGGGGGGTCCACCACCGCCCACGTGAAGGATATGGGGTTCAATACCACCCACGATATGGGTATGGGATCCAATACCACCCACAGGATGGATATGGGGTCAACTATCACCCACGAGATGGGTATGGAGTGCATATTAAATGAACAAAATCAATGTCACACCAGCGCATCATATTCGTAGATAAAGATCGGCATCAGGACTACTTCATGCAGCCTCCGGTTGAATGTTTTCCTGACACACATTTTATAATACATATATATATAAATATATATATATATATATATATATATATATATATATATATATATATATATTATATAAGTCGAGGATGTCAAATGTTTCATACACAGTGCATCGAGTGTATCATAAATGTAGTTCATAGGTGTAGTGTTAAGTGTAAAGAAGTCTTTGAGAATGTAAGAAGCCCTTACGAAACGCTTCTAAGCGTCAGACCATTAATAAAAAATGAATGTTGGAGAATTGATATTTTCATTACCACCGTCAGTGAAGAAAAACATAAGAAATATTGAAAAATTTCGTGTTAGAATTATAATCTTACTTTTCGGGCAGATTCAACAACTTATTATATTATATTAGATATAGATAGATAGAGAGATATATGAGATAGATATAGATATATATAGAGAGAAAATAGAGAGAGATATAGATAAATATAGAAAGAGAGAGAGAGAGAGAGAGAGATCTATATATAGATATATAGATATATCTCTATATATGTGTATGTGTGTGTGTGTGTGTGTGTGTGTGTGTGTGTGTGTGTGTGTGAGAAAGCTGCATGAACGCGAAAGCCATATATCACTAAGAACTCTTTGATCCGGCCAGGATTCGAACCCATGCCGTCCAGGATCACCCCTAAACGTACATTTGATCACCGCAGCAATGATCGTCTAGGGGTCATCCTGGACGGCATGGGTTCGAATCCTGGCCGGGTTATATATTAATATATATATATATATATATATATATATATATATATATATATATATATATATATATATATATTATTAAATATGACCGAAAAAGTTTTTTAAGCTTAAGGTTAAAGCTTTAAAGCTTAAGGTTAAGATAGGTTAGGTTAGGTTAGGTGGGGTTGGTTAGGTTCGGTCATAATCTACGTTAGTTTTAACTCAAATAAAAAAACAATTTACTCATACATATTGAAATAAATAGCTTTAACAATTTCATAAGAAATTTAAAAGAAAAATATATAAATTTAGGAAAACTTGGCTTATTAGGCAAATTGCGTCTTTCATAGTAGGCCGAGTATTGCGTTCTGGCTACTAGGTACAACATATGTCTATATTATATATATATATATATATATAGATATATATATATATATATATATATATATATATATTATATATATATATATATATTCGTCTCTCCACTTGGACTGGTTGGTACAGCAACGGCCTCCCTTATTGCGAGGTCAGCGGTCGCTCGATCCCGGATGGTTCAAGTGCTTCTACAGAGTTCCTTCACTCCGTCCTCGTAGTCCCAGTTCTTACCCTATCCTCATAGCCCTTGCACGTCCTCTATATAGTCATGCCAGCTTAGTGTTTCTCCTCGTGTAGCTTTTGAACCTTACAATCACTATTCAGCTGTGCACCTATCCCTCGGTGGACCTGTATTGGTATAACATATTGTCCTAACCTAACATATTAACCTAACCTAACCTAACCTAACCTAACCTTCCCTTCCAGATGAGGTATATCTATATGAGGAATATGGAAATATCTCATAATTACACACAAAAATCACAATAACGTGATATATCAAATGAACAAATCGACAAGAGTCGTGATGAGGGTTCGAACCTACGCACAGGATGTTCAAGGCGCAGGTGCGAACATCCTGTGCGTAGGTTCGAACCCCTCATCACGGCCATTGTGGATTTGTTCACCTCATAATTACTATCAGCTTAGCACACATTTCACATTCTTCGACCGAGAACCACCAAGAGGAGAGGAGATATATACTGTACTATATGTTACGCCCGCACGGACTTCATCTTTAAATAAAAATCAACAAATTAAGCCTGTTCTTGGTGCCCAGATTTGTTCACTTTCTCACGTTAGACTTTCAAATTACTTTCTTCCATCTAAATCTAATTTCAATATTACCAGTTAACATTCCCCAATGATTATCTCTAACATTCCCTTTGACAACACAAATCGTCATAAAAGAATAAAAAAAAAAACAGCCGGGATAATAACCTTGAAAATATTTGTACGTCACAGGTCCCACCTCTGGTAAACACCATTTTCTTAGGAGTCAAAGAAGTCTTGTCATCGTCACTTGAGAAGAGGTCTTGCCGTGACAGCCAGTGCTTCACCTAGGCGGCCAGGGTGAGGTGCTGTACAAAGGGGAGCTATAAACCAGGGCACAGCAAGTGGAGGATGACCCTGAGGAACATCACCTTGCCTTCTCCAGTTGTTCGTGAGAAGGGTGTCGAAAATCAGCTTGATTGGTTCCACATTAGAACCTCCAAACTAACCCTCCCATCCATATATTCTTCCAGCCCTCTCCATTATCCACATAACATTGCACCAGACATTTACATTACAAGCTACACACCTGCCTATATACCTGCAGATTACAAGGCTAGCTACTGATCCTTACGACTTATTTGTAATAGTACAAGTTTCTGTAATTACCTCCTGATCAAGCTTCTGATACAAAACGAACAGTTTGCATATCAAAATCATAATAAAACAGAAACATAATTTTAAGATACATCCCCCGTTCCCCCCCCCCCCCAGAGAATGAAGACTGTCAGTACTGAGGAGTCAACTTCCTCGGTGCCAGTCTCAAGACGCCACAAGCCAACAAACTGGGTCACTTAAATCAATGATCGTCTCTCTTCAAGTGGCAAAGCCTTGAGGCTCGCTAGTCATGCTACCACTCGACCACCGTACATAACGCATGTCGCTAATGAAATGTTCTTCTGTGGTATAAATCATACAATTTACATCTGTGTATTTCACTCTGTCTTTATATGAATGTAAGAGTAAAACACATTATGAGAAATTTTGTTAAGTTTATTAGATGAAATTAACTATAGTAAGTTGGAAAAGTTTCTTTGCACGCGCAGGCACATGCTCTCTCTCACACGCGCACACACACACACACGCACACACTTTGGTCGCGGGACCAAAGAGCCAAAGCTCAACCCCGCAAGCACAATTAGGTGAGTACAACACACACACACACACACACACACACACACACACACACACACACACACACACACACTAAAAAAAATCTTTCTAATATCTCTGTGGCTCATTTGGGCACTCAGTTTCCACCTGTGTCCCCTAGTGCGTGTGCCCCTTGTGTTAAATAGCCCGTCTTTATCTACGCTGTCAATTCCTTTGAGAATCTTGTACGTGGTGATCATATCCCCCAACTCTTCTGTCTTCTAGCGACGTGAGGTTTAATTCCTGTAGTCTCTAATCGTAGCTCATACTTCTCAGCCCGGGTACTAGTCTGGTGGCAAACATTTGAACTTTTTCCAGTTGGTCTTATGCTTGAGTAGATATGGACTCCATGCTGGGGCTGCATACTTCAGACCAATCCTGGAGTATGCAGCCCCAGCATGGAGTCCATATCTAGTACACCAGTTGATTGACAGTTGAGAGGCGGGACCAAAGAGCCAGAGCTCAACCCTCGCAGGCACAAATAGGTGAGTTCACTCGGATAAAGATCCCTTTCGAGATGTCTATGCGTCCATTGTGAGATCTATTTTGAGTATGTAGTCCCAGCGTGGAATCCTTACCCAAAGAAGCAAAAAGCAAAATTTGAAATTCCAAAACTATGCAACAAGACTCGTTACTGAGCCGGTCCTAAAGGGACCGAGCTATGAAGAAAGACTCGGGGAACTGGACCTCACAACACCAGAGGAAAGAAGGAATAGGGCGGACATGATAACGGCGTACAAGATACTAAAAGTGACTGACAAAGTAGGCACAAAAGCAATGTTCAAATTAAGGAACATAGAACGAGAGGACTTCATTGGAAACTGGAAGCACAGATGAGCTGGGAGAATGTCAAAATAACTTTTTTTCAGCCACAGAGTCGTAAATAAATAGAATGAACTAATGAGGTACACAACTGTAAATGTAAATACGATAAGAATACGAGTGAAATTGAACTAACATTGAACATTAATATTAACATCACTGCATTGAACTAACAATGAGGATAAGAAAGTTGGTAGTCCTTCCTTTGTTGATTTGTATACGCCAGCACAGATGGGTATGGGGTGCATAATAAACGACTAAACTGGCTGGTAGAGTTGCTTAGTTCTACCAACAGCCTCTTAAGTCTGGGCTGAGTGCCTTCCACAATATTTACCACAAGAGCTCATCACGTTGCTGTAGTTGAGTGTGTCCTAGAGTGGGTGCACGTCTAGAGTACAACGACAGTCTGGGTGAGGCTATAGAGCCGTCGTGAGTGTGTACATGATATCATGGACATCCAGATATCCTCTTCTCTCTCTCTTCCTTCCTCTACCTCCTAATGCTTAATTCTCATTTACATTTCCAACTTCCAGAATATATATATATATATATATATATATATATATATATATATATATATATATATATATATATATATATATATATGTCGTACCTAGTAGCCAGAACGCACTTCTCAGCCTACTATGCAAGGCCCGATTTGCCTAGTAAGCCAAGTTTTCATTAATTAATTGTTTTTCGACTACCTAACCTACCTAACCTAACCTAACCTAACTTTTTCGGCTACCTAACCTAACCTAACCTATAAAGATTGGTTAGGTTAGGTTAGGTAGGGTTGGTTAGGTTCGGTCATATATCTACGTTAATTTGAACTCCAACAAAAAAAATTGACCTCATACATAATGAAAAGGGTAGGTTTATCATTTCATAAGAAAAAATTAGAGAAAATATATTAATTCAAGAAAACTTGGCTTATTAGGCAAATCGGGCCTTGCATAGTAGGCTGAGAAGTGCGTTCTGGCTACTAGGTACGACATATATATATATATATATATATATATCTATATATATATATATATATATATATATAATATAT
>WNGS01004374.1:2843923-3000290 GCA_020271785.1 Procambarus virginalis
TATATATAATATTATATATATATTGTGACGGTAACGAGTTGGAATGGTGGTCGGCAGTCTTCCAACTAGCAGGTGTCAGTGCTGGGGCCACATATAAATATTAAAAAAGAAAAGAAAAAAAAGAGAGAAAAAAAAGAATGACTGGTGATTGTAATCTGTGGTAAGGCAGAACATAAAAACACAAAATAAACAATGTATTTTAATCAATAAAAAAAACAATTGAAATAAATGCAAAATCTTGCCTAATGGTAAAAATGTCAAGTGGAATAATAAATAAACATGAAAATAGATTACGTTAATGGGGGAGGAGAATTGACATACAAAGTAAATAAAATATGAATGCTGGAATATATGCACTACTATAAACCTCTATTTGACCACACAAGGTGAGTCACTTAGGTGTTTCATAGTATGCGAGCACAAGATATTCTGGCTGGCAGAAATGCAAGGGACTCCAACAATAACTGGCGAGACTTGTGATTGGCGAGGAACCGGGTGGTGTGTTGTTGGCGGCCAATGAGAAAGCTGGATGGCCGCAAGTCGCTAGTTAGGCAGTTGAAGGGTTCGGCGCGTCGACCAGGTGTGCAGCAGGTGCTGGAGAAGGGGGAGGAGGGAGTTGAGGTGCGTGTGGCTGTCTTGATATATACGTTTAGCCACTACAAAACGTATCTTGCATATTGTTGAGGACGTGATGAAATACGAAAATAGCAGGCTAAATCTCTGATAAGAGATTATCGTCACAACTCTCCCCCGAAGCCTGCTGTTTCGGGTGAGTCATGTTCACTGGAGGTAGAGTGGGAGGTGGAGCTGCCTCTACCTCATGCACTCTGGAGAGGGCGTCAGCGATGATGTTATCAGGCCCCTTGATGTAGCAGATCTTTAAATTGAAGCCTTGAAGATATAAAGCCCATCGCAGCAGACGTTGGTTATTAAATTGGGCTTGATGTAAGAATCTCAGAGGGTTGTGGTCCGAATAGATGGTAGTGGACCTAGCACCGTGCAGATATGGTGCAAAGTGTTGTAAGCTCAGGACGATGGACAGGAGTTCCTTCTCTATAGTACTGTAGTTCTTCTGATGAGGCTTCAACTTGCAACTGTAGTAGCTGACAGGTAGAACCTCCTCGCCTCGCTGCTGCATTAAGACACTTCCGATGCCGGTACCACTGGCGTCGACATGGAGGATGAAAGGCTTCTTGATATCTGGTGAGGCGAGAATGGGATTAGAACAGAGGAGGAATTTGAGTTGTTCGAATGCAACGGTTTGCTCTCTGGTCAATTATACCGTTGCTTGGGACTGGTTAAGGTGATTAATGGGGTTGCAACAGTGCTAAAATTCTTCACAAACCTACGGTAATAGGAAGCAAGACCAAGGAAGCGCAGGAGCTGCTTCTGGTAGTAGGCTGTGGATACTGTTGGATTGCTTGAATGTGAATGTTTAACGGAGCCAGGCTGCCACTCCCTATAACATGACCCAGGTACCGCACTTTACCTTTCGCGAAGGTGGACTTGCCCAGATTGATGGTGAGGCCGGCTTTCAGGAGCTTGTAGAACAATCGTTGTAGCTGGAGCAGGTGTTCGCTCCAGGTGTTGGATGCTACCACGATGTCATCCAAATAGGCGTAGGTGTGTCCAAGCCCTGGATGACGCGGTTGACAGCTCTCTGAAAGGTGGCTGGGGCATTGCAGAGTCCAAAGGAAGGCGATTGTACCTGTAGAGACCAAACGGGGTTATAAAGGCGGACAGTACCTTAGCTCGCTCCGTTAAACTCACCTGGTAGTAGCCCTTTAGTAAGTCTACCTGAGACAGGTAGCGGGCATTACCAATGGCATCCAAAATGTCGTCTATCCTGGGTATTGGGTAGGCGTCCTTCACTGTGACCTGGTTCAACTTCCTATAATCCGTACACAGACGGATTTTGCCGTGAGGTTTGGGTACCAGGATGCATGGTGAGGCCCAGGGGACTCACAGGGGGTAGCCAGTCCATGGTCCAAGAGATACTGTACCTCAGCCCGCATGACTTCCGTCTTGCTCGGGCTGATTCGGTAGAACGGTTGGCGAATCGGCTGGGTGTCAGGTAGCAGTTGAATGTCGTGCTGAGTCACAGTACACTCTTGGGGATCATCTCTAAACAACTCCTGATGTTCTCTGACGAGTTTGATTAGTGGAGCACTATTATCGTCCTGAAAATGATGGTGAAGGTTAGTAAGGATTTCTGAGTTAGAGAGCGCTGTCTCAGTATCAGTGCTTTCGGAAGGAGAAGCAGGGAAGGTCTCACTGTGGCTGTATGGACCTGTAAATGAGGTGAAATTGGTTAACACAGTGGGAGGAACCCCATGGTAGGGCTTGAGTAAATTGATGTGGCACAGCTGGGTCTTCCGCCGCCTATCGGGGGTCTCGAGAACGTAGTTGAAGTTGTTCCGGCACTCCTTAACACGGTAGGGTCCTGAGAACCTGTTCTGTAAAGGAGAACCTGGGATAGGGAAATAGGCAAGCACTAAGTCTCCTGGTGTAAACTTCCTTACTTTACAGTGCTGGTCGTAACGAGTCTTCATCCTCTCCTGGGCTTTCTGTAGGTTGTTGCTGGCAAAGGAATGGACCCTCTCTAGAATGTGTCGGAGATTTTGAAGATACTGGGGCACATTCTGATGCTCACTGAAGGTGGCATCACGTAGAGAATCCTTGAAAGCCTTGAGAGGTGTACGGCACTTACGTCCGTAGAGCATCTCATAAGGAGATACTCCTAGTGACTCGTTGGGGAGACTTCTGAAAATACACATGATGAGATCAATTTGCCTATCCCAATCCTTTGAGGTCTCATTACAGAACTTTTTTAAGAGTGCCTTGATGGTTTGATGACTACGCTCGAGAGAACCCTGTGAAGCAGGATGATAGGGGCTGGACAGTACCCGTTTGATGTTGAACTCCTCCAGAGTCCGTTTGAAGAGATCACTGGTGAAGTTGGTGCCACAGTCGCTCTGAATCTCCCTCGGAAATCCATACTGGGTGAAGATTTTCAGTAGATTCTTCACCACTGTAGCAGCTGTAATATTTTTCACTGGAACTGCTATCGGAAATCTGGTGGTAGGACACAGGATGGTTAAGATATATGCATTGCCTGCACTGGTCCGAGGCAAAGGACCAACGCAGTCGATAATGAGCTTGTGGAACGGTTCCTCAGGCACCTGGATGGGTATCAGTGGTGCTCTGGGAATGGAAACGTTCGGTTTCCCGGCTAACTGACACACGTGGCATAATCTGACATGAGTTTTGACGTCGTTTACCATACCTGGCCAGTAGTAGTCTTGTCGAATTCCATGGTAAGTCTTGTTGAACCCGTAGTGTGACAAAGCGCCGTGGGCCAGGTGTAGAATCGTGGGCCGCAGGCTGGTAGGAATCACTAGTTGTTCAACGTCTGCCCAATCGTCCTCGTCCTGTCTCGCTGTCTTTTTCTCTCTATCTCTTCCCAACTTTCTCTTTCTTATAATCATTATAATTATCTAATGTGTGAGAGCAGCACAGTGGTGTGACATACTTATGACTCTGGCACTCTCACGCTGTTCCCTTCTGAATCCTGGCGTTCAGCCGTTGTTCATCCCCAACCCCAGACTATTCTCTCTGACACTTTGCTTGAGCCTAGCCCCCATTTGTGTGGCCTCCATCTTTGAACAGACAAACAATTCACAGATTAATATTCTTAAACCGTGAATGGTCCCCAAGTAAATATAAATAAAAAAATGGCCATGGCTGACCGGGTTAGAATTCTTATGTGGGTCAACGGATTTTCGGATATATATATATATATATATATATATATATATATATATATATATATATATATATATATATATGTATATATATATATATATATATATATATATATATATATATATATGTATATATATACATATATATATATATATATATATATATATATATATATATATATATATATATATATATATATATATGCAACTGAAAACTCACACCCCAGAAGTGACTCGAACCCATACTGCCAGAAGCACTCTGCAACTGGTGTACAGGACCCCTTAACCACTCGACCATCACGACCGGACAAGATGATGGTAGCCGAGGCTACCGGTCCGGTCTATTTCAGCTAAGCCCTGATGCTAAGAAAATAGTTAGAGGGATAGAAGCCCTAAATCAGAAGATAGTAAATACAGAATATGCGGTCATATTCAATGAGACATGTTTAAAAGAAAACCTGCTGCCAGTATACACCAATATATATATACCCACATGACCCAGCAGTTCGCAATACAGAGTGTACCTATAGGTATAGGCAAGAACTCATACGGCATCAACTAAACAAGGAAAAGGAAGCCCTCCAAACCCTTACAGAGCAAGCTGAGCATCTGTTAAACAAATGGACCCAGTACGACATCCCTATCCAACTCAAGCAAACCATTAACAGTGAACTATTTAACCTGAAACAAAAACATAAAACTCGTGTAGAAACAAAGACACTTCGTAAGTTAACAGCCCTAAACGGTGGACAGTTAAAGATCCCTCGTCCTAAAGATGGCTACATTAACCTGACTTCTTATGATCTTACCCAGGACCAACGAGACCTCTTAAATCTTGGACTAAATTGTCAATTCATATCTAAACCAAAGATGCATCAAAAACGCCTGGAAATCGAAATGCTTCTGGACGACATCCATAAGCTAGAAGACAACAAAAAAGTTATCACCACGGACACACTTCAGGCTGAACTACTAACAGAAGCGGGGAAAAAACGAGGAACATATTCATCTACAATCTTAACCCCACGACTCAAAGAAGCAGCAAAACAACTAAAAAATCTGAAAGACGTAACAATAAGAAAAGCCGACAAGACAGCAGCATATGTATTGATTCCCACACAAGAATACATGAACAAAATTAGCGATATCCTTAATGATGACTCCAAATTTCAACGAATCACGAGGAACCCTGTGGAAGACGTTAAGCGGAAAGTAAACAAAACAATTACGGCCATCAACGCAAAGAAAGGTAGTGTGCATTTCAATAAACTTCAAGGCGACTATGGCTTAGGATATGCCTACGGCAATGTTAAGACACATAAACCAGGTAACCCACTACGCCCTATAATCAGCCAAATACCAACTCCAACTTATCACCTGGCAAAAAAACTCAATGAACTCCTAACTCCATACACTCCAAGTAAGTATAGTCTACAATCATCAGCAGATTTCCTAGAATTAATCAAATCTACCCAGCCCGATGGAATCATTGCTTCCCTGGACGTGGAATCCCTATTTACCAACGTCCCAGTCGACACAACCATAGGAATGATACTGGACAGAGTATACAGAGACGAGAGCACCCCCAAATTAGACATACCTGAGCCACACTTGAAGAGTCTTCTCGAAGCATGTACAAAGGAAGCCCCTTTCATCAGTCCACAAGGAGACATGTATTTACAAATAGACGGAGTAGCAATGGGCTCTCCCTTAGGAGTTTTATTCGCTAATTTTTACATGGGAACCATCGAAGACAGGGTCTTCAGTAGCAGACAAAAACCAACTTTATATTGCCGTTATGTAGATGACATATTCGTAATAGTAAAAGACTCAGATGAACTAATTGACGTAAAAAGACATCTAGAGAGAGAGTCAGTACTCCGATTTACACATGAAAATAGTGAAAATAACAGTCTGCCATTCTTGGATGTACTAATAACAAAAACAGGAACCTCTTTAAGCACCAACGTATATACCAAGCCCACCAACATAGGATTATGCCTGAACGGTAGAAGTGAGTGCCCCCAAAGATACAAAGCCAGTGTTCTCAATGCTTATATTCGTCGAGCGCTTACCCACTGCTCTGAATGGAGCAACGTGAGTAGAGAGTTTGAAAGAGTAACTCAGGTATTGGTGAACAATGGATATAGCAACGCGGAAATAAACGCTGCTATAAGAAGACACTTGGACCGTTGGTATAATCCAGAACCTAGAACAGAAACCACAATACCTCCAATAAAATTATATTACAAATCAACCATGCACAGTGAACATACAAAAGAGGAAAGAATAATGAAAGAAATAATCCGTAAAGGAGTAAAAAGCACTACTCCTAACCAAAACATAAACCTGACAATATTCTATAAAACCAAGAAGACTTCCGAACTCCTTATCAAAAACAGCCCGAAGCCGACAGAGAACCCTCTACAGCAGTCAAGCGTTGTATACATGTACACTTGCCCCACGAAGGATGTAACCTTCAATCTAAGTACATAGGTATGACGTCGACCAAGCTGACGAGGCGTTTGACATGCCATCTTCAATCCGGTGCCCCTAGGAATCACATGAGACAAGCCCATGACATCACCCTAACAAGAGAAATGTTGAACAAGAATACATGCATAATAGACAGAACCCAAGATGCAAGAAGATTACAAATTCTTGAAGCAATTCACATAAGAACAGAACAACCTACCATGAACACCCAAATCACGGAACTATTTACTCTTCCCACAATGAGAGTAAGGACAAGACCAGAACATAACGATGCCAACACAGAAGACAATGTTCAACATAACAGGCCAATTACACTGGATTAATCTTTGTATGTAGATGCCAGCTGCCTCGTATGGGCCAATAGGCCTTCTGCGGTTACCTCTATGTTTCACCCCATTTATCCCCTATGTATCCCCTATGTTTTCACCTTTATTGTTTTATCACCTGACCCAGTGCGGGTATATAATCAAACCACATTGTAACATTTCCTCACTTGAGAATGAACCATGGAGGTTCGAAACGTCGTGCAAATTGTTTAAATAAGTGTAATACATTCTATAGTAATCCACATCTTTTCTTCACCCAGAAATTACGAAAATGAGTTTTGGAGAACTCCTATTTCAGCTAAGCCCTGATGCTAAGAAAATAGTTAGAGGGATAGAAGCCCTAAATCAGAAGATAGTAAATACAGAATATGCGGTCATATTCAATGAGACATGTGTAAAAGAAAACCTGCTGCCAGTATACACCAATATATATATATATATATATATATATATATATATATATATATATATATATATATATATATATATATATATATATATATATATATATTATATATATATATGTATGTATGTATGTATGTAGGTATGTATGTTATGTATGGTAATATGTATAATGTGTGCATGCGAACAAGCCTGAATGGTCCCCCAGGACTATATGCACTGAAAACTCACACCCCAGAAGTGACTCGAACCCATACTGCCAGGAGCAACGCAACTGGTATGTACAGGACGCCTTAATCCACTTGACCAACACGACCGGACAAAACTGATGGTAGCCGAGGCTATTTAGCCCATCAGCCCGCCAGCACTCTGATGGTAATCTTGGCATAGCATTTTATCAAATCACCTCATTCTTTGGGGCTAAATAGCCTCGGCTACCATCAGTTTTGTTTGGTCGTGACGGTCAAGTGGATTAAGGCGTCCTGTACATACCAGTCGCGTTGCTCCTGGCAGTATGGGTTCGAGTCACTTCTGGTGTGAGTTTTTCAGTTGCATATAGTCCTGGGGACCATTCAGGCTTGTTTGCATACAAATATACCATACATATATATATATATATATATATATCTATATATATATATATATATCTTATATATATATATATATATATATATATATATATATATCTATATATATACGTGGAACCTCGATTTAACGAGCAGCTCTATTAACGAGTTTTTTCCAGTAACGAGCAAGCCACTCGCAGCAAATTTGTCTCTATTGATGAGCTCGCCTCTATTAATGAGCAAAACCACGTGGTGCTTCCTAGCATCTCGCGGGTTCTCGCAAATTCTCGGACGCCTCCGACGCCATTGTTGTTGTTGTATCGCACACAACAAGCATCCCTCTGGATTTATTTGAGCTTTTCTTTGGGTTTTTAGTGGTTTTGTGACTACAATTTGTAACAAGCACTCACTTAGAAATATTTGTAACTCTGACAATAACAATGCAAACAATCATCCAAGCAGCAAAAATATCCACCTAGAAAACACACTTGCCACCAGATGGCAGCCAAACAATCAGAGGTCCCAGGAAATGAGCAAATTCATTCACGAGCTTAGTGCAACTGAGGACACTTAGCTCTACTGGGCACTCAGTCACCCTTTGTCTTGTTTGAGGGATGGCTAACACCACTTAAAAGATAATTCTGCCATTAATTATTTGTTCCTTATTAGCGTCGCATGTGCCCTGTGTTCACTGTTTGCTCCAGCTGTTGTACGCAGGGTTACCTGCCCTGGTAACCAGCTAGCATTACTCCTGCCCCTCCAGGGTTGGCTTCCTTGTGAGGGCAGGCTCCCTCTTCTTGAGGCAGCTCTCTTCTGGGAAGTGCATGGGCTTTGGTCCTTCTGCAAGGCACATTGACGAGGGCTGCTAGTGTGCCTTTGTGCCACATTTGCTTTTTGGAGTTATCTTCATGATGCATTAGCAGTGTACATATGGGTAGCATGAGTGTTACATATCCCAAGTAACTTCCACCTACCTTCGCTAAGTGGCTACAAGGGTGGCTGCAGCTGGTGTCTGCATCGCAGACTATCTGCTGGCCTGTGGACAGTTAAATGCTGGTTCCATTCGTAAGTCCCATTCCAGGTAGGAGGACATGGCTTTGCCTGCCTTGAGGCCTGCCTGCCTTTGCCTGTCTGCCTTGAGGCTTGGAATCATTTTGTGTACTTCTCAAGAGTGTCAGATTATAGGCCTCAGACTGGCTCTCTTGCTAAGGCTTTTCCCTTAGGTATGCAACACTGTTGCAGTTGGAATTCTATTTTTGTAGTCACCCCCTTTATTGGCCTACCAGGCGATGGTTGCACTGCAGAACAAGGAATCATGGTTTCACTTTCAAGAATCCATTTATTACTTAACATACAAGAAACTAGGCAGCTGGTTTGGTTAATTTGTGCCCAGTTCACTTCAAATTCTTTTGCATCAATATCTACTATTTGGGGGCTGGTTCATCCAGATTTTGTTTACTGCTTCTGCCTCCCACAATGGATTGGACCCTAAAGCAGCTTCGAGCTGGGAGATCAGCTGGCTCTGGCAGACTGGTGGCGAGGTGTTCATGTGGTGCCTTTTTGGGGGTTGCTCCATCTGGATCGTATCTGTATTTGATGAATACACTGGGACTGAGTCCTATTTAGCCTTATGTGTTTAGCTCGGGGGATGGAGCTCCAGTTTCCTGGTTCTTCATAGCCTCATCTTTTGGAGGGAAGGTGACTATTCTGTTTTCCTTCGCTCCACTTTGAGTGTTATCTTGGCTCGCTGATTTCATGCCATTGCATAATATGCATCTGTGGTGGTTTCTCCTTTTTCTATCTTCTGGTCAGCAATTCTTGCTTCTAGGCTCGCTGATTTCACGCCATTGCATAATATGCATCGGTGGTGGTTTCTCCTTTTTCTATCTTCTGGTCAGCTATTCTTGCTTCTATTAAGCTGTGCTCGAGGGGTTTTGTTGGCTCTGTTTGGCTGCATTACTTTTAATTTTCTCCCTTTCCTAGATTCGCTGAAGCTTTTGTGTGGGTGATGTTCAGGGAGTGAACAGAGGTATTATCTGGGGCTCTGTTGCTGTTAGTCTTCTATTTCAGTGCATGTGCTGGTGTGTTGCACAGACCTGTCCATGCTACAGTTACTCAATGTCAGGTTTCTGGTCGACTTTACTTGGCGGGTGTTCTTTTGCTTCTGCTGGGCCCATGTGTTGTATGCCTAGCTTCATCCGGGAGGTCCATGTTTTTTTCATTTTCCAATCTTGGCTTTTTGGGTTTCAGTTGTGTGATGCCCTTCTACTATTGTTCATGCTGTTCTCACCAAGACTGTCAGGGGCTGTGATGGCTTTGTCTGTGGTAGGAACATATTGCAGTAATTTGTAGCTGCTTGGATGGTGCTTCAGTACATCAATTTCCAGTGGGTTATGTCAGGAAAATCTAACCTCTAAAAGTAGTCTAGTGTAATCTATAGAAAGGAGGATTTAGCTGTTGTCTAATACAGTACACTGGGAATGGCAGTGCAAATTATACATGTCTTAGCCATCACTACTACATGTGCTCACCCTATGTTGTATCCCTAACAACAAGGTAACACCATGTCTTTGTGGCATACAGCTAAACTTACATTAATAATTTCCAATTCCTCATCAGTTTCTAGATATTTAAATTCTATATTCATGATCTGAAAGTTATTCTGAAATATAATTATGAATGATTACTTTGCTCTAATTATGTGCAATACTGTATTCGAATACTGAATTTTGAATAAGATCATGCATGTTCAAAAGAAAATATTTTTTTTACAGTTGAAACGTGCAAGACAAAGTTTATATACTCACTTTTGTAATGAGCTTTAAAGTATGCTGCCATCGTTCCATCTCGCCCTTGTGCTGCTGTTCAGCCTGTTCATAAGCTACTTGTTGAGAAAACCCAGAACCTTGTGCAGGCTTCTGGGGAGCAGTGGGCCTCTTCTGATGGTAGTGATCAAACCAATCGGTAAACGAGTCCTGAGCATCCTGGAAAGAATATTTAATGAAAATATTTAAAGAAAAATAAAGTACTGAGGGAAATTAAACTCCCAAAGTTAAAATCTTAAACAATAGTGACAACTTAATTTTTTGTTTCTCTCTGCTGCACAAGTAGGTTTACGGTCCGATTTGTTATGACCCAGAGGCATGTATATTACACCTATCAGCAGTTTTTTCTGTTCCCCTCATTCTCTTCTACCCATACGGTTTATGGATGAATCTCTGATTTATTACTTCTATTGTTGCACTTCAGATCCTCTCTTATATAGAAAGGAGGTGGAGTTGCTATCAGTTCTCTCATCATGAATGTTTATTCCTTTATTTTGGAATAAAATTGTTGGTTATTCTTTTATGATCTAAGTTTTCCCATTTTGAGTTTTCTCCCAGTATTTACACCACTATGTCCTGGGTGGCCCCCAGGTGAGCAACTCAAAGGACCATGGCAATAACTGTAAAACAAAGCAATCTAAAAAGTCTATCAAATGCAATATGGACACAAATGAATGTATTTCATAATGAGTCAATATTAAGTAGATACATCTAGAATGGTTCTGTGAAAAGAAAGACAGACAATTGAGTACATACATATGGAAGGATGGGGACTACTAGATCAAAAGAGGAATAGAAGCAAAGCCTGGAGCATAGCAAGCAAATAGTTCTCATTTTGCCAGTACTAGCACAGTATTGAAGTTACTTACCAAGAAGGTTCGAATGCAGAAGTATTCTCTCACAATATTTTCTGCATGTGAAGGAAGGTCAGATGATCCTGTCTCGGCTTCATGCTCCCTCATTATTACATTCACCGAATCACTGGGTATCTATTAATTCATAATTGATTAATGTTTCAAAGAAATTAAAACACACAAGTGGCTTAAAGTACAACACACACGCAATTCAAGGAACCTATAAATTATCTACACAAGGGTGTAGGAGCACAACTGACATTAAAAAAAGACCTCACATCCCCATATTGAGTGTACAGCTTATAGTACATATTGAGCTGTTACAAATAAATCAAAATACATATAAATCCAGTGACTGGCGGCATTCACATATAAACCAAAATATATACTATAGTTATTCCATCAAAATTCACCTTGGCAAACAAAACTCGAGTGGCTCCAATTTTCCGAGAGACAAGAAAAGAGCGCATGAGAGCATTGGCTTGTCTGAGTGCTTCTACTCGCTGCTGAGGGTCATACAACAACCAGTCAATAGCACTGATTTTAACTCTATCCTCTGTTGTAGTTTCTGACACTACTACTCCTTCAGGGTCCCGAGTGTTGGACGACAGTCTGAAATACAAAATTTCAATTTCTTCTTGTACATTTAGTGTTTATTATGTTTATAAATTCATCAACATGTGCAGTGCTAAATTCTTTCACTCTTTGTAGTACCTCCAACAATAAAAGATAAGCTAATTCAAGATTTTAGCATGAAGAAGAGCAACTGAACACCATGCCATAAACAAGAAGTTTATGCACCTGCTCTGAGATGGAACAGAATCTATAAGCGTCTACGAAAGGCAATTAGAAAATGCAGCAAATTGAAACGGGCTTTGTTATATACACCTTGATCTAGCAGTAAATTCTTTCTGACATACCATGGATTCTGTTATATACTGTATTGTGATTCACTAAATAATGGTTCCAGTGCAATTGGTTTATAAGAAAAATAATATAGTATAGCCACAAAATAAAGATGAAACTGTCTTATTTTTTTGGATTTAAGCAGTTTTACCTGATATTGGTGACAACAGCTGAAGTGATGGCATGTGTATCAAGTCCTACAGTGGCAGCAAGCTGTAGAGCATGACGGCGTGATTGGTCATCTGTTATGTTGTGGAGAAAACGTGCATACCACTCCACCTGAAGCCATGTGGGCAACACAGAAGTATACCATGCCACTTGTTCCACATCCCCACGCTCTATAGCTTCCTATATTTATTATTAAAAAGAAATGCATAAATAAAGATTATGATCTGTGATTTTGTTTTTAATTTTATATAATGCCATTTCATCATAAGCTTAAGTAATTCTGAAAACTTTTGAAATAACAAAACTCAGGGGATTATGGGGGTGGTATGTGGGTGAAGGGAAGACGAGGAGTATTTTATGATTACTGTATACTATTTTATACAGAAACCATATGCGGTTTAATGCCAAGAAGTAAATAATTTAAATGTACTGAACTGTGTGAAGGTGAATTGATAAATTATTAGTATACTTAGAATATATGAAGAATGCAGAACAATTCTACACAAACCTTAACACAAGCCTCAAGTATATCAGTACAAAGAGGTTCAAGTTGCTGCGAGATACGACCAATCCTCCGCAAAAACAACACCAGGTGGGTGAGACATCGTAAAACATGGGGTGCTAGCCCATCATTAAGCCACACATGAGCCTCCTGTAATAGGGTTTCTATATCATCCAGAATCAGATATTTCTGCAAGAGGTGA
This sequence comes from Procambarus virginalis, assembly GCA_020271785.1. Taxonomy (NCBI): domain Eukaryota; kingdom Metazoa; phylum Arthropoda; class Malacostraca; order Decapoda; family Cambaridae; genus Procambarus; species Procambarus virginalis. The sequence goes on from WNGS01004374.1 coordinate 2,856,935, forward strand.
TAAGGGTTTTTGTTCCGCTGCTTCTGGGCCTCTGGATGACGTTCCACTGCCTCAAACATACCCTTCATAGAGAATCTGAAACAAAAACAAAGTGCAAGTTTACAAACCCTTGCACTGCTACTGTCATCCATAAAACAAAGTGTGCCACTTCTCAAGTTTTCTGCAGGCAATTTAGACCAGCCCAAGTTGTATACAAGTCAAGGTGGGTGAATGGTTACATATTTCATTTACCCAGATTACCCTGGTGATCATCTGTTATATTGCAAGCAAAATCCAAAGTGCTCTAGTTTCCTTCATTGGTAAATAAAGTGCCCAAGTGTCTAGTGTACCTCCTTCCAGCTCAGGGGGTGAATACAGCACCTGTTTCAAAACAATTGGCACCACACAAAATTGCAAAAAGACTTCAAAAGAACTGGAACATCTTAGCAAAGAACAGTAACATATTACATGTACAAATCTTAATATTTTAAGTATCCATATTCTAAATACAAAAATTAAAACAACATTTTTTGAAAGAATAACTTACTTTTCTTCTGGGAAATCTTTGGGGAGAGGATGTAGTGGACGAAGGTGAGTGTTTGCACATCTTAGTTGTTCCTCCACCCACTGATCCACCATGGTGCGAGTATATGCCCACAGTACATCATTCCACTCGTGACATACTGAAAGCATCGACTGTATATGACCACAAAGAGCGCCATATACAGCACGTTCGTATGATGGCAGACGCTCGTCACTGGCAACTCTCCATGCTACAGCTTTCCAAACATCTCTGAGAAAGAAACAAATTGTTATAACAAGTTGTGTTTGGTTATGTATCTTAATATTAATATGATCTCAGTGGGCAAAGAGGAAGGTAAGAACTCATCACAATTACTGAAACAATCTTGTTTAACCATGTGCATCTAGTCACATTCTGCTGGTCTGAACATATTGAGAGGATGACTAATGGTAAGCTTCAATGGAAAATATACAGGAAAGTAGTTATGGGCTTTAGAACACTGGGTAGATAACCTTAAGTACTTTAGAAAACAAGAAAGAAGAAGATTACATACAGGACAATGATGGTATACAGGGAGTATAACAAGCATGATAATTATGTTTAATTAAGGTAATCTTTCAACTATTGTTCAAACATCTCATTTTCCACCAGAAACATTTATATACATAAAATTTTACCTACAGTACTCCATTTAGTAGCATGTGTGTGGGTTTACCTACTGTTTAAAAAAGTGCATCCGTGTGTATGTGTGAATGGTGTGCGTCCTGCCATACACACACACCATTTTCCTAGTACTTTAACCTTGACCTCCTTCATATCTCATTTCATTTATACACTGAACAACCATGGGTGGGAGAGGGTTATCTTGACATGATTTCGGGGCTTTTTTTTTTTTTAGTGTCCCCGCGGCCCGGTCCTCGACCAGGCCTCCACCCCCAGGAAGCAGCCCGTGACAGCTGACTAACACCCAGGTACCTATTTTACTGCTAGGTAACAGGGGCATAGGGTGAAAGAAGCTCTGCCCAATGTTTCTCGCTGACGCCTGGGATCGAACCCAGACCACAGGATCACAAGTCCAGCATGCTGTCCACTCGGCCGACTGGCTCCCTGGGGGGAGGGACCCATCACAACAGCCTGGCATACAGTATTTCTACATTAATCAAGCCAGTCACTCATTACCCCATTGTTACAAATGATCTACTTACTGCATAGAAAACTCTTCATGGCATTTAATAATATTTCATCATCATACATGCTCATTACTCTCCAGACACACACAATTCACTTCCTCATATGCTGTATCTAAGCAGAATGACAAACTTGTTAAACTGTAAACACTGGTACAGCAGACTGTATTTCAGTAAATAAAATAAACTGGTAATTATTATTATTATAATTATTATTACCACCACCCTATTTTTGAGTGTGGAGATATTAGCCCAGAGGAAAATGTAGAGTAATATAGCAAAAATGAAGTCATAGATATTAACAAATAATACTTGCCCATTTATTATACTGTATATCCACACTATAATACTGAAGGGTAAGGCTTCCAGGTCTTGGCCACTTGTGACAACAAAAATAAGGCATTGAGAGGAATGAAACTTGACTTTTGAGCAGTTGCTCTATTGCTTCCTTATTGTGTCTGGCTCCACCCACAACACTGCTTAGATAATGAGCAGTTATGATGATTTATGTATGTAAATACTGTGCATAGTTACAAAAATAACTGTATAAATATTTCTGGTCATATTTTCTACCTAAAATACACTTAAGTACAATACTGATTATCTGTATTTTTTTTTTTGTATACAGTATATGATACTCTACGCCTTGGGAACACTTTTGATTTTGTATGGAGTTATGTGGGGAAAAAATTCTAGCACAGTACTATATATAAAAGGAGGAAAAATTCTGCGGTTTTCTTAATTTTTTCAAAATATTTTTATTTTAATGGTAAATATGGAAAGAGCACTGGTTTTCTTATTAGAAATGCAATACAAAACAAGGATTTTTCTGGGGGAGCCCCTTCGGCTCCCCGGAGCTATCCAAGCTGATATGCTAATGTCAGACTTTGGCATCAGTCGTGTGTATGAAGTTGTGGGCCTGCCGGGGACCATGAGCCAGAACCTGGCCCCCTCAGAGAGGCATGGGGAGCAATGGCCTATAGAAACCCCCGTGTGGTTGGCAGCATTCTATGTCTGCCATTGACCGGGTCAGGCACCCAGAAAGGTTAGCGTCCCAAAACAAACCCCTCTTCTGATGAAAATTGCAACAAAAAGTCAAACAAGTGGATAAAACTCCCCAAAAGAAATGGGCAAACGAGCATGACGTCACACGTCGCCGTGCCGCTGTCTGCGCAACTGACAGCTCCCCCACGCCGGCCATCCACCCTTCAGTTCCGAGGCTAGACATCAAAACATGCGAAAAACTGCCGACTGGGAGGAGGGATGCCGGGGAGCCTTCGGGTCTCACCCAGAAAATGGAGTTTCATTGCATTCAATGCTGGTTTTCTCGGGGGAGCCCCTTCTGCTCCCCAGAGCTAACTACCCACAGAGGAAAATTAGAGGTACTTACCCAAAAGGCGGTCGCTGCTCACTCCTCAACACAAAGTCGAGACAACCGGCTGCAACCGCCGACCCAAAGCAACCCAGGCCCGACTAGGCCCAGGAACGTTCACGAGGTAGCGCACAGCCAAGACCCTGTTCGATCGCCAAAAACCCCACGCCTAAATGTCAGCCCAGCCAAAGATGGCAGCAAGAGCCGCGAACTTACGAACGTCATGGGCACGGGGATAGACCGCAGGCTTGCTAGCCTTAACCTTGTGGATGACCTGGGAGACCTGCACCGCGAACAGGGAAGGAGGGAAACCGGATCAACCCAAAGTGCGTTCCCGGACACAGAAGCCGTGGTGCGCAAATAACGGCAGAGGGCTACAACTGGACACTGGATGATGCACCTGTAACACGGGTGTGTCTGTTCTTTTAACACGTGTGTACCATTGAACACGGATTCTCCATTCTTTACTTTTTAATCTGCTTTTACCTACACCCTGTTCTTAATCTTTATTCACTTCTCAATACCAAGGGACTCCTAGAGCTATACTTGAGCCGACCCCACGCCACGTGGTCTTAAGCCGTTGACCGACTTAAGATTCTACAACCTTATGACGTGAAAACAGACTTCTAGCAAAACTCTAGAATCGCCTTGCGCTGCCACCACCAGACCATTACCACTGAGCAATGACCGAGGTCTGGATCGATCATGCTAATCAATAAACCTTGGGGCTCAAAGGGAAATAAAATCAAAGGGATAATGAATTCTCATTCGGTGTTAAAATGCGGCCCAACTCAACTCAGCCACGCTACCCACGTGGACCGGGACAATGCAAAAAATTACACAAAATGGAAATTTATAAAAAGACAATTTACTAGCTAAATGGTTTATTCAAAACTAAACAAAATCTAAAAATCAAAGCACTCCCTAAACTGAGCACTCCCTGATGTGAAAAGCAATGAGTTGAACTAATGCCCTATACCAACTCTTATAGCAAACTCTACCTTGAGGCGACCAGCTCGGTGTTAGTGCTATGTCTTGGGCAAATGGGTTGGGGCCACCTACCCGAGCCGCTCCTGGAACAACACTGCCTTCCGTCGCTCTGCTCCACAGAGAAGCCAAAACAATGTATTCTTCTGCCAAGTTTACTAAGTTACTAGCAAGGCTTAATTTAACCCTTCAATTGCGCATCGCATCATATGATGCGTTGACCGACTTGCAGAAAATTGCGCGTCGCATCATATGATGCGTTGGAGTACTACGCAAGATTTAAACGGCCCGCGGATACACGGGGTTCACCACACCTTCATCAGGGCTCTTGTAAACAGACGCCATTTTTAAAAAAAATCGTGGGCCAAACTCCCGGGTGTTAGGGGCCTCAGTATCGAGTAAGCTACCAAGCCTGACGCACGCAGCATGAGCTCACAGCACTGCTGTTCAGCTTGTGACCACAGCATCGCCTAAAAATGCCATAATATACTTGTTCATGCTATTATGTAGCGATAATATTATTACAGAAGACCCCTGACTGTGATAAAACTGACCATGGGTCTGATAATAAGAGGATTGTGATGATATTTAGCGCTGTGCTCCATGGAGGGAGGAGTAATGCTGTGGGAGGGAGGGTGGTGGCGTTGTTATCTGACTGTGTGTGGCCACCTTTTATTGACTGCACTCACCATACCAGCTTAGCGGTTCGTTATGGTGAACACAAATGTAGCTACTTATATATAACGTGTGTATAGAGAGTATAAACAGCAAGAGTAGGAGGTTGGGAGCCGCCATTTTGGTGAGAGGAGCGTCGTCTGCAGGAATTATCGTGTTGTTTACTGGTGATCACGTCTTTGGGCACCATACCAGTTTACTTGTACAAGTTTGGTGAATAAAACCGGTAGATATTTATATATAATGTGTGTATATAGCGTAATAACACCACAAGCAGTATTGTTGGAGGAGAAATAGTGCGTGTGGCCTTGAGGGCGGCAGCCATCAGCTGACTGTGAGGTCCATCAGTGGCAGTGGCAGCCAGTGGCGGGCTGCCACTGCCACTCAGCATACCAACTTAGTGGTTCGTTATGGTGAACACGAATGTAGATACTTATATATAGCGTCTGTATATAGTGAATAAAAGCAAAAACAGTATTGTGGGAGGAGAATGTGGGCGAGTCAGATGACTTGAGGGAGGGCGTGAGTGGCTGGCTGGTACACGGCGGTCACTCCTCGTTACTTTTTTGACTCATAATAGCAACTTAGTGGTTCGTTATGGTGAACAAAACATGCAGATACTTATATATAACCTGTGTATATAGTGTAACAACCGACAAAGTATTTGTTCACTGTTTGATGAACATAATTGAATCAACAATATGCACACCATATTTTTGAGTACAGCGATGATTCACCCATTTCATTATATAAATATATCACACTACACACTATTGAATAATATTACAGCAAAAAAACTACGAAAAATCAATCAGAGACATTGAAATAATTAGGCAATTATCTCTTTGTGGCAACTCCGGCCTGACAGCTGGCGATCAACAGACCGCCTGGGACGCATGCTGAGTGAGCGCCTGTTTTGTGCAAGACTTCCCCGCCTTATAGCGGCCAATATATTCAACTTACGATTTTTTTACTATTTTTCCCGTGATCAGTGAACACAAATTAACAGGTTAGGAAGAAAAAATAATTTTTTTTTTTTTTTTTGTATGCGCCTGTGGGTGTCAAATGGTATATAGCTATGCGCCATTTAAGGGTTAACAACTAATCTCTGTTGTACTGAACGACCCAGATGGTTGAATTCTTTTAACTGAAGTTAATTACAAGCATCTTGGGGAAGAGCTATTCCCGATTACAAAATGGCTATTTGACCTTTGAGAAATAGTGGACGTGGAAACTCTGATGACCTGTGACCTCAGGTCGCCCAAATTGTTCTGCGCCGAGGTCTAGTCCCGGCTCGTGACGTCACTGATGGTGACTCATTCTTCTAACAATCAGGATACTCTTGATACTATAAACAGGAATATTATACAATTTGAATGAAGACCAATTTCTCTAAATTACCGAATAATGTGGAATAATTCACTATACGAAATTGTGAACAAAGGCGGCAGTTATTTTCACTGCCAATCCCCCCCAGGGGATTCGACCATGTGCTTGGGGTCAGGTCCCTACCCGTGGTTTCTCGAACATTCTGGGTCCTTCCTACAACAACTAGTTTGTTACACACCCCCGGCCTGACCAACCAAGCATCAACAACCCAAGGACCCGTCCGGAAAGCAGCCGTCTCGTTCTTCGGCAGAAAAGAAGGACACGGCTGCAGACGAACAAGACTGCCACAACCGAAAGAGCAGAAACCCCCATGCCGGAGGAGAGCATGAAGCTCCCTGGCCCGACCCCCAGAGGCCAATGCCAACAGGAAAAAGAGCCTTCAAGAAACAATCCTGAACCGATGGGGCCACAACAAACCGAGAAGAAGAAAGAAAGGAGAGCACTTTGCGCAGACAAGCGGCGTGGCAGTAGAGTGTAAAGTTTGCTTGTTACTGTGGGATTGTAGGGAGTTCTACCTCTCTGTTCGGTTTTTTGTTTTAGTTTCTTACCATGTATCTGCTTGATGGGAGTTCTGGGAGTTGTTCTACTTCCCAAGCCCGGCCCAAGGCCAAGCTTGACTTGTGAGTTTGGTCCACAAGGCTGATGCTTGGAGCAGCCCACAGGCCCACATACCCCCCACAGCCTGGTTGGTCTGGCACTCCTTGGAGAAAACTATCTAGTTTTCTCTTGAAGACGTCCACGGTTGTCCCGACAATATTTCTTATGCTCGCTGGGAGGATGTTGAACAACTGCGGACCTCTGATGTTTATACAGTGTTCTCTGATTGTGCCTATGGCACCCCTGCTCTTCACTGGTTCTATTCTGCGTTTTCTTCCATATCGTTCACTCCAGTATGTTGTTATTTTACTGTGTAGATTTGGGACCTGGCCCTCCAGTATATTCCATGTGTATATTATTTGATATCTCTCTCGTCGTCTTTCTAGCAAGTACATTTAGAGGGCTTTGAGACAATCCCAGTAATTTAGGTGCTTTATCACGTCTATGTATGCTGTATATGTTCTCTGTACTCCTCCTATTTCTGCAATCTCTCCTGCTCTGAAGGGGGAAGTGAGTACTGAGCAGTACTCAAGATGGGACAGCACAAGTGATTTGAAAAGCACAACCATTGTGATGGGATCTCTGGATTTGAAAGTTCTCATAATCCATCCGATCATTTTTCTGGTTGACGCAATATTTGCTTGGTTATGCTCCCTAAACGTTAGGTCGTCAAACATCATTACTCCCAAATCCTTTACATGCTGTTTTCCTTCTATGGACAGATTGGATTGTGTTTTGTACCCTGTATTATGTTTAAGGTTCTCATTTTTACCGTATCTGAGTACAGTACCTGGAATTTATCGGTGTTAAAGATCATGTTATTTTCTGCTGTCCAGTCAAAAACTTTATTAATATCTGCTTGTAGTTTTTTGATGTCTTCAGCAGAAGTAATTTTCATGCTGATTTTTGTGTCATCTGCAAAGGATGATACAAAGCTGTGACTTGTATTTGAGTCTATATCTGATATGAGAATAAGGAAAAGCAGTGGTGCAAGGACTGTACCTTGAGGTACAGAGCTTTTAACTGCACTTGAACTCGATTTAATATGGTGTGCTGTTACTCTTTGTGTTCTGTTCGACAAAAAACTGAGTATCCAGCATCCTACTTTACCAGTTATTCCCAGGGACCTCATTTTGTGTGCCATCATTCCATGGTCACATTTATCAAATGCCTTTGCAAAATCCGTGTATACCACATCTGCATTCTGTTTTTCTTCTATTACCCCAGTGATTTTGTCGTAATGGTCAAGTAGCTGTGAGAGGCATGATCTTCCTGCTCTAAATTCATGTTGGCCTGATTTGTGGAGGTCAGTGGTTTCCATGAAGCTAGTAAACTGACTCCTGATCACACTCTCAAATAATTTTATTATGTGGGACGTTAGTGCAACTGGTCTATAATGCTTTGCCAATGCTTTGCTCCCTCCCTTGTGTAGAGGGGCTATGTCTCCTGCTTTATGCGCATCTGGTATCTCCCCCGTGTCCAAGCTCTTCTTCCACACTATACTGAGTGCCTGTGATACTGGCACTTTGCTTTTCTTTATAAATATTGAATTCCATGAGTCTGGACCCGGGGCTTAGTGTATAGGCATATTGTCAATTTCTCTTTCAAAATCTGCCACGCTCGTGTTGATATAAGATATATTTACAGGGGTTTGGACATCACTCATAAAGAAATTGTCCGGATCTTTCACTTTCATACTGTGTATCTGAGTGCTAAACATGTCCTCATACTGCTTTTTTAGGATTTCACTAATTTCCTTGTCATCCTCAGTGTATGAACCTTCACTAACACGAATAGGTCCAATACTGGCAGTGGTTTTTGCTTTTGATTTAGCATATGTGAAGAAATATTTTGTTTTTCTTTATTTCTTGAATTGCTTTCTGTTCTAGTTGTCTTTCGTCAATCTGATATGAATGCTTCAGTCTCTGTTCGATTTCTTCAATCTCCCTGTTTAAATTATTCCTTCTTTGTATGGAAAGTCGTGTCTGCTTAAGCATTTCCGTTAATTTTTTCCTTCTTTTGTAGTGTCGTCTGTGTTCTCTTTCTACATGTGGGGTTTGTTTTGTTATGCCTACCTTTCTGGGTGCCTAACCCTGGTCGATGGCAGATAAGGAAAACCCCCAACCACAGGGAAGTTTTCTAGGGCCATTGCTCCCTGAAACCTCTCTGAAGGGGCCAGGTTCTGGCTCATGGTCCCTGGTAAGTCTGAACTCCATAACTAATGTCCCAGTCTAATATGAAACACATTAGCCCGATAAGCTCCAGGGAGCTGTAGGGGCTCCCCACAGAAAAGTGCAATAATAGCCATTGGCAGCTTGAGCAGCCAGGAGGTGGGTGTCTGGAGTTACATCACACTCCCTGTAGACAACAACAACGTTGACACACAACTAGGTAACCACTCAACAACCAAATTACAGGAAGAACATACAAAAAGAACATGTTACAGCTCCATCAGTTCTATGTAATAAACTGTAAATAGCTCCAGATTGTTGGAGATGGATTGTAACTAATTGTAAATATTGCAATTAATTAGTCACATAACCAAAGCTTATTAACAAAAAATTTATCAACAATTTTGAATATGTGCACCTGATAATTTTTAAGTCAAATTTTTAAATTCAAGTCAATGACAAAAATTAATGGCACAGTACTTCACAAACATTTCATTCTGGTCAACATGTGTAAAACTACCAAGAAATGTGTGTACCTATAGGGATTGCCAATAATAGGTTGACGTTGAGATGGATCTGCTGGGTTTGGGTCATGATGCAACTTCCAACCTTCCAGTGTTGCTGCTCGCCAATGATGACCAGACTTCACACACAAATCTTCTGCGGCTGCTACTTGTCCTGATCGCACATGAGCAAAGACACACCGCAGCAAACGCATTTCATCCTCCTGAAATATGATGCACCATAAAATCCCTAAAGTTCTTATCTGAAACCAAATGCTAATGCATGATACTGCTTTGCCCTTACTGCACCAATTTCTGGGCATTTTAGCAAAGGAAGGTGCAAGACAAATTATTTCTTAATATCATTTTTTCCACATTATTCAAAGTTACATCAAACTGTGACATCATGGTTACTGGACATGCCTTCAACATCACAGTGGGGGCAGCAAAACCTGAAAGTCCTAACATACCACATTTAGTTCCCAAGGAAAATATAGAACTAAAGTAGATTCAGTTGAATTTAAACTTCATTTTTATTAGCATTTATATTGCCCAATTTCTTGACATTTTCACATAACAGTATTTCAAACTAATACCTCATTTACATCTCGCCTGAATATACCTGGTCTAAGTCATGCAAAGGTCGCCCCTGGCGCAAGCTGGAGTCGGGATCCAGTGAAGTTACTAATGGCCGAGCTCCTTTCAGAGGCTGCACAATGCCACTGCTCTCTTCTGGAAAATTTAAATTAGAAATCTTTTTTAACATGATCTGGTCCATCTGACCTTCATCTCTAAAAATAAACAGATGCAAAGTGAAAAACTAACACACATAATAAGACCACAGGTAAAATAATACTGATGGTAAATAATAATTAAAAATGATGGGCAGCCAGCATCTTGCAACAATGACTTAATTTGCCAGGTCTCTAATTAATAATTTTTACTTCTGAATTAAAGCCTAGTTTACACAAATAAGCCAGTGCTCTTAGGCAAGGCTGATCTTTGCCCAACTGTCATAAATTGACAGTTATACAAACAGCATTAAGACTTTCCTATAAACATATTGTGGCAAGAATAATTCCATATATATACTGTAGCTTTACATTTACCCTCTTTGCTCAAATACTGTGGGTTTTCAAGAAACATTTTTAAGACTGGTATATGTATCTTACCTTTCGAGTTTTAAGGGTATTTTCCCATGCTATGTGAGTATCTCAAAGTATTCCACCGATCATAATATTTGCTTTCAAAGTCATCCGCTGCATTTTTCTCTAGCCAGTCTATTACAATCTGGGCCTAAGATAAAAAGGAAATATTTTTTATTATTGTAATTCTTTTGGAAAGCTATTTAACCCTTAAACTGTGCATAACATACATACATACATATTATATATATATATATATATACACACACACACACACACACAGTTTTACACAACACAACAAGTTTTAGCTATGGAGTTCAGACCTACCAGTGACCAGCGCCAGAACCTGGCCCCTTCAGAGAGGTTTCAGGGATCAATGGCCCTGGAAAACCCCATATGGTTGGGGGTTTTCCTTATCTGCCATCGACCAGGGTTAGGCACCCAGAAGGTAGGCGTAACAAAACAAACCCCACATGGTAAGAAACTACAACAAAAAACTGAACAGAGGTAGGAACAGAGGAACTGCATGGTGGGCGTCGGGCCCACCATGCAGTGGCCCGACGGAAGGACAGACCCCACCGCCCCTGGCCAACCTGGTGAGCACTGGTCACAAAGCCCCAGCCGAGAGACGACGCATCCGTGAACATATCGTGCTAGGGCTCAGGTAGGTGCCAAAGCACTGAACCCCCAAAAAAACGAAGGAAAGACAGTGGCACAGCAGCTGACGTAAGGCCCCCGGGGGTCGAACCCAGCGAGGTGTCAGGTTCAACCCGAACGGAAGACAACGAAAGCAGTAACCCTGGCGCCCCACCACAAAATCGAGCCATTCCCTGAACCTCGGATGAACTGGGATGTGCCAATACGTGTCCTTGAAGTCCAGGGACACCATCCAAGCGCCCGGCTCCAAAAGAAGTCGGACCTAGGACAGAGTGGTCATCCAAAAGGAGGGGAAAAAAACCCAGGGGTTTAGACGGGACAAGTTCAGAATAAACTACAGGTCCACACAGTCCCGTTTTGGAACTGGGAACAGGTGGGAAACCCACCTGAGGGACGTCGTCTTTTCGACCATGCCCAAGTGTACCCACACCAAGACAACCCGACAGAGCGCAGGAGAAGAAGCCTGCACTGCCTGCCCCAAACCCTCCAATGGAGGAGGAGCCACCCAACGTCACCGCAGGCTGCGAGAAATTACCCAAAAAGCCCACGAATTGTGGGACCAGGTGTGAGCAAACAGAGCAGACCTCCTCCCCATCACCCCTTCAATGGGCAAACCGCGAAAGAACCAATGCCCCTTACGAGAACCCGACCTGCGCACAGAGCAAGCACTGCTCTGACCACACACAGCCAGGACCGAAGGCTGCACCGGCTCTGAAACTGACACGTGTGACCCACCTCGACGGGCGGAACTGAGGGCCCTGGCACGACCCTTCTGGGAGGAACCCACCCTGGACCCCAGAGAACCAAAAGGTCAGACTTCGGACGGAAGCTGGAAGAAGCTGCCTGCATATACTGTTCGACCGCAGAAGCAGCAAACAGCAAAGGATAAAAGGGTGAAGACAATTGACGAGCCAGGGCCCAAGCGGATTCCAAGGAGGAAGCGTGCACCATCTACCGACATGCAAGGCGCGCAGCGAAAAACCACAACAGCGATCCCACAGGATCGGCGCAAACAGCTTCAAAAGGGCAGACGATGCACAAGCAGCCGAGGCTAGGTGCTAGACTCGGGAACGGCCCCAAGCGCCTCTACATCCTCCGTAAGCCAAATCTGAAGACAGCTCAAGGAGGGAAAAGAAGTGCAAGACTGAAGCCAACGAGTCCCGTGTGTGCAAGTCCTCAGCCACAAGCGCTGCCGACATGGAGGGAACCTGCACGTGAAGCTGAACCGCGCCAACATCCCGCAGAAGAGCTGGAGCGAAAAGGCACTCATTAGTATTCTCAGTCACCCCCCCCCATCCTCCAGGTAAACTTGGACCACAGTCAACGCCTCATTAACAGGTGTTCCTAACCTGTTAATTTGTGTTCACTGATGATGGGAAAAATAATAACAAAATCGTAAGTGGCATATATTGCCCGCTATAGGGCGGGGAAGTCTGTCAAAAAACAGGCGCTGACTCAGCGTGCGTCCCAGGCGGTCTGTTGCTCGCCAGCTGTCAGGCCGGAGTTGCCACAAAGAGATAATTACCTAATTATTTCAATGTCTCTAATTGATTTTTCGAAGTTTTTTGCTGTAATATTATTCAATAGTGTGTAGTGTGATATATTTATATAATAAAATGAGTGAATCATCGCTGTACTCAAAAATGGTGTGCATAGTTGTTTCAATTATGTTCATCAAACAGTGAACAAATACTTTGTCGGTTATTACACTATATACACAGGTTATATATAAGTATCTGCATGTTTTGTTCACCATAACGAACCACTAAGTTGGTATTATGAGTCAAAAAGTAACGAGGAGTGACTGCCACATTCCAGCCAGCCACTCACTCCCTCAACACCTCACTCGCCCACATTCTCCTCCCACCATACTGTTTTTGCTTTTATTCACTATATACAGACGTTATATATAAGTATCTACATTCGTGTTCACCATAACGAACCACTAAGTTGGTATGCTGAGTGGCAGTGGTAGTCCGCCACTGGCTGCCACTCCCTCCCTCCCTCCCTCACCTCACCTGACTTGCCACCATTCTCCTCCCACCATTCTGATTTTGCTTTTATATACAGACGTTATATATAAGTATTTACATGTTTTATTCACCATAACTGTACATCTAAGCTTGTATGGTGAGTAAAGGCACAAAGACGTAGGACCTCACACAGTCAGCTGGTGGCTGCCGCCCCCAAGGCCAGACGCACTAATATTTCTCCTCCAACAATACTGTTTGTGGTGTTATTATGCTATATACACACATTATATATAAATATCTACCTGTTTTATTCACCATACTTGTACAAGTAAACTGGTATGGTACCCAAAGACCACCGTGGTCACCAGTAAACAACATGATAAGTCGTGCAGACGACACCACCGCCCTCACCAAAATGGCGGCTCCCAACCTACTCCTCTTGCTGTTTATACCCTCTATACACACATTATATATAAGTATCTACATTTGTGTTCACCATAGCGAACCACTAAGCTGGTATGGTGAGTGCAGTCAATAAAAGGTGGCCACACACAGTCAGAAGACAACGCCACTACCCTCCCCTCCCACAGTATTACTCCTCCCAACATGGAGCACAGCGCTAAATATCACCATAATCCTGCTATTATCAGAACCCTGGTCAGTTTTATCACAGTCAGGGGTCTTCTGTAATAATATCATCGCTACATAATAGCATGAACAAGTATATTATGGCATTTTTAGGCGATGCTGCGGTCACAAGCTGAACAGCAGTGCTGTGAGCTCATGCTGCGTGCGTCAGGCTTGGTAGCTCACTCAATACTGAGGCCCCTAACACCCGGGAATTTGGCCCACAATTTAAAAAAAAAATGGTATCTGTTTACAAGAGCCCTGATGAAGGTGTGGTGAACCCGTGTATCCGCGGGCTGTTTAAATCTTGCGTAGTACTCCAAAGCATCATATGATGCGATGTGCAATTTACTGTAAGTCGGTCAAAGCATCATATGATGCGATGTGCAATTTAAGGGTTAATCAGTATGATTGCTTCATGGAGCCTCTGGGGGGCCCCCCTCACACACAAAAAAAGGTTGTAGATGAAAAACTACTCCTGAGCAACACATTCTATTATTCCAGATGGAGTGAGGATCTTTTCGGATTGCCCTCACCAGAACAGCACGAGGAAATGGAGGCACTGGAAAATTCTCAGTTGAAGCCAACATTCTCAGTATATACTGTATGTAACCATTCAATTGCTTTGTTAGGTTCAGCATGCGAGATACTTTTTATAATATATCAAGAGAAAAATACATTAATGTTGATAAAGAGAGAACCAGATAAATATGACTGGATACACAGGGACATGAATAAATAATGTTATCAAACATTAAGCGAGAAAAAAATTACCTCTCTGACTGTGCAGTTAGTATCATAAAGACGAGTAACAACTGTGAAGTCTGTGGTAGGTTCCTCATCCATCATTGGCGAGTCTTTACTCTCGGCATCTTCACCTAGACGCTCACTATACAGTGACCCCAGCAGCCTCCAGGTGTTGCGTTCACTTAGTAGTTGCTGATAAACCTGAATGAATTTAAAAATGACACAACATTCACCAAATGTTCATGAACACATCACAATGTTTAGTTCTTACACCTATTACGTACAATTTATTTTCTATTTAAACAAACTTCTCTATACATCTTCATGTTGCTACTGATCAAGCAAGAATGACCTCATGCCACTTATAATAAACCATAATCTTACAAACAGTAACAATGTCAAAATTGATATAAAGTAAATATTAAATAAAAATATTTGTAGTTGTAAATAACTGGAAATTAACTATGCTTTAATTTACAAGTTCTTAATTTAAAAAAGTAAAATGTAACTGAATTTAAATTAATATACTTTTTAAAATAGAGCTTACAAAATGCCAGCGTTTAATGTAATGAAATGTCATTTTCTGGGTGAGACCTGGAGGCTCCCCTGTACCTATACCAGACTGATGTGTATATATTAGACCGTGGCAACAGTCAATCAAAGGAGTTATAAGCCTACCAGGGACCAGAGCCAGAACCTGGCCATCTCAAGAGAGGTACGAGGAGCAATGGCCTAAAGACACCCCCGTGTAATTGGAAGCAGTCTTTGTCTGCCATCTACCAGGTCAGGCACCCAGAGAACCCCCGGCCTGACCAACCAAGCATCAACAACCCAAGGACGCCTCTGGAAAGCAGCAGTCTCATTCTTCGCCAGAAAAGAGGGAGATAGCTGCAGACGAACATACCTATGACCACGACCAAAAGAGCAAAAATCTCTGCACCGGAGAAGAGCATGAAGCTCCACCACCCGACCCACAAAGGCCAATGCCAACAGAAAAAGAGCCTTAGCAAAACAATCTTGAACCGAAGGGGCCACAACAAACCGAGGAGAAGAGAGATAGAAGAGCACCCTGTCCAAAGACCAGGACGGCTTAAGCGGCGCATGAGCAGGCCGGAGGTGAAACAATGCACGAGACAGCTTGCGAAATGGTGCAGAAGTAACATCGATACCGAAAGCAAACTGCAGCGGTTCTGCCAGCGCTGCACGATACGAGGCGACAGTATTAGGCATAAGATGACAGTCCTGGAACAACCAAGAGAGAAAGGACAACACCACCCGAACCGAAAGCGAAGAGGAACGACGAAGAGTCAAAAAGAAACGGAAGGACCGCCAGGTCCTTCATACTGTCGCCAAGAACCAGAGATATGGTGATAAACCCGAGTCAAAAACACCAAATGCGAAGATTCGAGGAGAAGAGCGAACCCATCTCGTACCAGACCAGGTCAATCTCCTGAAAGAGGTGGAGCCGTGGAAAAACACCGAGTTTGGGTTTGGACACCGAGCAAGCAGCGCCTGAAACCAAGGCTGGGCCTGCCACCACGAGGCCAAGAGGACTACTCACCCCTGGTAAGTCTCCAAGCGAGCCAGGACCTGGAGCAACAGCTGAACTGGAGGAAAGAGTTATAGGAACCCCCACCTCGATCAGTCCTGCCAAAGGCATCAATCCCGACAGCCTCGCAGTCGGGGAAGGGCGCCACATATACTGGAAGACACCTCGACCACACCAACGCATAGAGGTCCACCTCTGGGTGCCCGAACGTCTGGCAGAGCCAACTGAATGAGTCGGCGTCAACTGTCCATTCCGTGGATTGGGGAACGAACTGGGACAGGCCGTCCGCCAGGACACTGGACATTGCCCGGACGTGAATCCCCAGGAAAGCCAAACCCCGAGAACGCAGCAGACAAGTCATCCGAAGCAACCAACCCCAAAGAGCCAAGGACCACATCAAACTGCTGCAGTTCAAGCAATGAACCACCAGGGAGCAGTCCAAATAGAGCCGGATCGTCGATCCACAGGCAACCCGATCCATCCGAAGTGCAAACCACACGGCCGTGAACTCCCGCACCGTGCTGTGGGTTCGATGGAAGGACAGACTCCACCGCCCATAGCCGGCCTGGTGAACACTGGTCACAGTGCCCCAGTCGAGTGATGATGCGTCCATGAACACATTGAGAGAGGGCTCGGGAAGGCGCCGAGGCACAGAACCCCGAAAAACTTGAAGAGGAAGCCGGCGACGCAGCAGCCGATACAAGGCCCCCGGGGGTCGAATCCAGTAATCGCAAGAGAGGCGGAAGGGATGTCCCTGATGGAACCAGAACAGCCGACGAAGCCAAACCCGACCCGGTGGGTAGACCAACATCGCAAAGTTCAGGCTCCCGCATAGTCCCTCGAGCAACCGCCAGGTGACCAGGGAGCCCCCCAGAAACAAGCACACGCAGGATCGCAGCCAAAGGAGAGACGCCGGAGGAAGAGACCAGGAAGTGGTCCGAGAGTCCCCCACAATACCCAGCCAGGACCGAATCTGGGAGGAAACCAGATGGGACTTCCTCCAGTTCACCAGGAACCCGAACTCAGCGAGCTGGGAAAGCACCAAATCCCTGGCGAGCAGACACGCAGACCGACTGGAAGCCCAAACCAGCCAGTCGTCGAGGTAAGCCAACACTCGAGCACCTAACAGACGCAGACGGCCACCACTACCCGGGTAGGGCGTATGAACACGCAAGATGCCAGATTCAACCCGAATGGGAGACAACAAAAGTGGTAACTCTGACGCCCCACAACAAAACCGAGCCAGTCCCAGAACCCCAGATGAATAGGGACTTACCAATGCGCGTCCTTGAGGTCCAGGGACACCATCCAAGTACCCGGCTCCAACAGAAGACAGACCTGGGATAGAGTGGTCATCCGAAACGAGAGGCAAGAAACCCAAGGGTTCAGACGGGACAAGTCCAGAATGAATCACAGGTCTGCACAGTCCCATTTCGGAACTGGAAACAGGTGGGAAACTCACCTGAGAGACGTCATTTCGACCACACCCAAGCACCCACTCCAAGATAACCAGACAGAGCGCAGGAGAAAAAGCCTGCCCCGTCAGCCCTGAACCCCCCCAAAGGAGGAGGAGCCACCCAACGTCATCGCTGGCCGAGAGAAACGACCCGAGAAGCCCACAAATCGCGAGACCAGGTGTGAGCAAACAGAGCAAGCCTCCCCCACTGACCCGTCAATGGGGCGAACCGCGAAAGGGCTGCTGCCCCTTACGAGAACCCGACCTGCGTGTAGAGCGAACATCGCGCGACTATGCGCAGTCGGGACCGCAGGCGGCACTGCCATCGAACCTGACACCTGTGGCCAACCCCGACAAACAGAACTGCGAGCCCTGGCACGACCCCGCCGGGAAGGAACCCCCTGGTTCCCCCGGAGAACCAACAATTCAGACATAGGACGGCAAGTGGAAGAAGCCGCCTGAATATAACGCTCAACCACAGAGGCCTCAAAAAAACAGAGGACAAAAAGGGGAAGACAACCTAAAAACCAGGGCCCAAATGGATTCCAAGGAGGAAGCAAGGACAGCCTGACGACACGCGAAACGCCCAGCGAAAAACTGCAGCAACGCCTCTCGCAGGATCGGCGCAAACAGCTTCAAAAGAGCAGACGAAGCACGATTAGCCGAGACTGAGGCGCCAGACCCAGGAACGAACCCAAGCGCTTCTACATCCTCCTCAAGCCAATCCGAAGACAGCTCCAGGAGGGAAAAGAAATGCACAATCGAAGTAAAAAAAACCACGAGCACGCAAGTCCTCAGCCACAAGTGCAGCCGACAGAGAAGGAACCTGCACGTGAAGCTGAACCGCGCCAATATCCCGTAAAAGGGCAAGAGGGAAAAGGCACTCATTAAGATGCGCAAAATCGCCCCCCAGGTAAACCTGGACCGCCATCAACGCCTCGTGCCACTCAAACGTGCGGGTCTGACAGAACGAGTCCCAAGCATCCAACAAGAACAAGGGGCCGTCCGCAAGCCAGGACGACCCAGTAAGGATACGAAGATCCAAACCTGAATGAAGAAGGATCCTTTATGGAGGCTTACTCCGGGTCATGCAGGAGGTAAGTCACAATGGTCAACCGCACCTCAGGCGGCGAGATGCGGGAAGCTGAAAACCTCTGGAAAGACGGAACTGAAGAATCCGCAAGGACACAGAACCAAACCCGGGGAGGAGCACAACCCAAATCCAAATCGTACGCAGAGGGGGGGGGGAGAAAACCTCACTCCTTGCAACAGTAAATCCCACTCAGAAGGACAGAAAATTCAGGGAGGGTCCAATGGAGCCCAAGGCCCCCAAATCAGCTCCTCCCCAACCCCGGGAACCTCCACTCCAGGCCCCAGGGCCGAGTCGTCCTCCAAAGCCCGGGCCCCTCAAGAAAAAGCCGGGGCGGCCGAAGGAGCCGGAAGAGAAGGGGCCCACTGGTCAGACCCCGGAGCAACGGCAGGAGGAACAGACTCGAATGCCTCCGCAGCTACCCCGGACGAGGCAACCCCTGAAACTGCCAGAGTCTCAGAAACCTCTAACCCCCGCCCCAACCCCAAAGCCCTCAGATGCTTAGGGCCCGGAAGCAGTGGGGGGAGGGGACCAAATGAACCAATGAAGGGGAAGAATGAGGGGGCACGGACAGAACCAAGGCCGAAGCGACCAACACCCCCAAAGTCCGAGTCTCTATAGGCAAAGCGGGGCAGCCTCGGGACATCCGGGGACGCGACAACCCAAGCACGTTG
Source organism: Procambarus virginalis (assembly GCA_020271785.1). Taxonomy (NCBI): domain Eukaryota; kingdom Metazoa; phylum Arthropoda; class Malacostraca; order Decapoda; family Cambaridae; genus Procambarus; species Procambarus virginalis. The sequence goes on from WNGS01004374.1 coordinate 2,876,236, forward strand.
CAATAACCTAAATCTATCCTGCAACACGCGTGATGCCTGCACCCGAAGAAAATCATCAGTCTGGGTGAATTGAGTCACAAACAAGCAACAAAGCTCGCAGGACTCAGGGTCGAATGTGTCACCGACCCAACAGGTAGCATGACGAAGGCAAAAACGATGAATGTCGCCCTGAGACAAGGGGACAGAGCAACCCTCAAATTCGCACAAAGCGAGAGGGGACGCAGGGGTCTCCTCCATCGGACCAGAGTGCCCGGCAGGGTTTTCCAGGGCCCCTAGACTGGGTCTGCTAAGGGTTATCCTAGCCAGGGTACTGCTAACCGGCGCCCCAAACTACCAAGCAAACTGCTAAAAGCTGAACTCACGGGACGTGTCCACTCACGATGGCGAAGCAGGGGGTGCCACCACACAAACGACCCTAATATAAGGGGAGGGAAACACAAGGCAGACCCCCCACCAGGCAAAAACAAAAAGAAAAACCTCACAAGAGGACAACGTACCCACAAAGAATAGAGCGGCCGCTGTTAAAGGTAAAAACTAGCTACGCAGTACCCCACGCCCCACCAGTGCAATGACTACCACTTACCCCAAAGCAAACAAGGGTGGAAACCCCCACCACTCAGGGCTGCCAAACGCCAAGCAGCGAAAGGCCAACAGAGGTAGACCCAAGGTGACTTGTGGAAGGGAACCCCAAACCCCAAGGAAGGTACTTATAGGGCACTCAAGGAAGGTGACCCTAAGCACATGCAGCCCGAGTACCTGAGAATAATACTCCCAGCTCGCATGACCACCGTAAGAGCAGCACTGAAAACCATGAACAGCACTAGAGAGAAGACTGGAGCTGGAGCCACACGACTGTGCACGATCCCATCAGCCGAGGAACTGGGGTGAGGATCACCGGCACGAGGGTCTGTGGCTCCCTCTTCCCCCTCCTGGGGAGGGGGGAGCTGCGCAGACATGTGGCGCGGCTCGTGTGACGTCATGCTTGTTTGCTCGTTTTTCTTTTGGGGAGTTCTGTCCACTCGTTTGACAATTTTCGTTGTTAACCAGAATAGGGGTTTGTTTTGCGGTGCTTACCTTTCTGGGTGCCTGTCTCGGTCGATTGGCAGATATAGAATGCTTCAAATTGCATGTGCATTTCTATGGGCCATTGCTCCTCGTGCCTCATGAGGGGGGCCAGATTCTGGCTCGTGGTCCCTGGTAGCCTAGAACTCCACCCACATCGACTGATGCAAAATAGTTAGGGTATCCATATCAACTATGGATAGCTCCGGAGAGCTGTATGAGCTTCCCCCAGAAAATATAATTTCAAATGTTTAAAAAATGGATGACATTAACCTTTTGAGTGTTTGTAAAGTTGGCATGATGAATTGGAGCCTTACGAATGAGCTTGGCCAGGGAATCCACTTGAAGGCAGCATGCTTGCTCGTAATCCTCTAGCTCCTTCCAAACCTGTGCTTCTGATGGATGTGCCACCATGATGTTAACGAATTCAGAGAACAGCACCTAATAAGCAAGAGGGACACATTAACAATATTTACCAGACTGTCACAAATAAAATGATATTATTTGTATATTAATCATTAATAAAAATAATGTACTGTATTATGTTTTTTTTATTTAGCAAAACAGTGAGTGGAGTATGTAAAAATAATTCAAACATGAGGCTGTGCTGGAAGCATTAAGAACATAAGAATGAAGATAATGGCAGAAGGCCTCTTGGCCTATACGAGGCAGCTCCTATTTACCACCCACCCAATCCCTCTCGACTGGGACCAACCCATATGTCCAACCCACACTTGAAACTATCAATGGACCCCCACCTCCACCATGTTACACGGTAATTGGTTCCACAACTCAACAACTCTGTTACAGAACCAGTACTTACCCAGGTCTTTCCTAAATCTAAACTTATCTAATTTATACCCGTTTCGTGTTATGTCTTGTGTTGATACTTTTAATACCCTATTAATATCCCTTCGTTATGTCCATTCATCCACTTGTACACCTACCTCTATCATGTCACTCCTAATTCTTCGCCTTTCTAAAGAATGTAATTTGAGCTTTGTCAATATTACTTCATATGACAAGTTTCTAATTTAGGGGATTAACTTTGTCATCCTACGCCGGACACATTCTAGTGAATTTATGTCCATTCTATAGTACGGCAACCAAAACTGAACTGTATAATCTAAATGGGGCCTAACCAGAGCAAGATATAGCTGAAGAGCAACACCAGGTGTCTAATTACTAATGCTTCGATTAATAAATCCCAGTGTCGTATTTACCTTATTACGAACATTTATGCATTGACTTTTTGGTTTTAAATTCTTACTAATCATAACTCCCAGATCCCTTTCGCAATCCGACTTTGCAATCTCAACACCACCTAGCTCGTATCTTGTAACTCTATCATCATTACCTAGCCTCAAAACCATATAGTTGTCAGCATTAAACTGCATCTGCCAACCTTTTGACCATTTCTAAACTCTATTTATATCGTCTTGGAGTGATAGTCTTAATAGATGACAGAACTCCTGATAATTTTATTTAACACTTTCGCGCTTTGGGCAAGAGAGCGCCACGCCACCCCAAGGTACACCTGGCATTCCATTAGAGAGCGCGGTAATACTGAAAAGGGTATACTCTTTTCAACTTTGTCATCTCAATTCTCGTCCTAGATTTTTCAATTTGGTATTAATGTGTTCACAATAGAATTCTCTACAGGACTAAAGGCATATAAAGTCGAAAAGCCCAATGTACCATCCGCAACAAGCAGAGAAATTGACAGCGTGTTACCCGAGGGAACGCAAGGGCAATAAAATGTGTACACTCTTTTCAGTTTGGTCACCTCAATTCTCGTCCTAGTTCTTTCATTTTGATATCATTGTGTTCGCAATAGAATTCCCTACAGGAGTATATGCATATAATGTCCAAAACCAAGGTATACCCCTCCTGCAGCCAAGCCGAAATCAGGCCAAATTTGATAAATTTTTACGCCATACTGCATCGTTACCGAACATTTGTCTACTAAATTTTTGACGCTGTACTGCGTCGTTAACGAGCGAAAGTGTTTAGTTGCTGGCCTTGTCAATGCAGCATAAGTTGGGACAAGGAGGGAGTTGCAGTTTTAGTAAGCCTATATATGCCCAATTTGTTGATGTTGCATTCCCTGATCATCGGTAAATTATGTTGCTTAAACTTTGCATAAATTCCAGAACTTTCCTACTGCTATGTGCTACTGCTTCCACAAGTTCCTAATGGACAATCTAGGCTCCCTATTAACATAATATAATTCTCAGTTATTAAAAATGAGATATTGGTTCATGATAATTAGCAGAAGGGAAGAAATCCCTGAAGCTAAGCTGAAGATGATAGCTAAAATCAGCCACACGAAATGACAGAACCATTCTGTGAAGTGAACACTGAAGCATGAACTCCCCCACCCACCCCTGCTGAGACAAGGTTTCCAAGAATAACTAGCAAAGCCGAGAACATTGTGGGTGGACACGGTGCATGAAGTGTTGCTTCCACCCCTGACCATATTGTACCAGCTTGAGCCGACACCTAGTGGCAGTCATTATCATGCAGTTAACAGATACCTGTAGTACAGTTTTTAAAGCAATAATTGGCTATCCTTGCAGTCCAAATGATCATTTAAACTATAGCCTAGTATAGTTTAAACGGGTACCATTTGAAAAGTTATAGTGCTGATGGAGCACTCAAAGTTGACTAGAGCCTGACTTGCTAGCAGTGACCTGGGTGGTCTTGGGGCTCAGGCAAGGAAAGTACCAAAGAAAGTTCAGAAAGCTTTATAATTATTCTGTCACAATGTGCTGAGTATACATGTATGCATTGAGACTTTATGCCCACATATTGTAAATTAAAATCAGAATCAGACACTAAATAAATGTTAAATCCTAACACATTAATTATACAAATACAGCACACAATTACCTGTGTTGCTCGAACTCCTGGGTCATCATCAGCAAGGAGAGCAGCACTAGTAGCATCCATAGTTGTATCTCCAAACACAGTGGCATGAATGGGAGCAGTTACATCTTCTATAATCATGCTGGGGCTGTCTATTATGCTTAGTCCTGAAATACATACATCTGTGAGGGTACTGTTTTGATACTTCTTGCAACAACCTACAATTGCAAGCAACAGCACCAACACCGGTGGTGGTCATTCTGCAAGAGGTCAATTGGCAGAAGATCACAATATGTGAGAGCTACCTCCGAGGTTCACTATCTCAGGAGAGGAAGGGTCAGATGCCAGGCTGTGGGTTTTGCTACTGCAACGGCCCACTAGTGAACACACTAGACGTAAAGTTCGGGACAACCCTTGTCTCCAAATGAGCATACAGGTACCTCCCTTCACTAGGTCATTAGCCTTCCCAACTGCTTGAGCAATAGGACAACAGAGACAGCACAGCAGAGCAGGGCAGCAGACAGCCGCCGAGATAGGCTGTCGGCCGGAGGGGGGGGGGTGACGCTGCCTGTCAACTGCAGACCCTCTCCCCCCCCCTCTCTATTCAACTTAGACTCAGTCCTCAGTGAGTGAACGTGAAGGTGACTTAGTCGTGTTTACTAGTGTTGTGTGACTATCAGGGGGCAGACAGTGGTAATGGTCTCGAATTCTTGGGTAATGACTCACTTTGTATATTAATAATGAACCTTCAGTTTGATTGCTTGAATTATGATATCTATCCTGATAAATATACTTCATGAATTATTGAGAAATATATACTTGATTCACATTACTTGTAGTCGGATTTTAATTGTTCCTAGATCTGGGATTTTTGGATACAATATGAAAACTAGAGTATAGAGTATTCTTGTGGTATTTGAATAGAAGAATCTTGTCCGGAACATAATTCCCGTGGACACATGACAATAACATCTTTTGATACAGACACGTTCCATTCCTTGTCATGTATGTACTGACCAGAATGGATGGTGGCAGCCCTTCTACTCCTACTATCTATATTTCTACCCTTCTACCCTATTACCATTCTACTCACTTCCTATTCATCTCCTCTCCCTCCACCTCTCTCCACCTTTTCCCTTTCACCTGACGACCCTCCTACTCCTCCCGGGGGGAGCCGGTCGGCCGAGCGGACAGCACACTGGACTGTGATCCTGTGGTCCCGGGTTCGATCCCAGACGCCGGCGAGAAACAATGGGCAGAGTTTCTTTCACCCTATGCCCCTGTTACCTAGCAGTAAATAGGTACCTGGGTGTTAGTCAGCTGTCACGGGCTGCTTCCTGGGGGTGGAGGCCTGGTCAAGGACCGGGCCGCGGGGACACTAAAGCCCCGAAATCATCTCAAGATAACCTAACCTCCCACCTACTCCTCCCTCCTCTCTCTACCTCCCTCACCCTAAACCCTCACTAATTACTTCATTATCCATTTCTTCCCTTTCGGTTCTCTTATACGTTTGCGGCAGTGAAATGTTTCTAGAATTTCTCTCTAGAGTTGCGGGTAGCTGATCAAGTTACGGTGCCTTGTAGTTGTAGCACCTAGGTAATCAAATACCTAGGTTACACGGTGTTGAGCTAGAGAGGTTGCTGTAGGAATTCTAAGGGAACTCTAGAATAGTTAACTAACTGGGAGCGGGATACCGGACAAAAGAGAGCTGTTTCCCCCATCCTCGTTAATTAACTGGGGGGCGGAATAATGGACTAAAGAGAGCTACTGTATTACCCTCACCCCCCGTTACAACAGAACTAAAAGGCATGAATTACAAGTAAAGGGTGCATGAACTGTACCTCACGTTGCCCGAAGACAGAAGAACTCGGGGAGATATGATCACCACATACAAAGTTCTCAGAAAAATTGACAGGGTAGATAAAGAAGGATTATGTAACATGGGTGGTACTCGCACAAGGGGACACCGGTGGAAGCAAGAGTACCCAAGTGAGCCACAGACATTAGGAAGAACTATTTTCAATGTCAGTAGTTAATAAATGGAATGCCTTAGAAGTGATGCGATGGAGGCTGACTCCATACACAGTTTTAAATGTAGATATGATAGAGCTCAATAAGCTCAGGAACCTGTACACAAGTAGACTGACAGTTGAGAGGTGCGATTAAAGAGCCAAAGCCTAACTCCCCGCAAGCACAACAATAACAACACTATAATCACTTATCACTGAGATAACGCTGTTTTAATTGACATTAACACTCGTCACCAAGACAATCGCAGATTAATTGACGTGAACTAATTAACAGTAACACACTGGTCACTAACACAACACAACAGTACCTATTTTTTTTAATTAATGATCAACTTATCTCATACATAAAAATAATCAACGAGATATATGCACAGGTGTCACCAAGACACCCGTGTATAAATGAGAATGATAAATGAGAAACTCATCCAACTACTGTAATTAATGAGAATCTCACCGTGTCACCGAGACATAACCTACACGTACATGTCATTGAGACACTAGCTCCACAATTAACCAGTGTATTAACAACCTGTGTCATCGAGATACCAAATACTCACATGGAAAACTCTAAATATGGGGCGTATAAACAATTATGCAAAGGACAGGTGTAAGGTCCAGTGTCACACAGACTGCTGCACCGACACTTGTCTATATTTTCTTTGACTGTACTATCTCTTATTTGTACCAGGTGATCATGAGATACACTAAAGGTCGAGTGGCTGATCAAAGATCAATTCAAGGAAACTAAAATATAATGGAACAAGGGTACAGAATAATTATACACAAGCTGGACTGGCAACACTCGTGATCATCATTCACACATCCTTGGCAGCGCCGAGACAAGTGCAGCATCTCTAAGTACGTCCTGCAGAGCTTCGATGACTACTGTACACTACCACATGTGGTGACATGCAAGTATTCCCACAGTTGACACGTGGTCAAGGTGCAACTTACTGAGCAGTGTGTGCGATGAACTCGTGCACACTCATTGCCGTGCATAATGTAGTGGTGACAAGGCTAGGTGGCGGACGGGCGGGTGACAGCTATACACACAGATAGTGGTGTGGTGTACACAGGGTGCACACATGGTAGGTACCACGTCTCTAATGGATGATTCACTTTTGAGTCAATAAATCATGCCAAAAATAATGTTAATTCCCACCAAGAATCAAGCAGCAGCAATAGTGATTGATGTATAACACTCAGATAAAAAGTTCCAATATTCTCGTACACTGATGGTTGCAATCTTCACTGATAACACCAGCAGTCTAGTTGCTTCTGCTTGGTGATCACATGACAACAGCTTGATAATACCCTTAAGTCTACTCATTAAGCATCGTTAATTTTACAAAAACACAACCAGATTCTGTGGGCGATCGAGTAAAATGCAATTAATCAGGTGACGAGTTATTTCTCATCTTGGAGTCGGTCAGCAATGAAATCTTGCTAGTGGGTGATTAGAGCAATTGACATGCGACCTCCTGATGTAAACTCCGGTGTCAGAATGACTTTGGTGGGCACTGCTGGGGCTCCAGCAGCTCCTCAAAGGTATGCATGGACCAGTATACAATTGAACCAATCGAACAAGACATGGTGTCTGCACCAATGGCATCAGTCTATTTCAACCGGCTGAGGCTATGACATCATAGAAACATCATGACTGAGGGCTATTCCACTGGAATCCCTTTGCAATGGTTGGGCTTCCCCTCCTGATCACAGGTTGGTGAAACTCTCCTCACACTCCATGTCTCTTACTTGCTTCTTGGAAGATGACTTGCGATACACATACCTTCTCCTTGCTCAATTAACGACATGGCATCAAAGGTAGTGCAAGGGCCTTTGCATCTTCTGTTAACGCTTTCTGTAGATATCCAACATGCTTGATACCTGCTTCATGGGGTTCTGGGAGTTGTTCTACTCCCCAAGGCCAGGCTTGACTTGTGAGAGCCTGGTCCAACAGGCTATTGCTTGGAGGGAAGACTTAAGTCCTGAATTAACAAAAACTTGACCTAGTGCATTCACTTCGTGCACTTGGGAGTTTTCTCGCAAATCCAACTGTTGTCGTGCACTCACGTTGTAAAACTTAAGACAACTGTCATAATCCATTCCCTCACAACATTCACACAAATGCAGCAAGGTATATTAAACATATAATATATAAAATAAAAGATAATAAGCTTAGAAATTATTAAAATTACCAATATTCACAGCAGTGAGGCAATACAAAATGCTACAGATATTTTAATTATGACAATGTAATTCACACAACCCATTTATTTTCAGAAAAATTATGCAAACTAGTTTACCTACAACAATATTAAGAGGTTATCGCTTTTTTGCATTTAGAACTGAAAACAAAAGAAAATTTGAAAATTGCCTACGTGACAGCAGCACTAAGTATAAAGAGAAGGAAAATATGCAAAGAAAAAATGTAAAAGATAAAGAGGGGAAATTAAACTTTTAAAAATTAAGAGTTTGAAAATATTTCAAAGACAATAGCCAAGCTATATAAAATAAAATTCAATGTTTTATTTTTTTTACACTGACTCTTCCAACTCTACTGTACAAAGTTTGATATCAACTGTGGTATAATACCGTACTGTACTATGAAACAGAACCGATACTAACCAATGTGTGAAGTACGAGGAACTGCTGGTGAAAATGATGTGGGTTGACCATCCATAGTTCCTTCTACAATGGATGATATATCTCCATCTGTTTCAAATGTTAAATTATAAAAAATCATCTAGTTATGTAAGCGAGTGGTAAAATATTAATATTATCTGCGACAGAATAAATTTAAATTTAACCTACTTCACAAGTAATTATCAAAAGAAGGCACCAATCTGGGAAGATTATGTAGCACTTACTTCACAAGCATAGTGCACAAAGTGGCAAAATTATTTGAAAAATATCATAAAGGATGCCATCCAATTAAAAATGTATGTACAGTACTGTAACTTTTGTTTCTTACTTCGCATTTCAACAACTCATACAAAATACTGCCAATTTTATTATAATTTTCAAAATATAAAATTTATTTATACACTAGAACTGTCGAGATAATTCCATTTACTGAACAGAAATATACCATTTTAGACTTTTATTTAAATACAGTACAGATATATGTGCTGCACTGCTACACAATACATGGTCCAATCACCAAACAGACTAAAATGACAAAACAAAATAGAATTGATACATCAAAACAATCTTACCTCTCGACGTGAACATTCGTCTGCCAGTGCGTGGTGTTCTCATAACACCCCCACCAGGGGAACCCAAAGCAGCATCCAGCCGAGCCAGAGAATCCTCCAGCAAGGATTTTTTTCTTCCCACCATGACTGAAACTTGTTTCACTACCACAACTGAAAACTAACAATTATTATTTTGTACAAGTCAAATAAACATAACTATCACTGCAAATTTAACAAAAACAATATCTGTGCTTAAAAACAAGTGAATCTTCATATCATGTGGCAGCATCCGAGAAGTGTACGATTTAAAATAAACAACATTATAAGGATAATCTCGCCAGCTCATAAAATATTATCAGAGTAACCTCTGTGTACAGTATATGCTTTAAAAGTAGGCCATAGTAAGTCATGTTCATGGGAGCAAGTCCATGATTGTCTTGACCAATAACAAATGCAAATGCATGTCTTAACATGCAATATCAAAAAATGTGAACACTGATTATCCCAGGCTTATCTTAAATAATACAGTACAGGGGTACCTCAGTTTAAGAATTTAATCCGTTCCTGGAGACGGTTCATAACCCGAAAATTCGTAAACCGAAGCGAATTTCCCCATAAGAAATAATGGGAAATGAATTAATCCATTCCTGACTCCCAAAAAACTTCACTTCAAAGTAAATTTTGTACCTAATTCACCCAAATCTTCACTACACAAGTACTGTATGTTCAAGTTATTACTTACCCTTGCTGATGACTCCTGTTGGCGTATGGAAGATGGTGAGGAGGGGTAGGAGAGGTGTTACTGTTTGGAAGGGGAGTCTCCTTCCTGGTTGGTACCTGGTTGATACCTGGTTGATGGGGTTCTGGGAGTTCTTCTACTCTCCAAGTCCGGCCCGGGCCAGACTTGACTTGTGAGAGTGGTCTACCAGGCTGTTGCTTGGAGCAGCCCGCAGGCCCACATACCCACCACAGCCCGGTTGGTCCGGCACTGCTTGAAGGAAACAATCTAGTTTCCTCTTGAAGATGTCCACGGTTGTTCCTGTAATATTTCTGATGCTCGCTGGTAGGACGTTGAACAACCGTGGACCTCTGATGTTCATACAGTGTTCTCTGATTGTGCCCATGGCACCTCTGCTCTTCACTGGTTCTATTCTGCATTTTCTTCCATGTCGTTCACTCCAGTACGTTGTTATTTTACTGTGCAGATTTGGGACCTGTCCTTCCAGTATTTTCCATGTGTATATTATTTGGTATCTCTCTCGTCTTCTTTCTAGTGAGTACATTTGGAGAGCTTTGAGACAATCCCAATAATTTAGGTGCTTTATCTCGTCTATGCGTGCCGTATATATGTTCTCTGTATTCCTTCTATTTCAGCAATCTCTCCTGCTCTGAAGGGGGAAGTGAGTATTGAGCAGTACTCAAGACGGGACAACAGAAGTGATTTGAAGAGTTCAACCATTGTGATGGGATCTCTGGACTTGAAGGTTCTCGTAATCCATCCTATCATTTGTCTGGCTGACGCAATACTTGCTTGGTTATGCTCCCTAAACGTTAGGTCGTCGGACATCATTATTCCCAAATCCTTGACATGCTGTTTTCCTACTATGGGCAGATTAGATTGTGTTTTGTACCCTGTATTATGTTTAAGATCCTCATTTTTGCCGTATCTGAGTACCTGGAATTTATCACCATTAAACATCATGTTATTTTCAGCTGCCCAATCGAAAACTTTGTTAATATTTGTTTGTAGTTTATCAATGTCTTCAGCAGAGGTAATTTTCATGCTGATTTTTGTATCATCTGCAAAGGATGACACGAAGCTGTGACTTGTGTTTTTGTCTATATCTGATATGAGAATAAGGAACAGCAGTGGTGCAAGGACTGTGCCTTGAGGTACAGAGCTTTTAACTGCGCTTGGACTCGATTTTACTTGATTGACTGTTACTCTTTGTGTTCTGTTCGACAGGAAATTGAGTATCCAGCGTCCTACTTTACTAGTTAAACCCATTGACCTCATTTTGTGTGCAATCACTCCATGGTCACATTTGTCGAATGCCTTTGCAAAATCTGTGTATACGACATCTGCATTATGTTTTTCCTCTAATGCCTCAGTGATTTTGTCATAGTGGTCAAGTAGCTGTGAGAGGCATGATCTTCCTGCTCTAAATCCATGTTGGCCTGGATTGTGGAGGTCATTGGTTTCCATGAATCTCGTGACCTGACTCCTGATCACTCTTTCAAATACTTCTATTATGTGGGACGTTAGTGCAACTGGTCTATAATTCTTTGCCAATGCTTTGCTACCACCCTTGTGTAGAGGGGCAATGTCTGCTGCTTTAAGCGCATCTGGTATCTCCCCTGTGTCCGGCACATTCCATTATAACATCAGGCAGTGAAGACTTCTCTGGAATGTTTTGCCTGCATACCACTAGGTCCTAGTTGTGGCTCACTGCTTGATTTTCTCACAAGGAAACGTTCCATTGAAGATTGTTTTCCCTTCTTTGCAACACTTGTCTGTAGTGAGGCATCACATTGTCATTGAAAAGATTAATGCAACGGCCTACTACAGCTTTCTCTGGGCGACTCGTTTCAATAAAAGTTTGCATTTCTTCCCCCATCTTACACCACTTCCTAATTGTTGGGTAGGGACATTCTCTACTGCCTCATCCTCCTCTTAAGAAATATCCTCAGTTGCCTCTTGTTGCTGCTCCTTTTCTTACCACTGGCTTTCTTGGGACCCATGGCAAGATATATAACAACTACTTTTATGGTCAAATAGTCAAAAATCCGAAAAGAAACTGTAAATCCTTGCAAAGAATTCAGGCGGGATGTCACTGGGCAGGAGGCACGATCGCCATGCCACCACGCGCTAGGTCGGCCGTACGTGTATCAACAAACTCCTATCCCGAGGTAAAGTTTGTATCTCGATTCAAATTTCCCGAACAAATCGGGCTCGTAACCCGAAAAGTTCGTAAACAGGGGCGTTCATAAACCGAGGTACCACTGAACTGTAACCACGCAATTATCCGGGATTCGAACATCCGGAAAATGCCCTTATACGGCCAAAATCGTGACCGGATAAAGTTATCTCAATATCCGCCCAAAATGGCCATGGGTGCCAGATAAAAGCTGGTTTAGCCGAATAAAAAATCAGAGCCGGTTAACTTGCTGCCGATGTTACACTATCCAAACAGTCAGCTGGATAATCATTGAATTGTCTGGATATAAAAGCCATGGGGCGGGCCGTACCATATTAATCCCGTCTGCCTGTGGTTCGAGACGCATGGTGGAGGAGGGGGTGGGGTGGGTGGGTGGTGTTGGGAGAGTGGGAGGGGAGCGTCAGGAGTGACCACCTGAGTACAGGAATTGCCATTAATTTTAGAACAATTCATCATAGCCAAAAACAAATGAAATAAGTACAGTACTAGTAATTATGTAATAACAAATATACAAGTTTCCTAAAAACAATGTGCACAGGCTGAAGTTTCCTTCAAAAATATTGTGAGTTTTTTCTTCCTGGCGGCCTATGTAACATGCTATAGCTGCCCCAAGTGGACCCGTCCAACACTGGTCAACCCATGTGCTCCCGTCCCTCGTGTTATAGCACAGTGCTGCGCCATTAGTGAAATATTTTTTTTAAATAACTTTTATTTGCATAGTAACTTTGAACATTTTTGGCCAAGACAAAGTAGTAGCATCAATCGTAGTAGCATCAATCTGGTAGCAGCATCAATCGTTCTGGAGGTAGGAAGAAGGTTGTCCTAGCAATTAAAGACAAGTTAGGTGTTATACACCTCAGCAAGTGAGGTGCCACAGGCAAGCCAAGCACCTTCAACAAGTGAGGCGCAAGCAAGCGCTTTCAACAAGTGAAGCATCACAGGCAAGCCAAATGCCTTTAACAAGTGAGGCATCACAGGCAAGCCAAGCGCCTTCAAGTGAGGCGCAAGCAAGCGCCTTCAACAAGTGAGGCCTCACAGGCAACCCAAATGCCTTCAACCAGTGAGGCTTCAGCAGCTGGCAGTCAAAACTAACTTTCCCTAATGAACTGTACATTAATTTTAAGTGTTAATTTTAGTGTTGTGTTAGTATAGGTTACGTAATTGTTAAGAATTCTTAACTTCAAGATGTGTGGCATTAATCAAGAAGACGAACACCAACAAGGTAAGTTGAGGTTTCTAGTTGAATATTTAATAATTATATGTGGCAAGGCAATTAAAATTATGTTGTTTGTAATATAAAAATAGTTGGAAATGGTCACTTTTGGACTCGTAGGTGAAAAAGTACCATTATCCGGAACACGTGATAATCCGGCTGGGGGTCCTTCCCATATAGTCCAGATGATCGAGTGGAGACAGTATTATGTAAAGTTAAAAAAAAAAAAATACAGGCATTAGTTACAGTATATGAAAAGTGGTTTCAAAGATCACTCAATAGCTCCTCAAGACCTAGTCAAGATCCACTGAACAGGGTAATGAGGTTACCTCGAGGTGTTTCTGGGGCTTAGCGTCCCCACGCGGCCTGGTCACTGACCAGGCCTCCTCGTTGCTGGACTGGTCAACCAGGCTGTTGGACACGGCTGCTCGCAGCCTGACGTATAAATCACAACCTGGTTGATCAGGTATCCTTTGGAGGTGCTTATCGAGTTCTCTCTTGAACACTGTGAGGGGGGGGGGGTTCGGCCAGCTATGCCCCTTATGTGGAGTGGAAGCGTGTTGAACAGTCTCGGGCCTCTGATGTTGATAGAGTTCTCCCTCAGAGTACCTGTTGCACCTCTGATTTTCAATGGGGGTATTCTGCACATCTTGCCATGCCTTCTGGTCTCATATGATGTTATTTCTGTGTGCAGGTTTGGGACCAGCCCCTCTACCATTTTCCACGTGTAAATTATTATAAATCTCTCCCGCCTGCGCTCAAGAGAATAGTTTTACGCTCTTTAGTTGTTCCCAGTAGTTTAGATGTTTTACAGAGTGGATTCTAACAGTATAGGATCTCTGCATGCTCTCCGGGTTAGCAATTTTTCCAGCTTTGAAAGGGGCTGTCATTGTGCAGAAGTACTCCACTCTAGAGAGCACTAGCATCTTGAAAAGTATCATCATTGTTATAGCATCTCTAGTGTGAAAGGTTCTTGTTATCCAACCTGTCATTTTTCTTGCAGTTGTGACGGCTACTTTACAGTATTGTGTTCTTTAGAGATAAATTCTTCCAACATGTTATGATTTGACCAAGTTTAGTACGTGGTTTTTGTTTTTATATTTTAATTTTTTCCGTAGCGCATGAGCTGGAACTTATCCTCGTTAAACACCATATTATTTTCTGTAGCCCATAGAAATACTGTACCTGATTTACATCTGACTGGAGGTTTGCTATGTCCTCTATGTTGTCTACTCTCATGAAAATCCTAGTGTCATCTGCAAAGGATGATAGAGTACTATAGATTGTGTCCTTGTCTATGTCCGATATAAGGATGAGAAAAAGTACTGGAGCAAGCACAGTATCCTGGGTGACTGAGCTCTTCATGGTTGACGGACCGGATTTGATTTTGTTGACTATTAAACATTGTGACTCATCGCCTGCATATTAAACATTGGGTTCTGTTAGTCAGGAAATTGTAGATCCAGGTAGCACAGGGAACGTTTTAAACTGTCCCTGCAGGGCCATTAAGGTGCTAGTGATAGTGAGATACTGGGGAATAAATCATTTCAGGTTAAAAATACCAACAGCCGTTCATAGAATTCCAAGCCCTTATAGAACCATCCCTTGACATCACAGGTGTCTCCCAAAGAGGTGCACTGGTAAACTATTAGCTGGCCTGCTTCGATACCTAAATCTAAGCACACTTCAACCAGGCAGCAGCACATGCACCTCCCAGTCCCCGCACACCTCATGCAACATACCCACTCCTGAGTAAGAGTAATGCAACCTAACGTATCATAACCTAACCCACATTAACAATGTATGATCTTAACTACTATATTAGAAGCAAGCTTTGTTCATACATCTGTGCAAGAGTTGATCAGACCCCTTAACAGGTTAGGCAGATTTTCTAGAATTAAATGCTTTTGATTAAGTAAAAACCACCTTTAAATTTTACACACGTCAAAACATAAGAATGGGCTGCAGCAGGAGCCAGCAACCTACCTACCTGCCAGATTCAAACAGTAAAGGTACGTAACACTTGGTTATTATTATTATAGTGGTACCTCGGAATACGAGTAATTACCTAAGTGTAGTTACAGGATGAGAGCTACTCTCGTGGTGTCCCGTCTTCCCAGCACTCTGTCATATAACGCTTTGAAACTACTGACGGTCTTGGCCTCCACCACCTTCTCACCTAACTTGTTCCAACCATCTACCACTCTATTTGCGAAAGTGAATTTTCTTATATCTCTTCGGCATCTGTGTTTAGCTAGTTTAAATCTATGACCTCTTGTTTTTAAAGTTCCAGGTCTCAGGAAATTTTCCGTATTGATTTTATCAATTCCTGTTACTATTTTGTATGTAGTGATCATATCACCTCTTTTTCTTGTCTTCTAGTTTTGGCATATTTAATGCCTCTAACCTCTCCTCGTAGCTCTTGCCCTTCAGTTCTGGGAGCCACTTAGTAGCATGTCTTTGCACCTTTCCAGTTGTTGATGTGCTTCTTAAGATATGGGCACCACACAACCGCTGCATATTCTAGCTTTGGCCTAACAAAAGTCGTGAACCATTTTTAGTATATCGCCATCCATGTATTTAAAAGCAATCTCAAGTTAGAAAGCGTGGCATTGGCTCCTCGCACAATATTCTTATGTGGTCCTCAGGTGATAGCTTTCTATCTAGAACCACCCTAGATCTCTTTCTTTATCAGAATTCTTTAAAGATTTCTCACATAATACAGTATATAGGTTGTGTGGGGTCTATGTTCTCCTATTCCACATTCCATAACATGGCATTTATTAACATTAAATTCCATTTGCCAAGTGGCACTCCATGTACTTATTTTGTCCAGGTCTTCTTGAAGGGCATGACAATCATCTAAGTTTCTTATCCTTCCTATTATCTTAGCATCATCAGCAAACATGTTCATATAATTCTGTATACCAACTGGTAATCATTTATGTAAACAATAAACATCACTGGTGCAAGAACTGAACCCTGTGGTACTCCACTTGTGACATTTCTCCAGTCCGATACATTGCCTCTGATCACTGCCCTCATTTTTCTATCAGTCAGAAAATTTTCATCCATGTTAGAAGCTTACCTGTCACCCCTCCAATATTTTCCAGTTTCCAGAACAACTTCTTATGTGGAACTCTGTCGAAAGCCTTTTTTAGGTCATATAGATGCAGTCAACCCAACCATCTCTTTCCTGTAAAATCTCTGTTGCTCGATCATAGAAACTGAGTAAATTCGATACACAGGATCTTCCAGATCGAAACTATACTGTCTGTCTGATATTATATCATTCTCTCCAGGTGTTCTACCCATTAGTTTTAATTATTTTTTCCAATATTTGACTACACTTGTCAATGATACAGGTCATAATTAAGGGGTCTTCCCTGCTTCCACTTTTGTAGATTGGAACTATGTTGCATTTTTTCCACATCAGCTACAACTCCTGTAAACCGAGTGTCCCTGTATACCATGTTTTTCGGAATACAAGCAGAATTTGCTCGGAAAATTTGCTCGGAATCCGAGTTCGTTGATACGAGTACAGGCCGAACTAGCGCGTGGTGGCACGACGATCGGTGCTCAGTTTACCAGTGTCTCACGCCCAGTGACTATCCTGCCTGAATTCTTCTCCAGGATTTTCAGTGTTTTGTTGGATTTTTGGTTATTTGACCATAAAAGGTTCATTATATATCTTGCAATGGGTCCCAAGAAAGCCAGTGGTAAGGTTCAAGCAAAGAAATCGCATGTCAGGATGACAATAGAGGAAAAGCAAGAGATCATTCGGAAGCATGCAAATGGTACATGTGTTGTTGAACTTTGTAGGCAGTATTGGTACAACAAATCCACGTCAACGATATGCACTATAGTTGCCAAGAAAAAGGACATTATGAGTGCTAATGTGGCAAAAGGCGTAAGAACAATCACAAAACAAAGACCACAAATACAGTATGTTGAAAAGATGTTGAAAAGAAGTGGTGTCAGACGTGGGAAGAAATGCAAACTTTTATTGAAATGACTCACCCAGAGAAAGCTGTAGTAGGCCATTGCATTAATCTTTTCAATGACAATGTGATGCCTTACTACAGAGACATCTTGCAAAGAAGGGAAAAACAATCTTTCATGGACAGATTTGTTGTGAGAAAATCGAGCAGAGCTACAACCAGGACCTAGTGGTATGCAAGCAAAACGTGCCAGAGTGTGCACACCAGAGAGGTCCTCGCTGCCTGATGTTATAATGGAAGGGACTCCCCTTCTAAACAGTAACACTTCTCCTCCTCCCACCTCCTCACCATCTTCCATATGCCATCAGCAGTCATCAGCAAGGGTAAGTAATAACTTGAACATAGTTTTGTAGTGTAGATTTAGATGAATTAGGTATAAAATTTAGTTTGAAGTGAGGTTTTTGGGTAGTCAGGAACGGATTAATTTATTTCCCATTATTTTTTATGGGGAAATTAGCTTCAGATTACGAGTTTTCGAAATACGAGCTGTCTCCAGGAACTGATTAAACTCTTAAACCGAGGTACCACTGTATTATTATAAATAATAATAATAATGTTTATTTAGGGAAACTACATACATACAAAATGAGTTACAAGAAGAATGTAAAACGAGAATCATGGGAATCACCACGGGAATCTGTCTCCATGGTGCAGGGGTAAGACACACGTCCAAATCGCTTTGCAAGCGATTTGGCCTGGTTTCGTATCCTGGTCGGGGAGGACTGACTGGGTGTCAATCCTTAACTGTATGCTCTGTTCACCCAGCAGTGAATGGATAACAGGTTGTAAATTAATACCATTTTAGCAGGTCGTATTCTAGGGAAAATTAAGATTAAGGACCTGCCCGAAATGCTATACATGCTGGTGGCTTTACAAGAATGTAAGAACTCTTGTACAGGATATATAAATAAAAAAAAAAGTTGAATTTCTAGATAGAGCATGTATATACTATGCCTAAAGGCACTAATATGCCCAGCATTTTGGCCAAGATGTGGAAAATAAACTTAAGAACTAAGACAAAACTAATCAAGAACAAAAGCAAAAATAGAACTGAAGTAGAAAAGTAAAAAAAAAAGAATGGCAATAATTACATTTGGAATGAAATGGCAGAAATTGCAACAGAACAGCAGATAATTATTTTAACTAAATAAACAGAACGAATACAATTGTTTAAGTTTTTACACGATAGATATTTCCAGTTTTACAAGTTTAGTCATTAATCATTAATATTAAATAATGACAAAAACATAGGTTAACATTTAGGAGGTAAGGTAGGTTATACAGAGTTGATTAGATAGCCCTTAGTTTCTCTCTTAAACGAGTTGAGAAAGAGTGTTTTTGACATGATTAGGAAGGTCATTCCACATTTTGGAACCCTAGATTTGCACAGGATTTCTATTTTGGTTAAGTTGCACTCTTGGAATATCAAATGAATACTGTATTCGTTTCAAGTGTCATCCCTACGGACTCTGTTACAACCCTCGTGTAAGGTCAGGATTAGCACTGCATTTCAGTGTTTTATATATATATACAAAGTACACTTGAGAATATGTGCAGCGAGAGGATTTGCGAACGTGTTACATTGATTTACATAGTATAATGGTACCAAGCCATGTACAGGCATTTTAACAAAGCTCATTTTAAATTATTAAAACAACATATATGGCTTGGCTGGTCTGCATTTGGTTAAGATTGGTTTTCAAAATCAGTCATGGGTGCAAAGTGGCCTGCTGTATACCTTATATGAATTTTAAAATTATGTCAAAGAAAACCTATGGAATAACAAAGGCACCTTTGATAAGCCGCCGGCCTCCTGTCACAACGTAAGCCAATAGAGATAGCCCAAAGGAAACTTCAGGGAACCAAAATATTCCATTCGCGAAGTGTCCCAGCGGAAATATTGTTATTTTACCTTACCAATCCTGTATATAACAGTGCTAGGAGTAACAATCCATTGTAATCACCTATTGTGTATTTTCTTCAGAGGGTAAAACACAGACTGGAGGCAACCAAAGAAAAAACAATTTGAACCCCGGTGGTACCGACCCAGCGAGGCCAGCCACAACACTGAGCACTACCGACCTAAACTATTTCTCCATAACATATACTATTTTAACAGGTAACTTTTTAATATTTACTCATTTATAATATTTTTATTTATATATAATAAATATTATAATTATATTTATATTATATTTTATATATATATATATATATAAGTATATATTAACAAAATTATTCCCACACCCTCCGTCACTATGTGATGGAGTGCGAAAAGATACGTGAATTTAGAGACAATTCTATAACCAATGTTCCAGCGATGTGTAAATATTTCATTCAAAATGATCTGCTACCAGAAATTTTAGCCAAATATCCCCAGTTTGCTAACTGTAGGTAGTAACTGAGTGATTGTAACCTATCCACCGCTGCCCACTGGATGGGAGGCGGTGTGCAGGACAAACATATAAATTGTGACACTAGCTCTCCACATATGTCAATTGCTTAATTTAGAACCTGTATTTGAGGTCGATCTCGAACCCATTGTTGATGTGACGACTTATATTGAATTTTGTAACTAGCTCATCAAGATTGTAACTTGCTTAGCTAAATGAATTGTGGGGTTCAGTCCCTGAGCCCATTATGTGCCTCTGTAACCCTTTCCACTACCGCCCACAAGATGGGTATGGGGTGCATAATAAATGAACTAAACTAAAAAAAAAATATATATAATATATATATAATATATAATGCAGCGCGGGCTTACATTGCTGATCGCCCGGCCCTGAAGGCACTAGTAAAGCTTGACTTCAAAAATGCTTTCAATCAAGTCAGACGAGACGCTGTCCTCAGGGCTGTACACAACCATTTCCGTCCCCTTTACCCGTTCATCCGATCGTGCTACAGTGGGGACTCTAAACTTCTTTTTGGGGAGCATGAAATAAACTTGTAACGTACGATTATGTTACGTTGTTGGGTAGATTATATACACAGTGTTTAATGAGTTTCATATTTATTTAGTAGTCCTGGGTACAGCAATGTCGTAGACGTTGAGACGAAGCCTGGAGCAGAGCAGAGAGCTGAGTGAGGCCGGAGTCGTGGAGCTCTATGCAGGAGAGCGTGGCGGCTCGATTGGGAATTGCGAGTGTCTGAACTCGGGGAGCGATAGCGTTGTAGCTGGATGCGGTCGTAGTCTGCTGTCTGCTCTGTGTCGAAGCTGTAGCGTCTTGGGTCGACTAGAACTGCCCAAGCCGAGTACTACATTCTTGACTGGAGATTATACTGCCTTGCTGTTCACACATCGCTGGGTTATATGGTGATTACACCTCAGCTCCCTCCAACAAGGTGAGGAGAGTATTGGGGAAAGGATTGTAGCTTCTGTAATTAGTTATGCTATGAAGATAATGAGATAATGGAGCGAGTATAAGATTAACTCGCTACAAACTCCTGTGAAGGTGTCCAACAAGGTGACCCCTCAGCCCCCCTCCTTTTCTGCTTAGCTATCAAAGAGGTCACTGATAGTCTGACAAGCGAGCTAAACATCTGGTACCTGGATGATGGCACTCTCGCTGGAACCCCGGAAACCATTTTGGAGGATATAAGGAAAATCCAGGAGCAGGGAGCAGCCTTAGGCCTCATTCTCAATGCAGCCAAATGTGAAATAATTTCCCGCAATCCCGCATCACGGGGCAAATACAAAATGTTCTTCCAGACATTCTCGTTGTCGAGCCACCGAACTGCACTCTCCTGGGTGCCCCCATTGGCCCACGAGCAATCGAGGAGGTCCTGGCTGCAAAAATCACTGATCTAAAGAGAATGCTGGACAGGATTGACAAGATTGATGCCCATGATGCTCTCTTTCTCCTCACAAGATGCCTGTCTCTCCCTAAGTTGACCTTCTTTCTGAGATGTCCTCCATCCTACAGCAGCCCTAAGTTAAATGTGTATGACACCCTTCTGAGGTCCATGCTGGTGAAAGTCCTGAACCTGCCATTGGACGACTCTCAGTGGGAGCAAGCAACCCTTCCTGTAAGACTCGGCGGCCTTGGTGTCCGTACAGCCTCCCAAATTGCTCTACCAGCCTTCCTTTCCTCCTCCCATGCATCGCACGACCTCGTCAGAGATCTCTTACCTGCAACCCTGAGAGATTCAGCAGGAATACACGATCCTGCTTTCACTGAATGTTCAAATCAGTGGGATATTCTTGCAGCCCCAGCAACCATTATAGAGCCAACAAAACAACACAAACAGTCCGGCTGGGACCACCCTCTAGTGGAAAAAGTAGCTGATGCCATGCTCAGCGCTGCAACATCAGACAAGGAGAAAGCCTGCCTCAGAGCAGTGCATGCCCCCCATGCAGGAGACTTCCTCCTGGCAGTACCCATGTCAGCAATGGGCACGCGCCTAGATCCAGAATCCCTTCGTGTAGCAGTGGCCCTCCGCCTTGGTGCCCCAATTCACACTGAATACAAGTGTATTTGCAACAGGGTGGAAGCAGACCAATACGGACTGCATGGGTTGCATTGCGGAAGCACAAAGGGCTGGCATGCAAGACACAACGAGGTCAATGACATCATCAAGAGAAGCCTCGTCTCAGCTAGGTGCCCAGCAGAGAGAGAACCTAGCATCCTAGGGGTCCAAAACCCGGATTTCCCCGCACTTCGCCCTGATGGCATCACCATATACTCATGGAAGGAGGGTAGACAGTTGGTGTGGGACTACACATGTGTATCCACCTTGGCTGACACCTATGTACACTTCGGAGCTGATCAAGCAGGTGGGGCGGCCAACCACAGGGAAACAGCAAAATCACTCAAGAACAGGCGACTGGGAGGTCAATACCTCTTTGTTCCCATAGCGTCTGAGACGCATGGCCCCAGGGGCAAGAGTGCCTTGGGATTTCTCAAAGAATTGGGTTCCAGGCTCATTGACGTCACCAGAGACCCAAGGGCTTGCAGTTTTTGTTTCAGCGCCTCAGTGTGGCGATCCAGAGGGGAAATGCTTGCTGCGTCCTCGGTTCCTGTCCAGAAGCGGAGGAACTTCAAGAGAAGGAACTTTAGAGATAAATCGTTAGGAAGAAGGAGGAAGATATGTCAACTGAAATCACCCAGCAGGAGCACAGGCTCCGGCAAGGAGTCCAATAGGTGTTTAAGATCGGGAAGATAAAGCAGGACATTTGGGGGAGGTAAATGGAACAAACCATATACCATTTACGCACAAAGACACGTGCAGCAGAACATTGGAGAAGCGACGGAAAAGATAAGGGAACGAAGGGAACATCAGAACGAATCAAGAGAGCAGAAGAGAAACGGGCCCCCAGCAAAAGCCGGGGGGGGGGGGAGGGGAGAGGAAGGGAATTCTCGGGAGAGCGCCAAGCCATTACGACTATATGGCACTGGGAAGGGGTCAGGATAAGGATTTGGGATGGGACGGGGAGGGAAGGAATGGCGCCTAACCACTTGGGCGGTCTGGGATGGAATGCTGACCTGCATGAAGCGAGAATATCGCTCTACCATCCAGCCCAAGTGGTTGGACCAGGATGGGGGAAGGAATAGCCACGGAAGCGACCAGGATGAGCCGAAGGTCAAGGAAGCAACAACCGAGGATCAAGGACAGCAGCAGGAGGGACAGAAACCAAGGAGTGCACCTCAGCAAGGGCAGCAACCGAGAGGGAGGCAGGGGCCAATGAAACCTCCTGGTTGATACCTGGTTGATGGGGTTCTGAGAGTTCTTCTACTCCCCAAGCCCGGCCCGAGGCCAGGCTTGACTTGTGAGAGTTTGGTCCACTAGGCTGTTGCTTGGAGCGGCCCGCAGGCCCACATACCCACCACAGCCCGGCTGGTCCGGAACTCCTTGGAGGAATAAATCTAGTTTCCTCTTGAATATGTCCACGGTTGTTCCGGCAATATTTCTTATGCTCGCTGGGAGGACGTTGAACAACCGCGGACCTCTGATGTTTATACAGTGTTCTCTGATTGTGCCTATGGCACCCCTGCTCTTCACTGGTTCTATTCTGCATTTTCTTCCATATCGTTCACTCCAGTACGTTGTTATTTTACTGTGTAGATTTGGGACCTGGCCCTCCAGTATCTTCCAGGTGTATATTATTTGATATCTCTCTCGTCTTCTTTCTATTGAGTACATTTGGAGAGCTTTGAGACGATCCCAATAATTTAGGTGCTTTATCGCGTCTATACGTGCTGTATATGTTCTCTGTATTCCCTCTATTTCAGCAATCTCTCCTGCTCTGAAGGGGAAGCGAGTACTGAACAGTACTCACGGGAGAGTACAACCATTGTGATGGGATCCCTGGATTTGAAAGTTCTCATAATCCACCCTATCATTTTTCTGGCTGTCGCAATATTTGCTTGGTTATGCTCCCTAAACGTTAGGTCGTCAGACATCATTATTCCCAAATCCTTTACATGCTGTTTTCCTACTATGGGCACATTTGATTGTGTTTTGTACCCTGTATTATGTTTAAGGTCCTCATTTTTACCGTACCTGAGTACCTCCATAGCAGGAGCAGGGGGCGCAACCACCAAAATGGGAGGGGATGAAGCGAGAGTCAGAGGTAGGGGGCAAGGAAGAAAGCGAAGCTTTCTCACCCACCGGGGAGGAGGAAGAAGAGCAGGCTTTCGCTTCTGACTCAGGCGAAGAGACAGAAGAGACTGAGACGCCTGAGACTGAACTGCAGGCCATTCTGGATTGTTTGGAGGATGTATGTCAAGACGACAACGATGTTTTTGTATTTGTCGATAGCCGAGGAGCACTTGATTCCTTAAACAGTTGAAATTCAGTCTTCATGTCTACAGTTGAGGATTGTAAGAGAAGGGTAAATGAGATACAGTTGAAAGATCACAAAGTGAAATTCATGTGGATTCCATCTCGTTGGAATAGTGCTCAACGAGATGGCGGATGACTTGGCCAAACGTGCCACATCAAAACCACAAGTTGACACTGAATGCGTTTTCACAATGAGACAAAGAAGCAAAATCAGAAATATTCAGACACAGGCAGAAGTGGCGAGGAGAGGTATAATGTATGAGGGAAGCCAAACCATGCAACACTGTGCGAGTCAAAACACCCATTTCACTTATGGTAAAAGGAGAAATGCTTGGCGTGACTACACATGCGGCTCAGGCTTGGGTACAAATATTACTGGGAAAATTGTCTATATGCCTAGTCATAAAAGTATTTGTGTATACGTCTGATAACATACTACATGTGTAAAGGAAGAAATGTACATGTTTATCACTCAATGTTCGGTAGCAAGTTGTTTGTGATGTGTCTATGTATGAACACGCTGTACTGAACGGGGTGAGGATAGCTTGAGCTACCTCATCCCAGCGTGTATTTTACCTCAATAAATGTATTTCAGTTTCAATAGGGTCATGTTCCATAAAAAAAAATCTGGATCAGGCAGATCAGCGTGATGATGATGCCATACTCTTAACAGCTTGAATAAGACTTGGCTACAGGGATCTCCGGCAGTTTGGCTTTTATAGGAATCTAGATGAAATTAAGTGTAAAGTGTATGGACAGGGATACACACTCTGAACACTATACCTTGGATTGTAGTAAAATTGAGCCATTTAGAGTCGCAGCCATTTGTTTTTTTGGTCCCTGCCTACCCCTTCCCTCCCCAACTGAACATGTTGCCAACATTGCAAACTACAATAGGGCTAACATTTTCAGTTGGAGACATTAACAAGTTAATGTCTATGTTAATAAATGTTAAGTTAATTTATAATTTAATAAATTGACAAAACATTAAATTTAGTTAATAAATAACAAAACTACTCATAGTCTGAGCAAGTGAATAATACACATGATTAGGTATTTAATATGCTGAGCTGGAAAAAACAGCATAAGTAATTAAATTTACTTAAAATATACTGTGATAATTTGGAGAGGAAAAAAAATTAAGTGGGCAAATATTTTATTTAATCAAAAAGACCAAAGCCCATATCATCATCTGACTCTTCCTCAGGTTCTTCTTTCTTTTCTTCCTTCTTTTCTTGAGCAGCTGGGGCTCCACCCCCGGCAGCAGGTGCAGCAGCAGCCACAGTGCCCTTACCACCGCCGACACCACCACCACAGGAAGGCATTGATGAAATTAATGCTGTTCCTGAAATAAAAGTTTTTTTTTTTACTTCACATCTTGAAAGACTCATTTTCCAAAATTGAAAAAGTTAGTTAAATGTTAAAAATTTTCAATCAACAAATAATATTCAAACTTGTGTGTCTTTCATGTTTTCACCCTTTGCATATATCAGTACAGTAGGTGATTTTGAAGGAAAGGTAATATGGCAGATAGTATAATTTAATAAAACTCTGACGATTCTTACCAAGATTTAATCAGCTAGAACATCTCTCATCCAAATCAAATGTTTCACATGTGTCAACCATCCTAATTCTTATTGATTGCCCACCCAGGAAAATACTGAAACATTATTTGATGAAATCTTTCTGACAGTACTAGTCGTGTAGCTTTTTGACATGAATTCGCTTTTAGCTGCTTAATATAAGTATCGTACATAACTCTTGGGAAATGAAATATTTTAATACATGTATAAAATTGTTATATAAAATTTGCCCATTCACCTGGGCTCCAGAAGACCCCATGTATGTGAGGCTGAAGCTCTATCGACCGAGCTATTCAGTATTCTTAACAAGGAAGTTTCCAGAAGCAACATCCTGCTGCTAAACTAGAAATGGCTCGGTTGATAAGTTTCGGCCTCACGTGCATGGGGCCCGCTGTTCAAGTCTCCTAGAGCCCAGGTGAATGGAATCTATTTCCACAGAAGTGTGGATTACAATTTGTATGTCAGTGTGGATCACGGATCGACGTGGTTAAATTCCTCGTGAATTTCAGAAGTAATCAGGGAAAGTAAAAAAGTCCAGTTTGGCAGTAGGATGTCGCTTCTGGAAACTTTCCTTATTAACCCTTAGACCGCGCATATTACTGCTCATATTGGGGGCCTGGTACCGAAAAATATTCAAATTATGTAAAAACTTAAAAATATTAAACATATCTAAAATTATTCGCTTCAACGTCTTGAAACTTATCAAAATATTTTCAGAAATTGATTTTAAGAATGAAAAAAATAAGAACGGTTTGTTGATAAGGAGAACGGCTCCTAATAAATGGAACTGAGGGATTATGCAGTAAGAGAGAGATGCAAGCACCTGTCCGACTCTCAAAGGAGAATAGTAGTAGTAAGAAGTGTCCACAAAGTGGATATGCAGCTGGTGCCTTTATATCATTGCTGAGTAATACATAACAAAATAATAATGAATATGTTAATATGCTCTATTGTGTTATGTACCATATAAATACATAATCCAATGTTAATATGTTAATTTCATCAGTCACAAAAATATTTTTTGTTGGGGGAAGTTTTTAAGACTTTAGTTTTTGCTTCTTTGTTTATTATCTGATTTTGTTGCAACCTTTACATCCTGAAGAATGCATATGTTTCCTTAACAATGTGAAGATAGAATGAAATTGGTCAATAAATAAATCAGGCACAACTTGCAAAACTTGGGACTTAATTTTTTTGGACGATTTTTTCTCTCATTTCAAACTATTTCCTTTCTCTGTTGTTTTGATGATTAGGGACCATATTAGGGCTTTTTCACTTACATAAAGTATACCCTAAATACTTATAATTATAATAATAATCCCTATATTTTGCATTACACACACCTACAACTTTCACATATTCGAGTACGAATGCCAAGCAATGTTTATTAAGACGTACAATTTCTTCCAGTCAGAGGTGGTACTCTTTATCAATTAAATTAATGAATTATAACTACCTCTATTCATTGTTGATAACTTCAAGTATCTCTGAAACTAGAGTTTCAACTTTGAGTGACTTCTAAAATTCCAGTTTTTGACCGATTCTCACTATTTTGACAGTGTGTGCTCCGCTGTCTGTTCTACAATCCCATCAGAATGGATTTTTCATAAACTTTGTACATTTGGAGTCATAATTTTTTTTGGTCTAAATTTGCTGCATATTTCAAATGTCCTATTGATTCTTTTTACAGTAAACTGTACTGAAAACTTATTCCCTACAGGAGTATATACATATAATGTCCAAAACCGTGGTGCGGCGCGCCCCACCCCACCCGCAGCCAAGCTGAAAGAAGGCCAAATTTTTTATTTTTTTGACACACCGATGCGTCACATTCGTCTAATTTATTTTTTACTCCATCCTGCGTCATCCCCGAGCAGTATGATGTGTTAGAAGTGAACCTTGACTTCAACACTCGTCTTTGGCAAGTATTACACACACAGTTGTAACTCCAATTATCTAGATGCACCTTTTATGATTATAAAAAACTGGTTCTACACCTCAATATCCATGGAACCTTTGGGGGTCATCATTTGGGGAAAAAAAATATTTTAGCCAAATAAGCCTATCCAAGCTGCCTCACAGTAACTAAATTGAAATACAAAAAAAAGTTGATTAATGCAAGCATTCATAAATGGCAAACACAATTTTATATGACTGCAAGAGTGGCAGTGACAAATACAATAGTTGAGGCTGAGAAGGTCATACAAGTAGGCCAAAGAAATAAGTGAATGCCTGAAAGGGCCTCATTCTGTTATATTTAGCACCCCAATAAACATTTAAGTTGAATATCTGGACGTCACCTTCATGAATGACATCCAAAACCCAGACACTGAGATTAACACAAGCACAAATTCAACATGCCCATACACTCTGCCCTGGGTCTTGACTCTTGTACCTGCCTTTTAATAAAAAGATGAAAGATGATCTATGGAGAACGATACCAGAAGTACACCACTTCAATTGGCCGATAATGTCTAGTCAAACAAATCTCACAGTAACAAAATTCAATTTGATCCTGTGAACTTTGCAAAGAAAATGGGTAGATACAGTATATAGGATTTTGACAGTGAGGTCCCACTCAATGATTACTGCACATTGTATGAAGATTATGATAAGACATTTCGTCCCTCCCCCAAAGAGAGAAAAAGAAAGAGAGAGAGCAGAACAGCCGCCGAAGCCACATCCGACCCCAAAGGGAATACCAGCACGGCGAAGATCAGGCTCCCGTACCGCCGCTCGAACAACCGACTTGTGGCCCGGGTACCCTCCAAAAAGTCGTAAGCGGGACCGCAGTCGCAACAACACCACTATAGATATGATAGAGCCCATTAGGCTCAAGAAACTGTACACCTGTTGATTGACGGTTGAGAGGCGGGACCAAGAGCCAGAGCTCAACCCCGCAAGCACAACTAGGTGAGAACTAGGTGAGTACCACTAGTGGGAGAGACAAGGAAGCAGGCAGAGAATCCCACAGAAGACCCAGTTCAGTCCAAATCTTAAGAGGGAACCAAATGGGACTTCCTCCAGGACACCAAGAACCCTAACCCGGCGAGCTGGGAAAAAACCAACTCCCTAGTAAGCAGACATGCGGACTGGCTGGGAGCACACCCCAGCCAATTGTTGAGGTAAGCCAGAACTCGAACCCCTATTGGATGACCTGGGTAAGGCGTGTGAACAAGCGAGGTGCCAGATCCAAACCTGAAGGCAACAAAAGCTGTAAGCCTGTCGTCCCATGACAAAACCGAGCCAGTCCCTGAACTCCAGATGAATCGGGATGTGCCAATACGTGTCCCAGAGGTCCAAAGACACCATCCAGACACCCGGCGCTGCTCCAAGACAGAGTGGTCATCCGAAAGGAGGGGCAAAAGACCCAGGGGATCTGACGGGACAAGTCCAGTATGAATCGCAAATCTGCCCCGTCCTGTTTCGGAACTGTAAACAGGTGGGAAACCCACGCCAGGATGACCTGACAGCGCAGGGGAAGCCCACCTTGCTTGCCCCGATCCCCCCGAAGGAGACGGAACGACCCAACGCCACTGCAAACCGGAGGAAACGGCCAGAAATGCCCACGAATCGTGGGACCAGAAGAGAGCAAACAGCGTGTCCAACCGCGAAAGGGCCAATGACCCCTAAGAGAGCCTAACCAACGCTCAAGAGCGATCACTGCGCCGACGACTCCGCAGGAAGGGCCAATCCCGAATTTGGCACTACTGGCTTACGATGACCGAAGAAACCCCGAGACCTGGCATGACCCTTCCGGGCAGGACCACCAAGACCCCCTGGAGAACCAACAAGTCTGACATAGGCCGGCAACTAGGCGAAGCCGCCCGCAGACTCTGAATACAGCAACGGACAAAAAGGAATGAAAATCCAAGAGCCAGGGCCCAAGACGATTTCAAAGAATGGACGAACACCGCTTGTCCAGTCCACCGTCTGAGCACGTGAGGTGAGAAGCGAAGAACAGACACCACTTCCCTCAGAAACAGCTCCTACAACTTCAACAAGGCAGCCGACGCCCAAGCTGCCGAAGCAAGCACACCAGACACTGGCCCAGAACGCAGCTCCTCCACACCCACCCGAAGCCAGTTTGAAGACAGCTCCAGCAGGGAAAAGAAGCACAAGACTGATGCCAAGTGCCCATGGGTGTGCAAATCCTTGGCCATCAGGGATGCCGAAAGGGAGGGAACCTGCACGTGAAGCCGCACCTGGCCAACATCGTGAGGAAGGATGGGGTGAACAAGCATGCATGGAGGTGCTCCAACTCACCCCCAGGTAAACTTGAAACGACCATAGTCAACTCCCACCATTCAAGTGTGCGGTCCGACCGAATGAATGCCAAGCCCCCAACGAAAGAAAAGGCAGTCTGCCAGCCAGCAAGACTCCGGCACCTCGTAACGCACCCAATAAGGAAAAGAGGCACCAAACTCAAAAGAATAAGGCTTTATTACCGAGTCGTAATCCGGGCCTCGCAGGAAGTAAGCCGCAAGGGCCTCCCACACCTTCCTCGGTGGGATGCAGAAATCCAAAAACCTCTGGAAGCAGGGAACCATAGAACCCAAGGGAACTCGGAACTGAACCTGGGGAGGATTCCAGCTCATAAAATCGTACAGGGAGGGGGATAGGAAAACCCCTCTCTCCCTGTAACAACAAGCCCCATGCCGAGGGTACCAACGCCCAAGCGGGGTCAATTGGGGCCCAAGCCCCAGAATCCTCCATGAAGGACCCGGGGCCGAGCCATCCTCCAAATCTTCTGCCTCCGGAGAAAAAGCAGAGTCCACCGTAAAAGCAGGGATGAAGGGGGCCTGTTGGCGCTACCCAAAAGCGCCGGCAGGAGGAACAGGCTTGAATGTCTCCGCCGCCGATCCAGAAGGGGCAATCCCTCGAAGCTGCCAGTCTCCCTACCAGTATAACCAAAGCGGGGCAGCTGCGGGGCATCCGGAAAGGCAACCAACCTCACATGTTGCTGCAACCTAAACCTCGCATGCAACGCGAAAGCTGCCTGCACCTGAATATCAGTCTCAGTGGACCGGATGAATGGAGTACAAACAAAGAACACCACACGCAGCCTCCAGGTCAAAGGTGTCACTGACAACAGGCAGCATGGCAGAGTCAGACGGTGAGTGTCACTGTCTGACAAGGGGGACAGAGCAACCTTCAAACTCGCATAAGGCAAGGTGGAACTCAGAGGTCCTCTCTATCAGACCACTGAGCCCCAATGGGGATTTACAGGGCCCTTAGGCTAACTGCTAAGGGAAGCCCAGGCGAGGTAAGTACTGCTAACAAGTTATCCCAGAGCTACCACGCAAACGAACTATAAGTTGAACCCCTGCGATGTGTGCAAGCACAGAGAACTAGTAGAGGGCCACCAAAATTTTACAAGTGGTCCTACCAACACACAAGGCACCAGGCAAATCAAAACCAAAACCAAAAGAAAACCCCTGCAAAACGTCTCCAGGTGAACAGAACCGGTCGCTTTATGTATATTAGACAGCTGCACAGTACCTCGTCCCCTAGCCAGTGACAAAACTAACTCCTACCCAAGTGCAAACAGCAGTAAGAACCACCCCAGCTGAACCCCAAGGGTGAGCAATCACCGAGCAGCAACTGAACCACACGAAGGTAGCTGCTCTGAACGGCTCATGGAAGATACCCTAAGCCGCAAAGACAGTACTTATAGGGTACCTAGAGAAGATAGTCCTAGGTGCATGCAGCCCCAGTACTCTTGTGTTACTCCTGGCTTGCACATCAACACTGAACACCACCACCACTAAGCAGCACTGCGCAGATTGGAGCCAGAGAGATTGGCCGTCACCAACACAACAGCCTCTTGAACCGTGGAGAGTTGCCGGCGTGGAGGTCTGGGACTCTCCCCGTCCCCCTCCCGAGGAGGGGGGTGGGTGGGTGGGTGGGCGGTTGCAGACTGATGTGCAACGGTTGTGGTGACATCATGTTTGTTTCCCTGTTCTTGATTGGGGAGTTCTGTTTGCTAGTTCGGCTTTCGGTTTGCAACTTTTGACCAGTAATAGTTTGTTTTGGAATTCCTACCTTTTTGGGTGCCTGACCTGGTAGATGACAGACAAAGACTGCTTCCAATTACACGGGGATGTCTTTAGACCATTGCTCCTCGTGCCTCTGTTGAGGGTGGCAGGTTCTGGCTCTGGTCCCTGGTAGGCCTAGAACTCCTTCGATTGACTGTTGCCACGGTCTAATATATACACATCAGCCCTGTATAGCTACGTAAGCCGAAGGGGCTCTCCACAGAAACATGCACAAAACTATCAAAATAGATTTGGAAATGTGGCAAAGCTAAGCCCCTTCAACAACTTTGGTATTTTGGGTAAAAAGTCATTTGACCATTTTGAAAGTATCGAGTGCTTTCCCACATAACTACCTTGCTCCCACATGCCTACCCACACTAATTCTCAGTTTTAATGTTCTTATGTTACTATACTGGACCGAATTAGAGACCGTGTTCCACCCCCTGGTAATGCAGCAATTGGTATTAAAACTACCAGAGACAAAGTATCAAAACCTGCAAATATCATATCTGTACACGGGCACACAACTTCAAAATAAGTGCAGGATTCATGAACACTTTAGGTGCATTAAATGCTTTTGGGCCCCATTGCAATATGTCTGCTGTGGTAGTGAGCTGAATAATCTAATACACTGTATTCAGTCTAATATCTCTAACTCTGTCCATGGAGGAATGAAGACAATGTATGAACTATATATACACACACACACACAAAAGGAATTTAAATGAATGGACTATTTGAAGTGAAGGAATGAAAAAGTCTGTGCAAGAACTCTCAAGGATTACCATACACCTAGCTATGATTCAGGGAAAATATGACTAGGATTTTCTGGAATGCTGTGGTACAGTTGTGTACTTACTGTTTGCGATGCTGTGTGAAAAGTAGCATGAAATTATGAGCAAGTCTGAATGTATTTAATGTGAATATTGCTATAATACAAAAATAAACACTAAATACCTTCAGCAATAATTTGATTAAGATTCTTTCCTTCCAACTTCTTAATTAGAACTGCAAGCTGTTTATCATCAGCTTCAACACCAACACTGGCAAGGATGGATTTTATGTTTGTTGCTGTTGGCTGGTTATTGCCCAGCGAGGCCAAAAGGTAGGCAGCTACGTGACGCATTCTGTAAACAGGAATACAATATGAATTACTGTGTTATAATACATTTTATGCTGTCACTCAATTTTTAATTTTAATAATTATTATTAATTAAAAAAATAGTAGAACTATCTCCTTTAAGTAACATCATTTTGTGTAAACATACTTACATATTCGCCCTGCTCTGGTGACACTATTACTCTCTCATCTATCCTTATCTCAACTATTGGATTTGTGCTTGGGGTTCTACTACCCAAAATCATTTACGTCCTCTAATTACTCAATACAAAGCTGCTGTTAGGACAACATCCAACTCTGGCCCTAGACATCACTCAGTACCCCTACTCAAATCCCTGAATATGTTAGATATTACACTGCACATCCTCTCATGTGCTGCTTGGGGACTTCAACCTACGGCACCTGAAATGGAAGCACCTGGCTAATACAGTAATATCAGAAAGAATACCAGGAAGTAGCCTAAATGAACAGGCACATGCAAATTACCTGCTACAGATGTGCAACAGGTTTGCCTTAAACCAGCAAATAGTAGAACCAACTAGGAAGGAGAACATGCTGGACCTCATTTTCACTAATAATGATGAATTGATCAGGAACATAATGATTACAAATACCTGTTACTCAGATCACAACTTAATTGAAGTTCTGACAACCACAGGGAATAGACCTTCAAAACCAGTCCAGATTCCCAGTGGAGGAGATTTCAGCAAATTCAACTTCAACAATAAACAGATAAAACTGGGAGCAAATAAACCAGGACTTCACAGAAATAAACTGGGAAGAACAGCTAGAAAATGCAAACCTGAACCAGTGCCTGGAAAAAATAAGCTCAGTAGCACTAGAAATATGTTCAAACTGCATACCCCCTAAGAAAAGAGAGAGAGAGATGCAGATTGGAACGAGAACGCCGTTCCTTATATAGGCGAAGAAAACGAATCGCGGAACAACTTGAGTCGCACCCTATCTCAAGAACGGCGAAGGAGGTTAGGTAGAGAAATAGAAACAATTGAACTCAAGCTACAAGAATTATACAAACCCAGGAGAGGCCAAAAGAGCAAAAGGCCATTAGTGAAATAGAGAGAAATCTGAAATACTTTTTCTCCAATGCAAAATCAAGATAAAAAACCATATAGTAACGGGCCCCGGCGAAAGGGAGATGGAACTTTCACTGATGATGACAAAGAAATGAGCGAGTTACTGAGGAAGCAGTACGACTGTTTTCAGCGAGTCACTAAACGCACTAAAGATTGATAACCCAAATGAATTTTTCATGGATACGATACCAACATCAAATCATATATCAGAAGTCACCCTATCCCCACTGGATTTTGAAGAAGCCATAAACAGTATGCCTATGCACTCTGCACCAGGCCCGGATTCTTGGAACTCCATATTCAAGAACTGTAAAAAAACCACTATCGCAGGCCCTTCACATTCTGTGGAGACAAAGCCTAGATACTGGCGTTATCCCTGACATACTAAAAACAGCACCACTCCATAAAGGAGGAAATAAGGCAGAGGCAAAAATTACAGACCGATAGCACCAACATCGCACATCATTAAAATTTTTGAGTGCGCGCTAAGAAGTAGATCACAAAATACATGGAATCACAGCATCTCCATAACCCTGGACAACATGTTTCAGAAGGGCGCTCTTGCCTGTCGCAGTTGCTGGACCACTATGATATGGCATTAATGCTATGGAGACAAACAAAACGCTGATTAATTTACACAGATTTCGCAAAAGCTTTTGATAAATGTGACCATGGTGTTATTGCACATAAAATGAGTTCAAAAGGAATTACCGAAAAATAGGCAGACGGATCTACAATTTTCCTGACTAACAGAACCCAAATGTGTAATAGTCAACAAAATAAAATCAAACCCATCAGCCGTGAAGAGCTCAGTCCCCCCGGGTACTGTGCTTGCTCCAGTACTTTTTCTCATCCTCATATCGGACATAGACAAGACCACAACCTATAGCACGGTATCATCCTTTGCAAATGACACTAGGATCTTCATGAGAGTAGGCAATATAGAGGACACGGCAACCTCCAATCAGATGTAGATCAGGTCTTTCTATGGGCTACAGAAAATAATATGGTGTTTAACAAAGATGAGTTCCAGCTCATGCACTACGGAAAAAATGAAATTAAAAAATGAAACGACGTACAAAACTCGGGCAAATCATAACATAGAACGAAAAGGCAATGTAAAGGATCTGGGTGTACTCATGTCGGAAGACCTTACCTTTAAATAACACAATAAAGTAGCAGTCACAACTGCAAGAAAATGACAGGTTGGATAACAAAACTTTTCACACTAGAGATGCTGTACCGATGATACTTTTCAACGCTTGTGCTCTCTAGAGTGAAGTACTGCTGCACAATGACAGCCCCTTTTAAAGCTGGAGAAATTGCTGACCTGGAGAGTGCAGAGATCCTTTACTGCTAGAATCCACTCAGTAAAACATCTAAACTATTGAGACCGACTAAAGAGCCTAAATCTGTATTCCCTTGAGCGCAGGCGGGAGAGATACATAATAATTTATATGTGGAAAGTAATTGAGGGGCTGGTCCCAAACCTGCACAGAAATAACATCACACGAGACCAGAAGACATGGCAGGATGTGCAGAATACCCCCCGTTGAAAAGCAGAGGTGCAACAGGTACTCTGAGAGAGAACTCTATCAACATCAGAGGCCCGAGACTGTTCAACACGCTTCCACTACACACAAAGGGCATAACTGGCAGACACCTCATAGTGTTCAAGAGAGAACTGGATAAGCACCTCCAAAGGATACCTGACCAACCGGGCTGTAACTCATACGACAGGCTGCAAGCAGCCGCGTCCAACAGCCTGGTTGATCAGTCCAGCAACCAGGCCGCGGGGACGCTGAGCCCCGGAATCACCTCAAGGTAAGGTATGTGTATTATATATATATAAAATGCTGAACTGTAATGTCAATCCTGACCTTAAAAGCTTCATTGAAGGTTGTAACAGAACCCATGAGCACCACACCAGAAAAAAATACCTTTTGATATTCCAAGAGTACGACTTAAACTAGAAATGCTCTACAAATCAAGGGACCCAGAATGTGGAATGACCTTCCCAATCATGTTAAAGACTGTACCTCTCTCAACCAGTTCAAGATAAAAACTAAGCACTACCTAATTAACTCCCTGTAACCTACCTTACCCCTATAATGTCAACCCATGCTTGTTATTTTTAAACAATGCAGTTTGTCGACCAAATGTATTTTACCGGAGTACGCATTCTATGCCTTCTTATGAAGGTAACTCCACTACTACCAATATAAAGAAGTGTGTAACTAAGCCCAAAACCTTACTTTGGTGTGTGTGTGTGTTGACTACACGTGTGGCCTGGCCGCCTGCGCTAGAGAGAAGACCTTCGCCTCCTTTAACTCTGCGTTGCTGGCCGCTCCGGCCAATCTTAACCTAGAGTTATCCGACTTGGGTGCTACTCGACGTTCTGATTGGTTACTGAGCCACGCTCACCCCAGTAGGTACATGGGTAAAATTTCAATCTAAAATTTATAATATTATTTTACTAAATCAATTACAGTAATTCTAATATGTATAATATTTCCTGATAATAAATAATTTCTTATTTGAAGTAATACTACTACACTAGTATAGAGTAAACATTAGTGGGTAATACTCTAATACTCTGCAACACTATTGGGGCCAGTTGTTATCGGTGAAGATCTTGTGGTCGATCTCGAACCTATTGTTGCTGTGACAATGTGCATTGATTTTGTAACTGGCTCATCAAGATTGTGACTTGCTTTGTGTTACGGACTCGTCACCCTTGTCAGGGGGGGGGGGGTCGAGTGGTAGTTCCAGCGCCATCAGTCCGCACCCGAACTGCCCTGGAATCGTACGTAATATGACAATGCCATATCTGGGGGTGGCTATCTAAAACCTATAAATGGCTAAAGATTCCTGCCTTGGTCAGCCAGAGGGGTCGTTGTGAGTGACCTCTGGTGAGGATGCATCAAGACCAGCGCCACCTAGTGTGTGCTACAGAGCACAATGTCAACTCCCAGTGGGTTAGTAGTAAATAATAAATATACATATGTTTATTCAGGAAAGGTACATACATAGAGAGATTTTACATAAGTGGATCGATTTATAGATAGAGCTGTACATACAATGCCTAAAGCCACATTACGCAATGCGTTTCGGGCAAGAGTATTTCCGTTCTCCAGTATCGGATCATTGGTCACCATTTGGTCCGGGAGTCATCTCCCGTCACGCAGGGTGCAGTTGCGTCTCCACAGATCTCCAGTATCATCTCTTGACTGGTAATGGCTCAAAGGGCCATCACTTACGGGCTATTCATGCCCGTGCCATCTCTTGGGTGCTAATCTTTATCAATCAATCAATCCAGTATCGTCAAGGTCATTGATGACGTTTTATGTCCACAGAGGTGACGTCTGGGGGCAGCGGTACTGGAGACGGCAGTTTCATCTATTGGCAGTCCGAGTCTCCCTACTGGTCCTGGAAACGACCAGTAAGCCGCCGCCGATGAGCAGTGTGGTAGCTGCTAGTGCTTTAGTGTTGAAAAGATCGGCGTACCTTGTGGGACTGGCTTAGGAAGAGACTGACGACAGGGAGGTACCTGTTGAGTAGTGCTGCTAGCTGGTCGCTAGAGACTGCTGCCAGGGGATCGTACCCCTGTATTGTGACCCCGCTCAGCGTGTGGCTGAGGTGCTCTGCCAGCGAATAGCTGGAGAGCGGTTAATTGTTGGGTACAGGCACCTCATGACACTGTCAGTGGGCTGGCCCACGTACAGTGGAACTCGCCGGTGTTCTTCCCAGTAAGGTTGGATACCTACTGGACAGTGAAGAAATGCTGGGATTGATGAACTCTGCACGTGAATAAGTTTGATATCCTGAGCGAAGGATGTACATAGGTGTAGAAATAGCCTGTCTGTTCTTTATATATTTATAGTGACGGTGTACATACATATATATTTTATGGTGGTGGAAGATATTTAATACATTGACGAAAGGAACTGTGTATTGTTCATCCCCTCCTCTATTTTGTGCACTACATAGAAACTTTTTTGAAAGCGGCTGCCAACTTGGGGTCGATACTATCATTTGGGTTCTACCATCAGAACCCAGTTTCGACCCATATGGCTGTAACACTTGCTAAATGAATTGTCGATCTCGAACCATTGTTGATGTGACGACTTATATTGAATTTTGTAACTAGCTCATCAAGATTGTAACTTGCTTAGCTAAATGATTGTGGGGTTCAGTCCCTGAGCCCATTATGTGCCTCTGTAACCCTTTCCACTACCGCCCACAAGTGGGTATGGGTGCATAATAATGAACTAAACTAACTAACTTGTGTCGGAGGACAGGAAGCCAGAGTGTATTCAAACACGTTAGGCTTATATCGAGGTTCCCCCCCCCCCCTTTCAAGTCGAACTACTAACCCAACTCAAGATGCAACTATCTCTATCTTTTTGTTTTATTTACAATAGTTCTTTACATTCTTGTACAGCCACCAGCACGCATAGCGCTTCGAGCAGGTCCTTAATCTAATTTTCCCCTGAATACGACCCGCCAAATCTTTTAACAACCAAATGACAAAACCACAAGGCCGTGACGAGGATTCGAACCTGCGTCCGAGAGCATCCCAGACACTGCTTAATCGACTGAGCTACGACAGGGTTAAAAAGGGCTGAAACCGAAGTTCTACTGAACTTACTGGATCCCGTAGCCTCTCCGAGGCACAAACCAGGATTGTTTAACAACCAGGTACCATTCACTGCTGGGTGAACAGAAGCTACAGTTAAGGATTTACCCGTCAATCCCCACAGCGAGAATACGAACCCGGGGCAAGAGCAGAGCGAGTGCTTTACCAAGTTCAAGTATGTTTATTGATACAAGAAAGAAATACATCTCAAAGAGATAGAGTAGCTTAGGCTATTTCTACCCCCCTCTGCTTCAAGTCCCNAGACTTAAGGGTCCACATCACTATTGCAGATGTTAAGGAGTTTCTTCGTGGAGAGCGATCTTTCACCTTACATAGGGAAATTTAGTTAGGTTCCCCCGCCGGAAAATATTAGCTCCTAAGCCCCGTACCATAATTGCTTGTGACCTAGGGGACTTTTGTAGTTTACAAAATACAATAGTGGTGTTAAATATATTTTAATTTGTGTTGATGTTTATTCCCGCCTAATGCAGACTCAACCCTTAAAACAAAAAATTCGAGTGATGTGTTAGTCGCCCTAAGGAAGATATTAGAGGAAACTCCTCAGTTTCTTGGAGTAAGGCGGATATTCACTGACCGAGGAAAAGAATTTTACAACAGGACAGTTCAAAATTATTTGAATAAGAAAAATATTAAACTATATAGTGTATTTTCGGAAATGAAATCTAGCATAGTGGAACGTGCCATCAAAACTCTAAAACATAAACTGTACCGCTATATGACCCAAGCTAATTCATTAAAATACATTCACATCTTACCGTCCGCTGTAGATGTATACAACAACACATTCCACAGGTCGCTGAAAAATACTCCACTTGCCATTCATAAATTGCAAAATATTGAAGATATACGAAGACAGTTTAAGCTCATGTATTTAAACAATGACTCCACCATATCTCCCATCAGTCCTCAGCTGCACCTTGGGCAGCATGTACGATTGGCTAAACGTAGGAATATATTTCACAAAGGCTTTTGGCCCCAAAATACAGAAGAAATATTTCTAGTGTCACATATTGACAGATCACATCCAATCCCAACCTATAAAATCAAAGATTTAAACAACGAGGTGGTCAGTGGTATGTTTTATGAGCAAGAATTGATCCCAACAACCCTTCCAGAGTATTTTCCTATAACGATATTACGGAGTAGGAAAACATCGAAAGGACACAGAGAATACTTCGTCAAGTGGAGGGGGTACCCAGATTCTGCCAATAGTTGGATTAGTGGTCAAGACATTACCAAATTTAACAAAAAATGACAGTTCAACAGGACTCTCTCGTAGAGAAACATCACCACTGTTATTTTTACTAAATAATTTATCACCCAAGAAGCGGAATAAACTAATCAAGGCTCTAAAACGACAGGAAATTGAATCAATTTGTGAAATTTTTGCCAATTTTCTGAAACGAAACATCCCAGTTCAACCGCAAATAATTAATGGGCTACAGAGGTATCAGAACGACATTCGTTCTGTAGCTCGTAAGAAAACTCCTCTCTACAAGAAGAAAACATCTTAACCTCCAGACGAGGTGGAGCTATATTGGCAGCTCTGCTACCTTTGGCTGTATCATTAATTTCCTCCCTAATAAGGTAATTACGTAAATAAGTAACGAGAGGAAAAAAATGGTGAAGGAATATTGTCTGGTACCACGATTCATAGCTGAAAAATATTTATTTAATAAAACAAGAACACATCACCGCCTCTTAATGAGGAAGGACTGTCCTCCCCCAGTGGAGAAAGTAAGTCCTTCTCTTTAAAAAACGAAAGCAATAGTGTTGGTGGTAGCTGTAACCACTCCAGCTGTGACTCTATCGATGGTGGAGGGGGAGTGGGGGGAGTGGACGCTCTCTCCTCTCACCTGACAACAAGAAGATGTGACCAACGTTGCCACACAAGCTCCTCCAGACGGGCAGGCTTACTCACACGACCATTAAATGACATTGGTCCTACCGCTGCCGCCGCCGCCACCGCCGCGGGGCGGTCCTTTAAACAAAAAACGCGACGCGGCCGGTGCGGGCGCGCCCCTTTTTTAAAAAAAAAGAGAAGGGAACATTCCATTCTACCCCCCGAAATGCGTGTAATTGTTGCTGGACACACTCCCCATAAAGCCATCATCACGAGTCAAAATCCGAGTCTGGATAACTTAATAAATGTGAATTTTAAAATTGAGGAAATTCCTCATGTCAAAACATTATTGAACATGTTTGAACAAAACAGCCAACAGGTGATATGGGATTCCCATGGAAATTTATTAAAACCTGTACGAAATTTAAATATTTTAGATATAATTAAGACTTTAGCCTTTACTAAAGGACAGTTTAGGACAGCTGACAAGGAGGATGTAAGAATTTTACTGAAGGTAGCTGGCATAGAGCCGACCTTCATACGAATTATCGAGCCAGATCACAGTTAAAAGGGGGGAGGGGCATCCATAGGAGACCCCATTGGGACCCATATTGAAGACCTATATGAACCACACCTTAATCGTCATTATGGTCAGTTGTGTGTTCACCATGGAGCAAGCTTCCAACCCCCCACCTCCTGCAACTGAGGAAGACAAATCTCCTCTATTGAAGAAGTTGGTTGCTACTCAACGGTGTTTGGTTTTTGGGGAGCTTACCTTTCTGGGTGCCTGTCCCGGTCGATGGCAGACATAGAGTGCTTCCAACCACACGGGGGCTTCTACAGGCCATTGCTCCCCTTGCCTCTCTGAGGGGGCCCGGTTCTGGCCGTGGTCCCCGTAGGCCTAAGAACTGCATACACATGACTGATGCCAAAGTTTGACATTAGCATATCAGCCTGGGATAGGTCCGGGGAGCCTCCGGGACTCACCCAGAAAATGGCGTTTCATTACATTCAACGCTGGTTTTTTTTTGTCAGACTCCCTACCCTATTGTGGCTAAAATATACCACCTACGATTTTTTTGTTATTTTTTCCGTGATCAGGGAACAAAAATAAACACTTGTATAAGACGAAAGATTTTTTTTGCGCCAGTGGGTGTTGAATCCGTTTCGGCCCCCCTAGCGGTTTGAGGGTTAATTAATGAGGAAGGGACATCCTGACATCCTCTACTGCCTCCTCCTCCTCCTCCCCTGAAGATTTGTTATACTGCCTAGCTAGTTCAACAACACGTGTACCATTTTCATGTTTATGAATGTTCTTTTGTTTTTCCTCTATGGTCTTTCTCACATTGTTTTCTAGCCTTGAACCTTACCACAGGCTTTCTTGGGACCCATGGCGAGATATAACAACTACTTTTATGCTCACATAGCCAAAAATCCGAAAAAAAAATCCTTGCAAAGAATTCAGGAGGAATAGTCACTCGGCGGGAGGCACTGGGAAACAGGCGCGATTGTTGTGCCACCACACGCTAAGTCGGCCATACGTGTATCAACAAACCCGTATCTCGAGGTAAAGTTCACAACCTAATTCAAGTTTTCCAAGAAATCGGGCTCGTAACCCGAAAAGTTCATAAAGAGTGGCATTCATGAACCGAGGTACCACTGTATAACTAACTGTACGTATAATTGTATAACTTTGTAGTAAAATATTACTACAGTATTTACAGGGGTACCTCAGTTTAAGAGTTTAATCGTTTCTGGAGACAGCTCATAACCCGAAAACTCGTAGCCCGAAGCTAATTTCCCATAACAAATAATGGGAAATGAATTAATCCATTCCAGACTACCCAAAAACCTTACTTCAAACTAAATTTTATACCTAATTCATCTAAATCTACACTACAAAACTATGTTCAAGTTATTACTTAACATTGCTGATGAATGCTGTAGGCGTATGAATTGTGAGGAGGGGGAAGGAGAGGAGGAGTTACTGTTTGGAAGGGGAGTCCTCTTCCATTATAACATCAGGTAGTGAGGTCCTCTCAGGGGTGCATTCTCTGGCACATTTTGCCTGCATGCAACTAGGTCTTGGTTGTGGCTGACTGCTTGATGTTCTCACAAACATATCTGTCCATGGAAGCTTGGTTTTTCCCTTCTTCGCAAGATGTCTCTGTAGTGATGCATCACATTGTCATTGAAAAGATTCATGCAACGGCCTACTACAGCTTTNATCGGAGGCAAAGAGACAGAGAAGGAGAGCCAATAGCCAGGAGACAGACCAGAATCGGACTTCGTTTGTGCTCGGTGTGGTTGGACTGCCACTCTCGATTGGCCTCATCAGTCACACCAGACGCTGCACCAGGATTGACAACCAAGGCGCAACTCCATAGTCTCCCGAGACTGAAGGATGCCTACTACTACTTATATATATATATTATATATATCTATATATATATATAATATATATATATATATATATATATATATATATATATATATATTGAGACATAAAAATGACTCATGACTACCAAAATTTTTGTACAGTCGTATGGTCGCGTGGTTAAGGTACCAGGTACGCCAAAGTACCTGGTACTTTGCCCGCCAGCCGCGGACGTGTTATCGTTGTGGCCTTTTGGGCCATCAGGCTGCTGACTGTTCTGCGCCTGCCGTTGCGCCAGTGAATCTCTTCAGTGAGGAGGATTTTCCACCGCTTCCTGTGGGGGATGATTCAGTGGATGTGGACGTCTCTACGGCTGAGGAGGTGCCCTCTGTGTCAGCTGTTGCTCCGCCTGTTGCGCCCCCCCTGTTGTTGTCGCCTCTCCTCCGGAGGTTGTGTCCTCGCCTGGTGCTCAGCCTGCTCCGGCTGGTGTCCCTGAGCCTCTTCCGACTGCCGTCTGCTCGGGCCCCTCGTCTTCCAGTTCTTCCTCTGCTGCGTCTGTCCCGGTCCCTGCACCCTCGCCGTCTGTTCCGGCTGTGCTGGGAGCTGGGGTGGATCCGGCGCTTCCTCCTGTGCCTGGCCTGGTGCCCCATGTGGTTGAGGATGCTGCCGTACTGCGGCGTGCGTTGGTTCGCCCGGTTAGTGTTGCGCATGTCGCTGAGTCAGCCTCCGGGTCTGATGTGCGGCCCGAGCCTAAGCGTTCCCGGCGTTCTTCTGCGTGGGCTGACGTTGGCGACTTCGACGAGTGTGGTCCTTCCGGTGACGGTGGGGTGGCTCCGGTTGTGATGCTCACTACGGTGGTGGAGGAGGTGCACTTACCTGAGGATGCCGGTGCCGGTGTTTCGGCCTCCCCTTCTGGTCTGGTGTCCGAGGGTCCTGCTTCCGGTGCGTTGCCTGCGTCGGATGGCTCCGGTTCTTCGTGGGGGGCGGTTCCCCCTGCTGCGGTTGGTGGTGAGCGGGGTGGCCTGGTGATGGTGTTGAGAAAGGATGCTCGCTCTGGGAGTTCTGTGGCCCCTTCCTCGTTACCCGTTTCCTCGGCAGCGGTCATGCCACCTCTTCCGTCTCCAGCAGTCTCCTGCGGTCTCCGTGGAGGTGCTACCATCTCATCGTCCGGCCCCTGCTCCTATGCGTGCGACGGCGTG
Source organism: Procambarus virginalis (assembly GCA_020271785.1). Taxonomy (NCBI): domain Eukaryota; kingdom Metazoa; phylum Arthropoda; class Malacostraca; order Decapoda; family Cambaridae; genus Procambarus; species Procambarus virginalis. The sequence continues at coordinate 2,920,243 of WNGS01004374.1, forward strand.
GCAGTCTCGGCAGCCCTCGTCCGAATCTCCAGTGTCGTCTGCTTCCTCGAAGGGCGTGGATGGCGCTCCCCGGCCTCGTTATGCGACTTGCGTCAGTGACTTCGGGCGTTGGCCGATGCCGCCCGATCTGGATGTTCCTGAGTTTACGGTGCCCCCTCGGCAGCGGGGGATCAAAAACCCTACAGAACTTGAAGATTTGATCTGGGAAGCTTACAAGAGGAAGTATCCTTACGATTTTTCCCCGGAGAAGTACATTTCTCACATTGTTCATCGCAAATGATTTCTGTGTATTCTGTGTTTCCTGTTGTGTGCATGGTTGTGGGGTGCGGATGGGGTGCGTGTGTGTGTGGTGTGGGTTGGGTTTTGTTTCCCGGTTCCTGCGTGCTCCGGTTTGTGTTGTGGGTTCTCTTTGTATGGCTGGTGGGTGGGTGTGCGGTTCCTGTGCGTTTGTGTGTTCGGTTGTGGATATCATGTGCGTTTGTTTGTCATATTGTGTGCCCTTCAGGCTGTTGGCGTGTTCTCTTTGTTCTGTTTTGCCATTTTGTTTTGCCTTCCGTTTGTTATGGCAGATCTGTTTTCTTTATTGTTATTATCCTTATTATTGTATGTTTCTCGCCTCTCCGTATGTGTTTGAGGTGTTAGTAGGTTTGTTTTGTGTGCAATTTGTTCTGGGGTTTTCCCCTATGTTTGTCTTCCGCTGTGTTTATATTTGTGGCATGTTTGTATATGCATTTTTGTTTTGTGGTCAGCCCTTCTGGCTGGTCTTCTCTTGATTTGTTCCTTTGTCTGTGTACATATGTGTGCTTTGTGCTTTGTACCTTTGTTCTATGTTGTATTTGTTTCTGCTTTTATTGTAACTTATACGCATGCTTGCATGTAAAAAAAAAAAAATCAAGACGTGTGAGAGAAGACTTGTTGGGGACACATTTTTTTAATTCAATGTTTATTCAAAAGAATGTGTGTACAAAGAACATAATAGTAATGTACAATTGTAGGGACAGGAGTTACACAATCTATGAAGCTAGTATTACGCAAAGCGTTTCGGGCAAAAACAACAACTGGACTCTTTCACATAACGTTTTCTCTGGAACGTAACAGAACATCGAGTAATATAGTAATTTAAGGTTATTGGGCCAACACTAAAAAATTATCCAGGAATATAAAGGACATGAGTAAACACCTTAACAAAGAAATGCAAGAAATTAGATGACAGTATATGTAGAAAGTACATAATACTTAGAAAATACAAAATTAAGATAAGAGTATCACAAACTAACTTATTACAAGGGAAAATGTGAGTGAAATTAGTTACATGGTATTGATTATAAGATGATAATTATGTGATATTAAGTAAATATTTCTTAGTCTCTCTTTTAAACTGGTTGGGAGATGTTCAGCTTTTAATTACATTTAGGAGGTCATTAAAATATTTGGGACTCATGATTTGGATTGCATTTCTGCTGTGGTTGAGTTTCACTCTAGGGATATCAAAGAGATATTTGTTTCTCGTGTGGTGAGCGTTAGTTCTATTACAGCCTTCTAGGAAACGCTTAAGATCAGGATTGACATTGCAATTCAGAGTTTTGTAGATATGGTGGTTGTTGTTGTTTTAGATTCAGATACTCGGAACAATAAGTTGCAAGTAGCACGGGCTATGGTGAGCCCGTAGTGGACTTATAGATATGGAGAACACTTGATGAGAGTATGTATGTGCAGAGACTTAACATTTAACATCTTCAAGAATTTCAGTAAAGGTCAAGGATTTCAGATTAGTTCAGTAAAATACTCACTCTTGTTTCTCTAACATTTTCTATCTATTTTTTTGTATCTGTTTATTTATACATCGTATATATATATATATATATATATATATATATATATATATATATATATATATATATATATATATATTTATAATATATAATATACACATATATATATATATATATATATATATATATATATATATATATATATATATATATATATATATATATATATATATATTCAAAGCCACTAGCATGCATAGTGTTTCGGACAGGTCCTTAATCTTAATTTTCCCTGGAATACAGGAAAATAATTTTCCCCGCCAAAACTTAAGCAACCAGGTACCCATTCACTGCTGGGTGAACAGAGGCGTACAGTTAAGGACTGGCGCCCAGTCAAGCCTTCCCCAGCCAGGATACGAACCCAGGCCAAAGCGCTCGCGAAGGGCGGGGCAAGTGTCTGACCACTGCGCCACAGGGACTGCTATAGTATTCACAAAATATACAAAATATAGTATTCTAAGCTAAATATCTCAGAAATCCTTAATTATTATATAATAAGTTTAAAGATCAACACAGATGAAAGATCAGTTTTCTCTACTCAAATAGGCAGAGGCAATATAATAAATGGTGACGAAACTAAAGTGACTTGTGGTGAAGCGGCGTGTGTACGTACCCAAGTGGCGTCGTTGTGACCGGCGTCCACCATGAAGACCTTGTACGACGGGTTACTACTACCGCCGGTGGCTCCTGCAAACAATGTTATTTGCCACCATATTGATTATAGTATATAAAGGCAGAGTAATTCATTGCAGTTGACGCTTGCAGAATAGGTAAACAATAAATAGCTGGTATTAGCAAGCAAAACAATACATAATACTACACGTTCCGTCTGTGGGATCTCATTTTGACAAAATTATTTCCACGGCTTTCCTCTGATGAGCGGGCGAGGGAGGGGGGGGGGAGGGAAGAATTTTGGAGAGCTTTTAGTGGAGATAATGAAGAGGTATAGGAAAAGGAAAAGTTGTTGAAATGTGGAATGAAGTGTGAGATGGTAGGAGGCGGGCTGTCCTACTTGCTGGTACGATGTGTGGCAGTTAAGCTAAGCTTGCTCTCTTTTGCCAGGAAGTTGGGAGTTTTTTTTATTATTATTATTTTCTACCACAAACGTGGCCACACATAGTTGGGAGTGTTTGTTAAGGTTTCTCACATATATTTCAACATGTATAGATGTTCATAGATAAATGCTGTGTAGCATTCATTTACACACATTCCAATGTTTGTGTACATGCTTTACTATTCTGTTTGCATGGTCATCTTCCGTTTTTTTGTCTTTGGGGTTTTGTGATCCGCGTTTCCTCTTGTGATTATGTATTGAGGGAGGTTGGCTTTTTCGAGGGCCATTTGGTGGCCCTCGAGACAGAATGGGAATGGGGCATCTTTTCTTGGAGTAACATTTCTAGTAATGGGTCTTTTAACATTTCGATTGTGTTCCACACCCTGGTGGCTTGGTGTTGTAGTCTGATTTTCAGTGGTTGTATGTTCAGGGATTCACGGGAGCTCTGGCCCCTGGCCCCTGCATTGTCTGAACATAATAGTGGACAGTGTTTTGCACCTTCTTAACGTCTTGTTTTGCACTGCCTGTAGATTGTGCATTTTAGTTTTCTTTAGGGTTTCCAACAGCCTGGTTGATCAGTTCAGCAACCAGGAGGCCTGGTCGATGACCGGGCCGCGGGGACGCTAAGCCCCGGAAGCACCTCAAGGTAACCTCAAGGTAGGGTATGTAGGCATATCCTTGAGGATATTCTAGATGCGTCTGATGTAGAGCCTTGTGCAAAATATTCGGAATTTTCTCAGTTTGTCTAAAGCTGCGTTTGCTCTGTTTATCATCAATTTATGTGAGTTTTTATTCATGTTCTATTAATCTTAAGTTCCAGTATTCTGCCTACATTCGTTCGTTGGATTGGCCTGTTGTCACGAATAATGGGCTTAATTTATTTTTACAGTATGTGTACTATATTGATTTTTTGTTTGTTGGAACTTATTTTCCAATGCTTCTCAAAGCTGTTTATGAATTCTATTACTGCCTTGTATGTGACTATCCTGTATGGCAGGTAAATTGAGCAACGTCATCCGCATATGTGATGTATTCTCCATGTTGGGGGAGCGTGTAAGTCTTTGTGTTGAAAACAGTGCGGGATAGACAGGGTTTTGCTATAACTTTTCCTTCACTTGGGAATCTCCATGTCTTTACTCCCATAAAAAAAATTTCTGGCAAGTTGGTGAAAGATTGGTAAATTTACTGACTCATTTATTCTGTCTTAAGAATATATTGTTCTGAATAAATTTAGAACTGAAATTGAGATCATTATAATAGTTGTGTACCTGCGGGAGTGACGAATGCTGCAATTGCAGGTCGGGTGTCGTCGTCTGGGTCATAATACACCTGCAACATATCGTTGTGCGTGTGTCCAAGGAACATTGCTCGAATTGTTGATTCGTACCTGTCAATATTGGTTTACATTTATGTTTCAAATTATGGTATACACAGTATGTTTCAAATTATAGTATACACAGTATGTTTCAAATTATAGTATACACAGTATGTTTCAAATTATAGTATGCACAGTATGTTTCAAATTATAGTATACACAGTATGTTTCAAATTATAGTATACACAGTATGTTTCAAATTATAGTATGCACAGTATGTTTCAAATGGCAAGATAGAAGAAAGCGAACTACTCGAATAGTCTTGACTGTACCAATAGCACCAGAAGACACAGAAGACATAACAAAGGGGACAGTCAGACCTTTTGTTACAACTGAATAAGATGTATTAAGTTCAACAGTGTTGCTCATCTTCACGTATAAAATGTGCAGAAATCCAACTCTTGTTTTCTAGAACAATTGCTACAAATTATCAGGAAAGAGAAAGAATTTTTTAATTGAGGATATAGGAACAATTTAATATTGTATTTTGGTTAAAATATACAAGTTTCATGTATAAATCTGTTTGCCAGTTAGCATTATAGTATCCTATTGTTTGTTATTTAATTCAAAAGTGTCTAGGTAATTAATGTATTTTTCTGCTTTTAAGGAAATAAACTTTTAGAGTGTGAGACGCAAGAGGCGAGGACAGCTGAGCATCTCCTCCCGATGAGATCACAAACTTGAAAAATAGCTTAGAGCATGTACGAGTACTTACAAAAGTCTGCAGTCATTATTTTGCTTTAGCAAGGTTTGGCATTTTTTTTAAGAAATTGCAAAACAAAAATGAAATAGCTGCCTTTATAATACTATATAGAAACTACAACTAATTTATTTCCTCTCTCCTCAAATTAAATTCCCGGATGTGTCATTGTTCAGAATATATATCTAATATGCTCACCTATTGTCAGTAGTTTCAAAGCGTTATATGACAAAGAGTGCTGGGAAGACGGGACACCACGAGCGTAGCTCTCATCCTGTAACTACACTTAGGTAATTACACTTAGGTAATTACATATATATATACACGGAGGTTGAGAGTTGGCTCGTTGGTCGGGCCTCTCATTTGGCAATCAACTGTTGTACAGCATATTGGACTCTATCATATCTACATTTGAAACTATGGAGTCAGCCTCCACCACATCACATGCTAATGCATTCCATTTGTTAACTACCCTGACACTAAAAAAGTTATTTTTAATGTCTCTGGCTTATTTGGGTACCAAGTTTCCACCTGTGTCCCCATGTTCGTGTTCCACCCGTGCTAAATAGTTTGTCTTTGTCCACCCTGTCTATCCCTCTCAGAATTTTGTAGGTGGTGATCATGTCTCCCGTAACTGTTCTGTCTTCCAGGGACGTGAGGTTTAGTTCCCGTAGCCTTAGTAATATGAAATTTCCATGATGATAATGTATTTAAAAATCACAAGTAATACAACAGAGGAAGACTATACAGCACAGAAGTGAGCATTACTGAAGTAATACGACTACAGTACTGTAGTGTTTAATTACCTGACAATAATTTGATTGAAGACGTGACTCCATGTACGATCGCAGTCACTATTCCCAGGTGGGATGTGACCAAGAAGATGAACCACCTCCCCAGACGCTTCTGCTGTAGCCAGGGTCTCCAGGAGCCACTGGAGCTCCTGCACGGGTCTTCGTTGTCCAGCAGCAGCCACCTGAGGAGCAGAGCTCGTCACCAGTGTCGGCCTCGCGCTCTATACATACTGTCCCAGGCCGTGATGTTCGCTCCTTGTACACCTCTTACTCTCTGTAACAAGCTCTCACTCGAAACGGGTTATACACACACACACACACACACACACACACACACACACACACACACACACACACACACACACACACACACACACACACACACACACACACACACTGTGTGTGTGAAAAAATAATTAAAACTAAATGGGTAGCACACCTGGAGAGAAATGATATAATATCAGACAGACAGTATGGTTTTCGATCTGGTAGATCCTGTGTATCGAATTTACTCAGTTTTTATGATCGAGCAACAGAGATATTACAGGAAAGAGATGGTTGGGCTGACTGCATCTATCTAGACCTAAAAAAGGCTTTCGACAGAGTTCCACATAAGAGGTTGTTCTGGAAACTGGAAAATATTGGAGGAGTGACAGGTACGCTTCTAACATGGATGAAAAACTTTCTGACTGATAGAAAAATGAGGGCTGTGATCAGAGGCAATGTATCGGACTGGAGAAATGTCACAAGTGGAGTACCACAGGGTTCAGTTCTTGCACCAGTGATGTTTATTGTCTACATAAATGATCTACCAGTTGGTATACAGAATTATATGAACATGTTTGCTGATGATGCTAAGATAATAGGAAGGATAAGAAATTTAGATGATTGTCATGCCCTTCAAGAAGACCTGGATAAAATAAGTATATGGAGCACCACTTGGCAAATGGAATTTAATGTTAATAAATGTCATGTTATGGAATGTGGAATAGGAGAACATAGACCCCACACAACCTATATATTATGTGAGAAATCTTTAAAGAACTCTGATAAAGAAAGAGATCTAGGGGTGGTTCTAGATAGAAAACTATCACCTGAAGACCACATAAAGAATATTGTGCAAGGAGCCTATGCTATGCTTTCTAACTTCAGAATTGCTTTTAAATACATGGATGGGGATATACTAAAGAAATTGTTCATGACTTTTGTTAGGCCAAAGCTAGAATATGCAGCTGTTGTTTGGTGCCCATATCTTAAGAAGCACATCAACAAACTGGAAAAGGTGCAAAGACATGCTACTAAGTGGCTCCCAAAACTGAAGGGTAAGAGCTACGAGGAAAGGTTAGAAGCATTAAATATGCCAAAACTAGAAGACAGAAGAAAAAGAGGTGATATGATCACTACATACAAAATAGTAACAGGAATTGATAAAATCGACAAGAAAGATTTCCTGAGACCTGGAACTTCAAGAACAAGAGGTCATAGATATAAACTGGCTAAACACAGATGCCGAAGAAATATAAGAAAATTCACTTTCGCAAACAGAGTGGTAGACGGTTGGAACAAGTTGGGGGAGAAGGTGGTGGAGGCCAAGACCGTCAGTAGTTTCAAAGCGTTATATGACAAAGAGTGCTGGGAAGACGGGACACCACGAGCGTAGCTCTCATCCTGTAACTACACTTAGGTAATTACACTTAGGTAATTACACACACACACACACCCTACCTGGGGGCCAGGTAGCCTGGTGGATAGCGTGCAGGACTTGTAATTCTGTGGCGCGGGTTCGATTCCCGCACCCGGCAGAAACAAATGGGCAAAGTTTCTTTCACCCTGAATGCCCCTGTTACCTAGCAGTAAATAGGTACCTGGGAGTTAGTCAGCTGTCACGGGCTGCTTCCTGGGGTGTGTGTGGTGTGGAGGAAAAAAAAAAAAAAGTAGCTAGTGTAGTTAGTAAACAGTTGATTGACAGTTGAGAGGCGGGCCAAAAGAGCAAAGCTCAATTCCCGTAAAAATACAACTAAGTGAATACAACTAAGTGAATACACACACACACATACACACATACACACACACAGGAATGGTCAATCAAATGGTTGTTAGAGTTTAACCCAAGCAAATGTGATGTAATGAAGATAGCAGGAGGCCAGATACAAGGTATCATCTGGGAGATGAAATTCTTCAAAAGTCAGAGAAAGAAAAAGACTTGGGGGTTGACATCACGCCAGACCTGTCTCCTGCAGCCCAGTTTAGTTTAGTTCATTTATTATGCACCCCATACCCATCCCGTGGGCGGTAGTGGAAAGAGTTACAGAGGCACATAATGGGCTCAGGGACTGAACCCCACAATTCATTTAGCTAAGCAAGTTACAATCTTGATGAGTTAGTTACAAAATTTAGTATAAGTCGTCACATCAACAATGGGTTCGAGATCGACCTCAAGTACAGGTTCTAAATTAAGCAATTGACATATGTGGAGAGCTAGTGTCACAATTTATATGTTTGTCCTGCACACCGCCCCCCCATCCAGCGGGCAGCGGTGGATAGGTTGCAATCACTTAGTTACTACCTACAGTTAGCAAACTGGGGATATTTGGCTATAATTTCTGGTAGCAGATAATTTTGAATGAAATATTTACACATCGCTGGAACATTGGTTATAGAATTGCCTCTAAATTCACGTATCTTTTCGCACTCCATCACATAGTGACGGAGGGTGTGCAAATAATTTTGTTGACACAGTTTACATTTGGTCAGGTCTACATCGGCAGATAATGAGAATTCCCAGAGATACTTGTAACCGAGTCTAAGCCGAGCAGTAGTAACATCTAGAAGTCTGCTGATTTTATTGGATGATCCATAGATGTGTGGCTCCTCTTGCATGATAGTATGATGATAGATCAACAAGATCTTGTAGATCTGAGGCAAAGTGAAATTGACACCAGTAATTCCATCTATCATCCTGCAGCCCATATCAAGAGGATAACATCAGCGGAATATGCCAGGCTGGCCAACATAAGAACGGCATTCAGAAACTTAAGGAATGTAAGGAATCATTCAGAACTTTGCATACCACATATGTCAGGCCAATCCTGGAGTATGCAGCCCCAGCATGGAGTCCATATCTAGTCAAGGATAAGACCAAACTGGAAAAGGTTCAAAGGTTTGCCACCAGACTAGTACCCGAGCTGAGAGGTATGAGCTACGAGGAGAGACTACGGGAATTAAACCTCACTTCGCTGAAAGACAGAAGAGTTAGGGGGGACATGATCACCACATTCAAGATTCTAAAGGTTCAAAGGTTTGCCACCAGACTAGTACCCGAGCTGAGAGGTATGAGCTACGAGGAGAGACTACGGGAGTTAAACCTCACTTCGCTGGAAGACAGAAGAGTTAGGGGGGACATGATCATCACATTTAAGATTCTCAAGGGAATTGATAGGGTAGATAAAGACAGGCTATTTAACACAAGGGGTACACGCACTAGGGGACACAGGTGAAAACTGAGTGCCCAAATGAGCCACAGAGATATTAGAAAGAACTTTTTTAGTGTCAGAGTGGTTGACAAATGGAATGCATTAGGAAGTAATGTGGTGGAGGCTGACTCCATACACAGTTTCAAGTGTAGATATGATAGAGCCCAATAGGCTCAGGAACCTGTACACCTGTTGATTGACGGTTGAGAGGCGGGACCAAAGAGCTAAAGCTTAACCCCCGCAAGCACAATTAGGTGAGTACACACATACACATGGAGCCGGCCGGCCGAGCGGACAGCACGCTGGTCACGTGATCTTGTGGTCCCGGGTTCGATCCTGGGCGCAGGTGAGAAACGATGGGCAGAGTTTCTTTCACCCTATGCCCTTGTTACCTAGCAGTAAATAGGTACATGAGAGTTAGTCAGCTGTCACGGGCTGCTTCCTGGTGTGTATGTGTGTGGTGTGGAGAGGAAAAAAAGTAGTAGTAGAAACAGTTGATTGGCAGTTGAGAGGCGGGCCGAAAGAGCAGAGCTCAACCCCCGCAAGCACAACTATATATATATATATATATATATATATATATATATATATATATATATATATATATATATATATATATATATATATATAGGGGGGTACCACCTCTGGTGCAATTATAGGGACCCACAGCCTCAGAGAAGGGAACACAGAGCATTCAGGGAAAAACTTGCCATTTAACTCTGAATACATGAGGGTGTTCGCTTCTCCTACCACCCCCCTTTTTTATGGTGTACACTTTATTAAGCAAGGTTATACAGTTACATATCTGATTGTATACAAAAAAATGAGCATTAAGAGGACACAAAAATAGTTCGCTTCCTAGAGGCTGTAGATTTCCTCGAACTCCTCCGACGTTGGGCAGGAACCGAGGATGCAGCGAGCATTCCCCCTCTGGATCGCGACACTGAGGCGCTGAAAGAGAAAACTTGCCGCTCTAGGGTCTCTTGTGGTGTCAATGAGCTTGGAACCAAGATCCTTTAGAAACCTTCTTGCACTCTCTCCCCATGGGCCTAGGGTCTCAGACCCTATTGGAACGAAGTTGTACCGATGATCTAATTGCCTATACTTGGCTGACTTGTCTCTTTCTCTGTGTGTCGCCGCGGCTCCTGCTGTGCCGGCAGAGAGGTTGATGTACGTGGCTGCCAGGGTGGATACGCAGGTATAGTCCCATGCCAACTGTCTGCCACCCTTCCACGGACGCAGTGTGATTCCGTCTGGTCGGCCGGCAAAGCTAACAAGAGTCACGGTTCAGAAGGTTGCGGGGCTCTCTCTCCGCTGGACACTGGGCAGAGGCAAGGCTTCTTTTAATGATGTCGTTTACTTCGTCGTGTCTAGTGTGCCAACCACCAGATTTTCCACAGTGCAGGCCATGCAATCCATATTCGTCAGCATCTGCCTCGCCGCAAATACACCTATGAACAGTGTGGATAGGGGCAGCAAGACGGAGAGCGACTGCAATACGGAGCTCCTGCGGATCAAGACGTGTGCCTGTCGCAGACATAGGGACTGCCAAGAGGAAGTCCCCTGCATGGGGAGCCTGCACAGCTGTGAGGCGTGCACGATCACTGGGGGTTGTTGCTGCCTCCAGCAAAGCTGTGGCTTCTTTGTCTGCAATGGGGCTGTCCCAACTGGATTGTTTCTTGGCTTTCGGCATGGCTGGTCTGAGTGCTGGGTCTGCCATGGCACCCCATTTCGTGTCGCATTCCGTGTAGTGGGGGTCCTGTATCCCCGCTACATCACTGAGGGTGTCAGGTAGAATTTCCTTAACCAGGTTTATGCATTTATTATTGGAGATCCATATGCCACTGGTTCTCTGATCTTTAACATTAACTTTTGATCCTTCGAAACATTTAATATTATTATACCATAGAACTAATTCCTCCCCCACAAACCCTTCTCTAGCCTAACACACCCGACAATTTAAAGGACCATCCGCAGATACCCAATTGAAATAACGTGAACCTTTGATTCTGCAAGAAAAATGTACTTGTCTTAGGAAGACATATTTTGAAAAAGTAGGTGTCCGCCTGGGGCCTAGTGATTACCATATATAATATATAAATCTGACAATATATAAATCTGACAGGTCTTACTTGCAAGACCGTGTCTGACAAGGGTCCACAACTAAGACACAGTTGAGCTACTATGGGGACCCTGCTTAGAAATAGTTTTTTATTTGTATTAAGCTTACAAAACTAACCAGTTTAATGTATTACAGAAGTTCATATTGATGGATACAACACGAAGACCAGGCAGCGGGGAGTAGGAGAAGAATCCTCCTCGTCGTACGTCAGCCAAGACCTCCTCTGGCAGCCAGTGCGCCCACATGTCGGCCACACCGTCGTACAACCAACTCATGCTCCATCCATCACTGTACGCTGCTGGTATTACGAAGCTGCCAGTGTATGGAAGGTAATACTCGATAAAACAATCTTTCTGTACTTGTAGCAAAAATCATACTGCTTAAATTAACAATATATAATTAATAACATTAGTTTAGATGGAACAAATGCAATGATTCCGAAGACTAGCAATGACATTGGTTTTTATTCACCTCTTATACCTTTTTATAAACCAGGACAATTCAATATGACGTCCATGTTCAATATGACAATATCATGTTCAATATTACAATATCATGTTCAATATGGCGTCCTACAATTCAATATGATATTCCTGCCACGTCCATGGGTACTTAATAAAGTAATGTTTGGTAACAATTGTTGTGAGAAAAATGTTCGTGTTAGGTCATAATCAGAGAAAATTGCAATAGGAATTCGTTTCTAAAGCGTTATATCCACAGTGCTCATTCACTCTTAAATATTTAAGGAGACTTTAAACTCAAGTCTTCTTCCTCACCTGTTAACTGGTGCTGACGCATGGTTGCCAAGAGCACTGATGACAGGCGTGTCAGGAAAATATTGCTTGAGAATGTTGTTGGTGGTATTTATGGCAGCCAAGTTACTGGCATGGTCCTGGGCCCACACATCATGGGCTGGGAGGTCGCCAGTTACATATCTAAATGATGGATGTTGAGTTAGTAAGTTGAACACAAGGAATATGGGTTAACGGTAAGCAAGCTGGGGGTCAAGTTACTTAAAAATTCATAAAAATAACATTTAATAATTTTGAGATTTCATCTAGTTGAGGAGTAGGAGAGTTGTGCTCTAGCTGCCGTTAGATGCAGACGTGTCGCCTGGCCTCTCCGGTAGTTGCAGTGTTTGCCGCTTTCGTCGGCAGGGGGTGTGGGTGTCTCTACCCTCCCTGCTGTTCCTGGCTGGTGTGGACGCGGCGCTTTTGACATGGGCGGCCATCTTCCCCCTGTTATGAGGGTAAACTCTGTGGGTTTGGAGTTTACTGGTCGTGCAGGATACCCTGTCATGGAGATAGTCATGTGTGACATGCTCGATATACCGATCATGGAAATCTACGGTGTTGAGCTGGTAACTGCTCACTGTGTGGTTATCAAGTTTGTGGGAGAGCCAGCGTACCGTGACTTTCTCCGGCGGTACGTGGGACGTACCTTGCCGCTGCAAAATGGCACCGGATCTGTCTATCTCAGATCGAAGCGAAGGTATGACGTATGTGAGTGTCCAAGGGACCCCCATGGAGTTTCCCGAGACACTCCTTCGGCGTTTCTTCCAGCAGTTTGGCACCGTCATCAATGTGCAGATGCACTCGCTGTCTTCTGGCAAGTATGCGGGTATGAAGACCAACATTTGTACCCTAGGGATGCGCCTGAGGTCGGACATTCCATCCTCTGTCCGGCTTTTAGGGTACTACGTCCGAGTGTACTATGCGCGGCATCCGCGGACGTGTTTTCGTTGTGGCCTGTTGGGCCATCAGGCTGCCGGGTGCACTGAGGCTGTGGTTGCTCCCATGAACATGTTTAAGGAAGAGGATTTCCCGCCGCTCCCTCTGGAGGAGGACTCCGGGGGTGAGAAGGTGAGTGTCCCATTGGATGCTGTGGCTCCCCCCTGCATCGCCTGTCCTTCCTTCGGTTATTGAGGACCCTCCTCCAGGTGTTGCCGTGCCATCGGATGTTCTTCCTGATCCCGTCGCTGTCCCCGCTGCTCCCGATGACCTTCCGGGCGATCTCTGTGCGTCGTCGGCGCTCTCCCTTTCCTCGTCCTCTGCTCCTGCTCCTGGCCCTGCGCCCTCGCCTTGTGTTCCGTTTGTGATGGCTGCTGGGGTGGCGGTGCCGCCTCCTGCTGTGTGCAGTCCGGTTCCACCTGTGGTTGAGGCTGCTGCTGTTCTGCGTCGGGTGCGGTTCGTCCGGCTGGTAGTGCCCATGTTTCTGGGTCCGCATCCGGCTCGGACGATATCCGCCCAGAGCCCAAGTGTTCCCGGCTTTCGTATTCTGCTTGGGCTGATGTGGGTGACTTCAGTGACTGTGGGTCTTCGGGTGTTGAGGTGGATCCGGAGGCATGGACGTCTACGGAGTTAGTGGTGGCGGAGGTCCATGTGCCTGCTGGTGCTGGTGCCCGTGTTTCGGACGTGCCTTCTGTTCTTTCGCCACCAGGGGGCTCTCCGCAGTGGCGGGTGGTGGCTTCCACTGCCGGGAATAGTATGGATGCTGGTCCTGGGCGTGGCCTGGTGGTTACCTTACGGAAGGATGCGCGCCGTCCGGTGCCCGTGGCCGCGGGTGTCCCTGTGGTGGTGCCCTCTGTCAAGCTCGTTCCTGAGAGGGTGCACGTTGGGGACCTGGAGGACGGGTTGCCGGCGTCTGTGATGCCGCCGGGTCACTGGACGATGATTGCCGAGTTGATGCTGTCTGATGAACCGGACTGCTTTCATGCTGGGCGGACTCCCGGCGTGTGGGGACGCGTGGCGACTACTCGCCTTGTCAGTAATACCATCTGGGTCCCCTGTTTGCGGGTGTTTGTTGCCAGGGTTCCGGAGGCTATGGCTTCCCCAGTGGATGAGCTAGACTCTAGGCGGTGGTTGCTCTGGGAAGCGTTCCATGTGCAGTTCCCACGGGCCCAGTTCTCAGGCAAGTATGTCCCCTGATTACCTGTTTCTTTGCTTTATGTAGTGCTGTGCCCCTCTGGCTGTATGTTTGCCCAATTGTGTTATGTGCTCGTGCCTCTCCCTTTGTTTGTTGCGAGGCCGGTGGTTAGATGTGAGTGTTCGTGTTTATGTATATGTTTTATGATGTTATTGTGTCCTGTTTTTTATTTATGTATATTTTGATTTTCTTGTTCTATTTCATGTTTATATTTATGCCTTACTTGTACGTCATTGATTATGTTTGTTTTGTTTCATGTGTTATTATGTTTTGTGCATTGATTGCTTGTTTACATTGTTTTCTCTTTGTGTTATGTTCTTATCTTGATGTATGCTGTTTTTCTCTAGTTATGCTTATTGTTGTACTGTGCTGTCGGTCCTTCTGGCCGGTGTTTTTTTTTTTGCTTTGTTATTATGTTTCCTCTGTTATTTTTATTGTATTTAACTTGCATGCTTGCATGTAAAAAAAATTAAAAAAAGTTGAGGAGTAGGCTTCAGTAGCCAGTGTAACATTGGATAGTCAGTGTGAACTAATGAAATACCACCGGCCCAAGATGGCAACTTTGAAGCCTTCGTACATTGTTACATGACATGGTTTATGTGGTTCTGGTAAGCTAGGTGTATAGGTTATTTCGAAGTCGTAATATTGTTCCCGTAATGATTTCAACAGCAATATCTTGAATCTAGCCATTTGCTATACAACTTGTTATTGGCAGTGGTTGGAAGAAGCCTAACTAAAGCAGATATATAGGTTTTTGAAGGTATTTAAGTGTCCCGTCCACAAGTAGCAGAATATTAAAATAAAAAATGTGAAGAGATGCCGCTACCACTGAAGACCGGCATAATTTTTGTAATAAGGTCTTACTAGCTAGTTGATTGTCTCACTCTGCTGGCCAGAGAGAGACAGTAGCGTGCACACTTTGCAGTTTATAAACTGTATGTGATATTCCTATGACATACTGTACATACCAGGGACGTGTACATACCGAAAACTGTACCCCATTTCTCGGTGTATATACACTGAAAGTACGCTTTAGTCCTGAACATAGTTCAGGACTAAAGCCTACTGGGAAAGCTCAGATTCCTGAGCCTACTGGGCTCTATCATATCTACATTTGAAACTGTGTATGGAGTCAACCTCCACCACATCACTTCCTAGTGCATTACATTTATTAACTACTCTGACACTGAAAAAATTCTTTCTAACGTCTCTGTGGCTCATCTGGGTACTAAGTTTCCACCTGTGTCCCCTTGTTCGTGTCCCACCCGTGCTAAATAGTTTGTCTTTGTCCACCCTGTCAATTCCTCGCAAAACTGTTTATGTGGTTATCATGCCTCCCCTAAGTCTTCTGTCTTCCGGTGACGTGAGGTTTAATTCTCGTAGCCTTTCCTCGTAACTCATACCTCTCAGTTCTGTGACTTGTCTGGTGGCATACCTCTGAATCTCCTCTAACTTTGTCTTGTATTTAACAAGGTATGGACTCCAGGCTGGAGCTGCATACTCCGGGATTGGTCTGACATAAGTGGTATACAAGGTCCTGAACGATTCCTTACAAAAGTTTCTAAAGGCAGTTCTTAAGTTGGCCAATCTAGCATATACCACAGATGATATCCTTCTGATGTGGGCTCCTAGGGACAGGTTCGTTTATGTATGTATGTACCTCGCTCCTCGGTGTTTATGCTGTAAGTGGATACGTTATCGCGGGACAATGTCTAGGGTTAAATAATTCTTGCTGGTTGGTCAAGCAAGCACTTGTGAGGCCCTAATAACTCTCCTGAGGGTGATAGGCTTTAAAACTGATTACCATACGAAACCTCTGGTAAGTAAAAGTAGTTTGATAAAGAGCTTCTATAAAATTACAAAACCAGAATTCAAAGATTTGTTTTAGCAGTCATACAGATGAAGTAATGAAAGTGATCAGCAGCAGTGTTAGCTCCTCATAGGAAGGACTTACTAGAGGGGACAGTAAGACAAAAAAAGTCTTAAAATAGCAGAATTCTTGTAAACGAATTATACTACTAATGATAGATTAATAAATATAAATCTACAGATTATCACAACAAGTAGATATGAGGCACAGTATGCAGTTGCTACCTAAAGCAAGAGACCCCACTGGCTCATAAATCAATGTCAACCCAGAATGACATTCAGATGGTTGACTCTAGAAACAATTCAAAACATATCCACATGTTACTTGGTACGGTACAGGACCGCTATTTAACTTTCTAGATAAACTACCAAACGACCGCCACCAGGTGGCAGCACCAACATACTAAACCTAAATAGCTTCATTTTTATAAATACATTGAATGAAGCTGCAAACCTGAACTTTGAGTTGATGCTATAAAATGAATTATATTTTTGCACCTGCACATAAGTCTGTTGTGCGTATCTGGATCTGGACCAACCGTTCCACCCTGATGGGTCTAACTTATGACGGGGACATCGTCTCGATAGGGAGGTAACTTATATGGCTGGAGGTCTGTTCAGAACTAACTTTCAGGTTTAATAGTCTAAAGGCTTAGAATTCTAAGCTATCTTGGCACAGCTATCTAGTTCATTCGGGTATATTCAGTCTGATTTTACAAGGCGTCCAAATTAACTCTTGGCTTCACTGATCCCATATGCCTATGTTCACGTAGCAAGCGGGAGTTAGGCAACTGTTGTGGGTTGCACCCTGGGGAGGGTCAGTAGTTGACCCAGGGGGGGGGGGGGAACTGCGGTAAGCCTAACAAGACTCCTGTTCTTGACTATGGGAACCGATACGTTAATTATAGCTATAACCATAACATTTGTAAACAGTTAAATTATTACACAAGATGTGGGTTGGTGAGAGCAGCTTGAGCAATCATGTCTTCTAGCGTGCGTAGTGGAATATCACAGTTGGCCAGTGTGCCCCAGTGTCCGGCCGCAGCCTCGCCTGGACCAGGGTCGCCAAACGCGTGCCGACAACACAGTGGATGGTCACAGTATGCAGCGCTGCCTTCATCATACAGGAGGTCGACGTGGGTGTCAGTCAGATGCAGGATCCTCAGTACATTAGGAGTGGGCTGAAAAGGGCAGAGAAGGACATGAATTTAGTATATTGGGATGAATTTGATGGTACGATTGGAGGCCTTGTCGGAGACTAGGCTGCGGGGCTGTTGATCCCCGGAAGCTATAGAAGGCCGTCACAAGGAAGGTAGACGATGAGGAGAGGTCAGGGAGATGAAGGGCGCTTATGGTGAGTAGCTCAGCAAACAATTTTGTGTACTAATGACCTAAATATAATAAATACCGTGGTTTAATGAGATGTTAAAGCATTGCAATTTTAATTCTTCGAAACTCGGACGTATAAAGTCTTATGAAGAGGCGTGGAGCTGCTGTAGATAATGCTCTGGAGTGTGAAGGTGCTCGTGTCACCGAGGCTGTCGAGTGTGTGTGTGCCCATATATTCTGGACAGACCTTGGCATCTGGGGGTGGGTGGCCCGGTCCTGGAGCGAGACGTAAACTAACCCATGAGTGGCGTAACAAGGGATTGCGATATAGATTCAAAATATAACTTATTTAAAGATATTATAAGCCAGCCCAGAAACGTAGTATACCATGCAAATTGATTAGACCTAAAAATAATGACCCCTAATGGATAACTATAAGGAATAACCTTATATTAGTACAAAAGGATTAAGAATCGGGAAGTCAAGAACAAGACTTTGTGAAACTTGTTAGAAATGTTTAAAAAAAGGGGGGGAGGGAAAGATAAAAGAAACTGAAGTTCGTATAGTAGGCCAAGCAAAGACAATCCCTGAAGTTTTTTAAGTTATATCAAACAAATGTTAAGGAAAAAAACGGGTTCATTAAAAACTGAGACATGTCAGAGAACTGGTAACGACAAAGACATGAGTAGAGTATTCAATATTTCCTCTGCATTTACTAAAGAATTTAACATTCTGTCTTCTGCCGAACAAAATCTATATTGGTGGGGAAGAGGGACAGATTAACTAGTAGTTACCAGGGAGGACGTTTATTTTGTTTATTTATATACAAGAAGGAACATTATGTTGTGAGAGGACCTAACAGTGGTGTTCTTACATTCTTGCAAAGTCACCAACGCTCATGCCGTTTCGGTTATTAAACAAATAGAAGTTATTAAACAAGTTAAGTTTAAGTTATTAAACAAATAGAAAAACTCAAGCCAAACAAATCTCCAGAGCCAAATGAAGGGTTTGCCCGGGTGTTTAAAGACTACAAAGAGCAGCTTTGCGAGCCGTTGTCTAACATATTTAATTTGGAAGACGTCGTCTATCCCCGAAGACTGGCTTGCGGCAGTTGTTCTTCCTATTCTGAAACCCGGTACTCCTGGGTCCTCCTCTGAGGATTTTCATCCTATTGCCCTGACAAGTTGCGTCTGCAATCTCTCCGAACGTATGATCAATGTTCGTCTTGTGTTGTTCTAGGGAACACTGTCGCATCCTTTCCCTATCCCAATTTGACTTTCGCAAGTGTCGCAGCACGACTAACATTTTAGTGGACCTGTATGTCTACATTCGTTCTGCCGTTACCACAGTCCTCCGTGGTTTCTGTTTATTTTGACTTGCAAAAACCTTATGGTACCACTTGGAGGTACAAAATTTTGTCCTAGCTCCATTATTTTGGTCTTCGTCGCACTCTTCCACACTTCCTTTCTGGAAAGGTCTGGTCATCATATCTTCCTTTCTCATTGTTCCTTTCAAGTGAGACTTGGTGCCACCTTCTCTGCCACCTTTCCTGAATTCGAAAATGTTCCACAGGGTTAGTGTTTTGAGCACTACTCATTTATCCTCATTGCCCTTAATAGTCTCACTCCCTTCCCTCTGGTGATTTCTCGACCTGGATTTAGATGATCTCACTCTGCTGTCGAGGGTATGACTCCCCTCTCCTCCAACGCCGCCTCCAACTTGCAACTGATGCTGTGTCATCCTGGGACACCAATCATGGCTTCAAGTTCTCTACTTCTAAGATTTTTTTTTATTTTTTACTAGAGAAAAAAATATTTACAAACAATTCTACTCCTACCTCGTAAAATTCAACATACTAAGTCCCTGTCAGTTTGGCTTCCGCTCCAAAAGACTACAAACGATGCAGTTATTAGTCTGCTTGATATAATCTACTCAGCCCTTGACAAAAATGAGTTTCCGATTGGACTCTTCATTGACCTGAGAAAGATCTTTGATACTGTTAACCACAATTACCTCTTACTTAAACTCCAGCATTATGGAATCCGAGGCCTTGCCCTGAACTGTATTCGATCTTAATGACAGACACCAATATGAAACCATCAATGGTGTGACCTCTCCCATTCCACCATTAACTGAAGGGGTACCACACAGCAGCATTCTAGGACCTCTCCTATTTCTTATACACATCAATGCTCTCCCTAATGTCTCTAACATTCTTAAACATACATTGTTTGCTAACGATACCACCCTCATCTACTCAGACCCCAACCCACAAACATGAAATAATGTTGTAAATAATGAATTAAAAAAACCAGCGTTGAATGTAATGAAACGCCATTTTCTGGGTGAGTCCCGGAGGCTCCCCGGAGCTATCCCAGGCTGATATGCTAATGTCAGACTTTGGCATCAGTCATGTGTATGGAGTTCTTAGGCCTACCGGGAACCACGGCCAGAACCGGGCCCCCTCAGAGAGGCACGGAGAACAAAGGCCTATAGAAGCCCCCGTGTGGTTGGAAGCATTCTATGTCTGCCATCGACCGGGACAGGCACCCAGAAAGGTAAGCGCCCCAAAACAAACCCCTATTCTGGTTAAAATTGCTACCAAAAGCCGAACTAGTGGATAGAACTCCCAAAAGAAAAACTAGCAAACTAGTGTGACGTCACACGCTGCCGCGCCGCTGTCTGCGCAGCTCCCCCCTCCCGGGAGGGGGAAGGGGGAGCCCCAGACCCTCCGCGCCGGCTACCCACCCTCAGTTCTTGAGGCTGGATGTCAAAAACGCGAAAAAACCGCCGACCGGAGGGAGGGAGGGATGCCGGGGAGCCTCCGGGACTCACCCAGAAAATGGTGTTTCATTACATTCAACGCTGGTTTTCTGGGGGAGCCCCGTCGGCTCCCCGGAGCTAACTACCCACAGACGGAAAAAAGAGAGGGACTTACCCGGGAGGCGGTCGTCGCTCACTCCTCAACTCGAAGCCGAGACAACGGGCTGCAACCGCCGACCCAACGCAACACAGGCCCGCCGGGGCCCAGGGACATTGACAAGGTAACGAGCAGCCAGGACCCTGTTCGACCGCCAAAAACCCCGCGCCCGAATATCAGACCACGACATATTCCCAAAAACGGCAGCAAGCGCCGCGAACTTCCGAACGTCATGGGCACGGGGATAGACCGCAGGCTGGCTAGACTTAATAACCCTGCGGACGACCTGAGAGACCCGCACCCGCGAACAGGGAAGAAGGGAAACCGGATCAACCCAAAACTTCTAAAGCTGTACCCCAGGGACGTGTACACTCACGGGGACCTAGCAGGGGGCGCCATCGAGAATAACCGTGACAGGGTTAAAACAAAGGAACGAATATGACAGAACCCCCCACCAGGCAAAAACAAAAAGAAAAACAAAACCCCGCAAGAGGACAGCGAACCCCAGGGAACAGAGCCGGCCGCTATGTCGGGAATACAAGCTGTGCAGCACCCTGCGCCCCTACCAGTGCAAACTGCCTCTTACCTGCCAGTAACAAGGGAGAACAGAACACCCAAGAGCCCAACAGGCGGCCGAAAAACCGAAAAAGGTAAAACGGACCAGCAGAGGCAGATCCCAAGGAGCCTGTGGAAGGTGGCCCCAAGCCCCAAGGGTAGTACTTACAGGGCACCTAGGGAAGGAAACCCTAGGCGCATGCAGCCCGAGTACCAAATTACTCCTGGCTCTCGCACCCAGAAAACAAACACCACACGCAAGCACAGTGTTGTAGCGAACACCGGAGCCAGAGCACACGACCTTCGCCTATAGCATCAGCCTCAAGAACTGAGGGTGGGTAGCCGGCGCGGAGGGTCTGGGGCTCCCCCTTCCCCCTCCGGGGAGGGGGGAGCTGCGCAGACAGCGGCGCGGCAGCGTGTGACGTCACACTAGTTTGCTAGTTTTTCTTTTGGGAGTTCTATCCACTAGTTCGGCTTTTGGTAGCAATTTTAACCAGAATAGGGGTTTGTTTTGGGGCGCTTACCTTTCTGGGTGCCTGTCCCGGTCGATGGCAGACATAGAATGCTTCCAACCACACGGGGGCTTCTATAGGCCATTGCTCCCCGTGCCTCTCTGAGGGGGCCCGGTTCTGGCCGTGGTTCCCGGTAGGCCTAAGAACTCCATACACATGACTGATGCCAAAGTCTGACATTAGCATATCAGCCTGGGATAGCTCCGGGGAGCCGACGGGGCTCCCCCCAGAAAAGTCCACTTATGGATGTCAACTGACAAACTCACATTAAAAATAGAAAAGACCTACTACATCTTATTTGGAAGCAAATCAACAAATGCAATTCAGCTTCAGATAGACAAAGTAAACATCAGCAATATAACTGATGGAAAGTTCCTTGGGCTATACTTAAACAAGAGACTCAACTTCAGTACCCACATATAACACATAACCAAGAAAGTCTCAAAAACGGTCGATAATTCTAAAATCAGACATTATGTTCCAAACTTTGCTCTCTTCTCATTATACTACGCACTAATCTATCCCTATCTTACATATGGTATCTGTGCATGGGGTTCAACCACTGGAAACCACCTCAAGCCCATCATCACCCAGCAAAAATCTGCTATCAGAATAATAACAAACTCTGCTTTCAGACAACACTCAGCCACCCCCCCCCCCCCGTTTAAATCCCTAAACATGATAAACGTAAACTCACTCCACACATTCTCTTGTGCCATTTACATTTACAAACCCCTATTTTTAAATGCAAACCCTGTTCTAAAACTCTTCCTGAACACATGTAATAGAACCCATAATCACCACACCAGAAATAAATATCTCTTTGATATCCCCAGAGTCAAACTTCATCTGTGTAAACACTCTATGCAAATAAAGATACCTTGTCTATGGAAGTCACTCCCTAACGATTTGAAAAACTGTCTAACTTTTGCTTTATTCAAAAATAAAACCAAAAAGTACCTTATTTCATCTTCATAGTTTCCTACCTTGTGCTTTATACTCGCACTGTATCTATTGATTTTTTTGTTATTGTTGCCGCGGGAGGCGGCTAGTTTATTGTGCACCCCATACTTATCCTGTGAGCGGTAACACAAAAAGCATTACAGAGGGCACAAAAGGTCTTTATCAGACCTGAACGGAGAGTATTACATAAACAGTTTCATCTATCCTTCACACCTTATAATTACTATGTCAGCTAGTTACAGAGAATGTTCTATTTCAAGAGCTATATATTTACAGTAAGTCATTATACATTAATGATAGGTTTTATTGCTAATACATAATTGTATTAGCGATAAAGCGTGAGTTTTAAAAGTCATTATACATTAATGATAGGTTTTTATCGCTAATACATAATTGTATTAGCGATAAAGCACACAGCGTGATTTTAGATTTATCTCTAAATGGTTCAATTTTACTAAACCAAGATATAGTGTTCGAGTGTGTGTCCCTGTCTTTGTCCACACACTTTACACTTTACTTCATTTAGATCCCTATACAAGCCGAACTGCCAGAGATACTTGTAGCCAAGTCTCATACGAGCTGTGACAACGTCTGTTAGTCTAGTGACTAGTAACATTTGGGGTTGGTTTTTGACACTCGTTTGTCTTGGTCACCCCCATATCACTTGCCTCCGGGTCGAATGCTCTAAGACACTTGCACTCCTTCATGTCTTGTCGCATACCTCCTGGGGTGCTGATAGACGCACCCTCCACTCTTTACATTCTTCTCTCGTGCTGTCTAAAATGGATTATGGTTGCCTGGCCTACTTCTCTGCCTCTCCTTCGGTACTTTGCCGTCTTAATGTTCTGCACCATGCTGGGTTGCGCCTCCACTCTGGTATCTTTCGTTCATTTCCTATCCAGAGTTTGTACGTTGAAGCAGACGTCTTGTCGCTCCAGGACTGTCGCCATAGTGGGCCTGACGGCTGAGTGAACAGCGCTCGGAGTTCGTAGCCCTAAAGTTGCAGGTTCAATCCCGACGGAGACGGAAACAAACGGACAGAGTTTCCTTCACTCTGATGATCCTGTTCACATAGCAGTAAATAGGTACCTGGGAGTTAGACAGCTGCTACGGGCTGATTCCTGGGGATGTGTAACAAAAAGGAGGCCTGGTCGAGGACCGGATAGCGAGGACACTAAGCCCCGAAATCATCTCACGATAACCTCAAGATAAGAAGATCGTTACTGCTTTCGGTACCTCGCGAGGTCTCTGCAATAACCTCATTTTCGCCTTTGCCGGGCTTTGGCTGTTGCCCCTCCTTTGGGCCCTGTTCCCGTTCACCTCCTTCCTTTTTCTGTTCGGATGTCTCGCTTACAAGCTTCCCTTTCAGTTTGTGTTAGCAATGTATCTCCTCGTGTCGCTCCATTTTTACCTTCTTGGTGGGTTTCCGCTTGTGAAGTTTTGTAGGTCTTTGACCCACATGGTAAAGGCTTCTAACCCTCGTGTTGTTCTAAAATGCCTTTTCCTTGAACATCTTTCTGTACACTCGCATTCTGTTGCCCTCTTCACAGATGGGTCTAAGTTTGCCGACGGTGTTGGATACTCTGTTGTCTTTCTAGACCAAACTTTTATGTGCCGCCTACCTCCCGAGGCTAGCTTCTTCACAGCGGAACTGAATGCTATCTTGTATGCCCTTCGTCGATTGCTTTTCCGTCGTCATCACTCCTTTGTCATTGTGATTGACTCGTAGTGCTGTCATGGCTCTGGAGTCATTTAATCAGATACGTCCTGGGGTAGTTGAACTCAATTATTGGATGTTTCTAATCCCTAGCCGATTTAAACAGATTGAATTTTACAAGGTTCGCAGCCATATTGGCATTTCCCTAAAGGAGTGTGTGGACACTGCCGTTAAGGACACTGCCATCTGCACTTGTCCTTTTTCCCGAAAAGGCGTTCCTTATTCTGATTTCAACCCAGTCATTTATTCCTTGATCTGCGCCCGTTGTCAAGGTCGTTGGTCTTGTGTTACTGGTAACAAACTCTTTTATGCCCTGCTCCTTATTGTCCAAACTGCATTGTCCCTCTTACGGTCGTGCATATCCTTGTTGAATGTCCCACCTTCCCGGCCGTTTGTGCCTCCTGCTTTCCGAATGTCTCTCGCGGTCATTTGTCCCTCGACACAATCCTTGAAGAATCGGATACCTTTTATATCGCTCGCCTTATGCGCTCGCATTGTTCTCGCATTGGCATCCACAGTGATATTTGACGCCTTTTGAATCTCCTGCAACTTTAATGGTGCTACATAGTCTCTGCGGCTTGGTGTCTTCTTTTGATAATTACTTACTTGGGTGGATATAAATAGGTGCTGCCACGTATGGCCCAATAGGCTTTCTGCAGTTTCCTTAATTCTTATGTTCTTGCATGATATTTGATGTGGTTGAATTTGCAGGTTTTCATGTCAATCACTTTTTAATTACTTTATCTTTCAAACCACAAGCTTATTCAACTAACAACACTGTATACCAATAATTTTACCACCGGTGACAAGAAAATCAATTACAGGCATATGTCATATCTGGATAAATAGCTATAAAGCATAACCAATCGTATAACAACATTTCATTAGTCAAAAGGTGACTCGGAACATCAACAATTAAAGGATAAAGTATATGTACAGTATGTGAAGCAGGATGTTATGATTCACTAACCGTTATGACCTAGTTATATATAGCTAGTTCCTAACACAGGAGCAAAAAAAAAAAGGATGTTTCAGAACTCGCTCCTTACACTTGGTGAGGCTACAGCACTGACCTGCTCAGGTTCTGGGTGATATGGCTCAGGCTTCCCTCCAGGTATCTCTATAGTCCAGGGCTCAAGCTCTGTGTTCTTGCAGTGGCCACCAAGCAGCCAGCCACATACAGGTCGTAGTTGTACTCAGTATTGTTGAGCACGTAGAGCACTTCTGCCTGCACGCGCATAAAAACTCTTAATTATAATGGGGTTATTGTATTGGGATTTGCATTTTGTACCAAAGGTTGAGTAGTGTGATATTAAAATAATAATTATAATATTTAAAATTTTAATAATTGCTCAACATTTATTTTTTCTCTTTGTTACAAACTAAATTCATAAATCACATCTTCCTAACACTTAAGCTATTCAGCTTGTGCTCAAAATATCCCTCCGTTATCATTTCTAATCACCACTTTTCCCTAGTTCTTATAAATTATCAAATTTGAACAGCAGTACATACTTACACATTACTTACAATATTTCCACATGAACAAAGCCACATGGGCCGGTTGAGAGTTCGAACCTACGTCCGGGATGATCCCAGACGTGGATTTGTTCATTTGATATATCACGCTATTGTGATTTCTGTGTGTATCTCCACATGTTTTAAGAACCTCGTTAAATTTGACTATTTTTTGTAAGTTTCTAAATCGCTAAACAATCTTTACGGATACCTCGATTTTTAAGCTATAAGAAGTGCCCGAAATGCTATGCATGATATTGGATTTTGTACAATGTACCATTTACATTGTACCTGCAGCCTATTTTTAGAGGATGCTCATTTTAACATTTTGTATTTAGGAAAACACATAATTAATGATTGTCTGCTATTACATTAGCTGGATATTAGTGCTATTCTTCTAGCAGGAGTGAATAGTGTGAACATGACCCGGCTAATACTGCCCAAAGCTAGCAGTGGACACAACTAAATATTAACTTGAATATAAAATTCTTTTTTTTTTTCAGAGTACCTAACATTAACAGGCTCATGACAAAATACTCAACAAAATTTAGCATTTCTTTTGATGCTGGACGTTGATTAATGTGATCTGAGTGATTCTGTAAAGGACCCTGCACCATCTGATTTTCTCAGCTGTGGTATGAGGCAGATCAATAATAAATGGTAATCTGGTAAGTCACACGAATAGAGGACGGGGATAATAGCAAGATACAGAAGATCTGTCAGGCGTATGATTTTCTGAAGGTTACCCATGATAAAATATTGGAACCATAATTCCACGAGATTGAACTATAGATTTCAGTCCTGATTCTCTCGTTTTGAGTTGTAGCTAAAAAATTTCATCCAGTGTAAATATGAAATTTTTAGTCTATAAATGACTACAGGGTGAGTGAAATCTAACTATTTCGTCCAATAATTTTTATCTGGCACGATTTTGATATCAGAGCTCTTATGACCAAATGGTTTAGTAAGTCAAGGGTAAGAAGGTAGGGGATGAGGAATGTGTATATTGTGCTAGTTTTACTGCTGTGTGAACGCGGTGTTCAGTCGGATGCATAGTGCCTCGTGGCCAGGACGCGTGTGACTGCTCGTGTATAGGCTGAGATAACTCTTGCTGCGGGTAAACGAATACTTCTTTATGTGGACTCCTCCCTAGTACTGTCTAAACTGGATATTAGAAGCTTTGAATGTTTGTTGGCTTCAGCCTTAACCCTTCGTACGTTGTGTTGATACTTTACACATACTGGCTAGCGCCTTAGCTGGGGAGGCCTTTTGTCCTTCCTCATCCTGGAACGTGTATGTTGAAACCGGTGTTGCGTAGTCACAAATCTGCCCTGATTGGTTTTATCTTTGGTACTTCGTGCGGACCCTCCAAAGCACTTTTCACATTTAAAAGAAATGTTCACTCTCATTTGCAGTCTTTTGCTGCAAGGATTCCATGCTTGCAGAATTTTCCCTATACGCTGTTATGACCAGAATAGTCTGGGAAGTGAAACAGGATGGGGCTATTCTGAAGCACCGTGGGAACATGAATTCAACTGGGAACTGGACTGGTTAGAGGTAGTTACGTAGTTTTTGTTCTTGGGAAATTGCCTCGGAAAAGTATATTTGTGTATATTCTGGGCCACTTATCTACTTTGACAACTATATGTACCTTGCAACTTCAGTTATTATGTACGGTGGGAGTAAGCTTGGAAAGAATCTTTAATGTATTACGGGGGGGGGGGGGGGTGAAGAACATTTTCAAGTGTACTTCCTTCAGAGGTTTTGGGCCTGCCTGAGTATATCTTGTTTATGAGCGGGTATCTCATTAAATTAAATATCAATAGGCAGTGCCAAGGGTTTTATTATGCGTAAAAGGAGTTACTGTGAAGGTTGATTTGTAAAGAATCGATACGGTTTATTCATTGAGTCCAGTGTAGAGGAGGCTGACATCATACTCTGAACAGGTTAATTTGTGGAATTACTTTCCCTGTGGGCCTGACCCGCCCTGCCTGGAGGGCGTCCTGTGTGGTATGTTTGCCGTAGCGCGAATACGAGCGAAAAGCGAAATTATTTTGAGAGGACGTGTTGCCTAATTATCGCCCCACCACTCGTAGCATACACGCCCGTAATGTGTTCCCTCATTATGCCTGCCTTACCCCTTACCTCCCTTGCCCCATGAAAAGTGCATCTGACACAGCCTAAACTTACCCCACACAACTTGACCATGCTAGAGCAAACATCACTTGGAAACATGTTGAAGTTAATGCATTCAGTGATGGCCAGATTTTCGAGCTCTTCTACAGTTCCTCCTTCAGCCATCAAAGTGTCCAAAGCTGCAGCAGCTGACTTGCATTCTAAACAAGTCATATCCCTGCGTGAAGAGAAGGATAAAGCAATTCCATATTGCTTCGGAAGATTATTAAATAATTCATTGTCAACATTTAGCATGGCTCCAGTCATTTTCTTAAGCAAAACAGAAAATAAAAAAAATTGAAGCTGAAAATCTTACTTGAATTCTTGAAAGGGGTGGAAGGCGGCATGTGTGAGGAAGTGTACAGGTGGTAGCGGCGGGTCCCCGTCGACACGGTGGTCGCGACACCCACCCGCCACGGCGGAGGCCGCCACCATGATGCCACACGCACCTGCGCACACGTAGAATAAACGGTAAAATACCATAATGAATAAAACAAAGCAAAGGGACGTCCTAAATGGAAGGTAATCTGACAAGAAAAATGTTGAACGCAATAACTAAAGGTTACATTTTAGAGCCAACCACTTGTTGTAATTTACATCAATGATTTAATTACAAAATCACAAACTACGTCATTGGATTTTCAGATAACAAGACGTATGGTAAAGTGGCAAGTAAGTAAGTAATTATCAAAAGAAGGCACCAAACCGGGAAGGCTATGTAGCACCATCAAATGTGCGGGATAATCAGAGGGCGCTAAATATCACCAAGGATGCCAATACGAGAACAAAAACGCATAAGGCGAACGATATCAAAAGTATCCGAGTCGCCAAGAATTCTATTGAGGGACAAGCGACCGCGGGGGACAGTCGGAAAACAAGACACACGCTCGTACCGGAAGTCAGGACATTCAACAGGGATATGTACGACCATAAGAGGGGCAGTGCAATTTGGACAATAAGGAGCAGGCCGGTGCTCCATTAAGTGATCGTGAGTTAAACGGGTATGGCCAATATGTAACCTAGCCAGAGCCGTTTCCCACCGCCGGTTACGGTGGCAGGAGGTAGGCCACTGGGACACACGACTCTTTAGAGTACGCAGTTTGTTACCAATAACAGAAGACCAACGGGCAAGGATCGATGCATGAATAACTGGGTAAAAGTCGGAATAAGGAACACCTTTATGGGAGACGGGACAAGTGCAGATAGCGTCCTTAGCGGCAGCATCTGCACGCTCATTTAAAGAGACACCAACATGGCTGGGAACCCAGCAAAATGCAACCGACTTAAACAGCCAATGTTGAATCTCGATGACCACCGGGTGGACTGGATTAAAGGATCCTAAAGCCATGAGGGCACTACGAGAGTCAACTACTACCACGAAAGGAGGAGTGCCCCCGGGAAAGCAGGAGACGAAGAGCATAGAGAATAGCATAGAGTTCTGCCGTGAAGATGCTAGCCTCCGGAGGAAGGCGACACATATAAGTTTGGTCAGGAAAAACAACAGAGTAGCCCACACCGTCAGCAGACTTTGATCCGTCGGTGAAGATGGGAACGGAGTGGGAGTGAGAAGAGAAGTGCTCAAGGAAGAGGCGTTTCAAAACTGTAGGAGGGGTAAAAGCTTTAGTGATGCGGGTCAGAGAAGTACAAAATTTGGGAAGGGGGACCCTCCACGGGGGCAAGGAGGGAACAATACGAGGAGAAACATTAGTAAGACGAACCGAAAGAGAATCTTGTAAGCGAGACAAACGGACAGAAAGAGGAAGGTGGTGAAGAGGAACAGGAACTACAGGAGGGGTAAAAGTCAAAGCACGATAGAGGCGAGAGTGAGGATGCTGTAAGGATTGCGCTAGATAGCGAAGACTGTAGCGATCACGGCGATCCTGGACAGACAGAAAGCCAGTGTCAGCGTACAAACTGAGGGTAGGAGTGGAATGAAAAGCACCAGAGCTGAGGCGCAACCCAGTATGGTGCAAAGGATCAAGACGGCGAAGAGTAGAAGGAGAAGCAGAAGAGTATGCAGGGCAACCATAATTGAGCTTAGACAGGACGAGAGAGGAATGCAAATAGAGGAGCGTGCGCCTATCCGCTCCCCAAGAAGTATGGGACAAAACCTTAAGTAGGTTAAGGGCCTTAGAGCATTCAACACGGAGGTAAGAGACATGGGGCGACCAAGACAAACGAGTGTCAAAGAATAACCCCAAAAGCTTCGCGGAATCTTTGTACTCAAGGGGATGACCATAAAGTGACAAAGAGGGACGAAGAACGACCCGCTTCCGAGTAAAAGTCATGGCACAAGTCTTAGTAGTAGAGAACTTGAAGCCATGATTGGTGGCCAATGATGACACGGAATCAATCGCAAGTTGAAGCCGCCGTTGAAGGAGAGGCGAATCATCACCTCGACAGCAAAGAGTAAGATCATCAACATAAAGAGCGGAGAAGATGCCAGAAGGAAGGGAGGAAAGGAGACCATTGAGGGCAACCAGAAAAAGAGTAGTACTCAGAACACTACCTTGGGGCACACCTTCACACTGCCGAAAAGAGGCAGAGAGAGTGGCACCAAGTCTGACGCGAAAGGTACGACGAGAGAGAAAGCTTTGAAGGAAGAGAGGGAGATTACCACGAAGGCCAAAAACACGAAGTTGGGACAGAATATGGCATCTTGAAGTCGTGTCATAAGCCTTTTCCAGGTCAAAAAGGACAACAACAACGGAGGTCTTTGCAGCAAAAGCAGTACGAATATAGACCTCCAAGTTCACCAGGACATCAGTCGTGCTGCGACACTTGCGAAAACCAAATTGAGAAGGAGAGAGGTGCTGATGGTGTTCCAAGAACCACATCAGACGGACATTTACCATACGCTCAAGCAGCTTGCAAACACAACTCGTGAGAGCAATAGGGCGGAAGTCCTTAGGGGACGTACCGAGAGACCCTGGTTTTCGAATAGGGAGTACAACGGCATCGAGCCAGTCCTCAGGGACGGACGACGACTCCCAGACCTGGTTATACAGATTCAGTAAATACTGAAACGTGCACGGAGGGAGATGGCGAAGCATCTCATAATGAACGTCATCCAAGCACGCTGCCGTAGATCCGCAGAGGGCCAGGGCAGACTGAAGTTCAGAAAGAGAGAAAGAATCGTTATAGGGAAGGCATAGATGAGTATGGAAATCTAAAGGAGAAGATTCAAGAACAGGCTTACGGAGAAGGAAGGATTGAGGAAGATGAGAACCAGAGCTAACAGAAGAAAAGTGGGAACCCAGTTCGGCCGCGACCATCACAGGATCCGCCACAAGAGTCCCACGGAGGTGGAGAACCGGCGAGACATCTGGAACGAACTTGCCCGCAATCTTGCGAATCTTCTTCCAGATCTGCGGTAGAGGAGTATCGGACGTAATGGTGGAAACATAAGATTTCCAACTCTCACGTTTAGCAGTACGGATGGTCCTACGGGCCACCGCACTTGCCTTCCCAAACAGAATAAAAGAATCAGCCGTCTGCCGGCGGCGGTGTTTTTTCCAGGCTGCACGCTTACAGCAGACAGCCCGATCACAGTCCGCATTCCACCAGGGAACACACTTCCGTGTGCCCCGGGAGGAAGAGCGATGGATAGAGCTGAGGGCAGCGTTGAAAACAGTGTCATAAAAAGGAGGGGGGGGGGGGGCGAGGAAGAGGCAGAGAGGAGAGGTCAGAGAGAGTAGCACGGAGGGTGAATAGGCACCAGTCAGCCTTGGCAAACTGTGCCACCTAGGGAAGGAAAGGGGAGGTTGGAAAGAGAAAAAGGAAACGAGGATGGGGAAATGATCACTGTTATGGAGGTCATCAAGAACCTGCCACGTGAAATCTAAGTAGAGGGACGACGAACAGAGATAAAGATCAAGACAGGAAAGGGTGCGAGTTCGAGAGTCCACATGAGTGGGCTCACCAGAATTCAGAAGAGATAGAGATGAAGCGAGGACGAACGGTTCAAGAAGACGGCCTCGGGTGTTTGTCAGAACATCACCCCAGAGGGAATGTCGACAGCTGAAATCACCCAAAAGGAGCACCGGCTCTGGCAAGGAGTCCAGGAGGTGCTTAAGATCAGGAAGGGAAAGAGGGACATTGGGAGGGAGATAAATGTAACAGACTGTATACCATTTACCCACAAAAACACGGGCAGCAGAACAATGGATAGGGGACGGAATATAATAGAAATTTCTATTATATTCCGGGGCAGGAGGCCCCGACTCCTCACCACCCCCAGCTCGGCCGGTGAAAGCTGCATGGACGCTGAGACTCGAACACCAGGACAACACAGAGGGGGGCAGGCGCTATAGATGGAGAAGACGGAGACGAAGCCCACACAGCCACTGACGCACAAAAAAAATAAGAAGGTTGATGCAATTGAAAAACCTGACTTTAGGAGAGGACATTATGGCAACCTTAGAAATTTTTTTAGTGAGTATAATTGGACAGACTTGTTGCTAACCAAGGAAGTGAATGAGATGTATGTCAAGTTTTGTGAAATATATGATAAAGACACAAAAAATTTATACCAAAACAGAGATGCAGAACTAGGAAACAGGATTGGTTCAACAGAAATTGCGAGAGGGCCAGAGACCAAAAGACACAAAAATGGAATCAATACAGGAAGAGGCCAAATCCCCAAACATATCAGTGATACAAAGATGCGAGAAACAACTACACGGCAGTGAGGAGAGAGGCAGAAAGAAATTTTGAAAAAGGGATTGCAGACAAATGTAAAACAGAATCAGGTCTATTCTATAAATTCATAAACAACAAATTGCAGGTAATGGATAATATTCAGAGGTTGAAAATGGGAAATAGATTCACGGAAAATGAAAAGGAAATGTGTGAAACATTAAACGAAAAGTTCCAAAGTGTGTTTGTACAAAATGAAATCTTCAGGGAAACAGATACAATAAGAATTCCAGAGAACAACATAGAGGTGTCTAGAGACGAAGTGGAAAAAATACTCAAGGAGGTAAATAAGAGCAAAGCAGTTGGTCCAGATGGAGTTTCACCATGGGTTCTGAGAGAATGGGCACCTGAGCTCAGCATTCCATTTCAACTGATTTTTCAGGCATTCCTGTTTACAGGAGTTGTAGCTGATGTGTGGAAAAAGGCTAACATAGCTCCAATCTACAAAAGTGGAAGCAGGGAAGACCCGCTTAATTATAGACCGGTATCATTGACAAGTGTAATAGTCAAAATATTGGAAAAAATAATTAAAACTAAATGGGTAGAACACCTGGAGAGAACTGATATATCAGACAGACAGTATGGTTTTCGATCTGGAAGATCCTGTGTATTGAATTTACTCAGTTTCTATGATCGAGCAACAGAGATATTACAGGAAAGAGATGGTTGGGTTGACTGCACCTATCTGGACCTAAAAAAGGTTTTCGACAGAGGGGGTTGTTCACACAACAAGCACAAGAGGTTGTTCTGGAAACTGGAAAATATTGGAGGGGTGACAGGTAAGCTTCTAACATGGATGAAAAATTTTCTGACTGATAGAAAAGTGAGGGCAGTGATCAGAGGCAATGTATCGGACTGGAGAAATGTCACAAGTGGAGTAGCACAGGGCTCAGTTCTTGCACCAGTGATGTTTATTGTCTACATAAATGATCTACCAGTTGGTATACAGAATTATATGAACATGTTTGCTGATGATGCTAAGATAATAGGAAGGATAAGAAACTTAGATGATTGTCATGCCCTTCAAGATGACCTGAACAAAATAAGTATATGGAGCACCACTTGGCAAATGGAATTTAATGTTAATAAATGCCATGTTATGGAATGTGGAATAGGAGAACATAGACCTCACACAACCTTTATATAATATGTGAGAAATCTTTAAAGAATTCTGATAAAGAAAGAGATCTAGGGGTGGTTCTAGATAGAAAACTATCACCTGAGGACCACATAAAGAATATTGTGCGAGGAGCCTATGTCACGCTTTCTAACTTCAGAATTGCTTTTAAATACATGGATGGCGATATACTAAAGAAATGGTTCACGACTTTTGTTAGGCCAAAGCTAGAATATGCAGTGGTTGTATGGTGCCCATATCTTAAGTAGCACATCAACAAACTGGAAAAGGTGCAAAGACATGCTACTAAGTGGCTCCCAGAACAGAAGGGCAAGAGCTACGAGGAGGGGTTAGAGGCATTAAATATGCCAAAACTAGAAGACAGAAGAAAAAAAGGTCCTGCCATGGGTTATCCAATACAGGACATGGCACAGGAACCACGGGCTCATCTCTGAGTGTGACACTAAAAATTACTTTTAGTGTCAATGGTTGACAAATGGAATGCATTAGGAAGTGATGTGGTGGAGGCTGACTCCATACACAGTTTCAAGTGTAGATATGATAGAGCCCAATAGGCTCAGGAATCTGTACACCTGTTGATTGACAGTTGAGAGGCGGGACCAAAGAGCCAGAGCTCAACCCCCGCAAACACAACTAGGTGAGTACACACCCCCACCGGGTCCTCGTCCACAGCTAGCAGCAGGAAATCCTCATCACAAAAAAGATTAACCTGTGTGACGACATCCGCTGAGCAGCCAGCAGGCCCAACAACTCACAGCGGAAGCACGTGTGTGGCTGCCTTGCGTAGTAGACGCGGATGTAGTAGCTCATAAGCCTCACTGAGGAAGGAATGTCCGCACACAGCCGCATCCCCAAGGTGCGGATACTCGTTCGCACACCCTCGGAGTTTCCCAGAGGAAATCATATTTAACCTAATACTCATGACAGCACCAAACTGCCCAAAATACATCTGTAACAGCTCCTCTGGAAACTCAAGGGGCGCACCATGAACGCCGACGAAGGTAAGGGTACCACTCCGTGATGGAGACAACCACCGAACCAGCAGCGTCCGGTAGTTGAAACGACCACCCTTCATAGCGGTGAAAAAGTTTATAATCCTCTGCATCAGCAACCTTCATCACACCCCGGTGAGACGAGACGAGCTTCACTCCATAGATGGCAGCCACGGCCACACACAGCATTTTGCACATCACCAGTTCCACTGCAGGATAATCAGCCCAGCCACTAAACTCTAGACCCACTGAATGAGCCTGCAAAATGGGGGAAAGGGTTCCCCCCATCACACAGGCCATATCAGCAACCACTCCCAGGGTCTGCACTCCACGCGGTGTTGACAAAAACTGCAGGGGCCGTATGAAACAACCGGACCCCACGACAGCTCAGAGCGCCAGAGTGGACTTTGTTACTCTGGGTGTTCGTGGTCAACTGTCGGCTCTATCGGGGCCAACGCAGCTTTGTTGGAACGGTCATTGAGGGGTAGACACGGATGAATGCGACGACGGGATCGTGATCAAGTGCAGTACTGTGAAAGGTTGTGAAGTGACCTAATTGAGTGGAACTAAATATTGAAGATTCATAAATTAATTTCATTACTGAATGATACGCAGTAACCTAATGATCTATTGTGCGGGCTGTTATGACCAGGATGGTCTTAGATAGTGAAACAGTATCATGTTGCAAACAGATGAAGTGAATACGATGAGTCGTCTGGAGGCAGTTGTAATGACACGCCTATTGGTGTGTCATTGCAACTCGCCACACCTATTGGTCCACACCTTTGGACAAATAGATGTGGCGAGTTGGCTCTGTAGGCTCTACAGTGCGCCCCAAAGCACCTCGCCAACAGATTCCAATGGAGTTGAACAGAGCACATAAGCCCCACTACTATGCCAAGGTAGTTGCAATGAGGAAAATCACTACATATACTGTGTATTGATTACTGCAAAGTATTGTAATGAATGCAGATGCAAGATACAAGAGTGCCCAACTAGGATTGATGGCTTAAGTATACCTTGCCAGTATAAGCTGAGAAAGTGTAAGATTTGATATTCCAGATCTTTCTCTGGTGGTGGCCTGAATATATTTGAGAGACCTGAGGAAGGTCCAGGGATTTAGTTGTGAAGGATAATGACCTGTGATGTCAGATATATGTAGAGGAATCTTGTAACATTATCTGTGGAGACACACCTGTTGACTGTAAAATGTAAGGGTGGTCCCAAGCTACTTTGTGAGCAGGTGTGCTGGCCACACCTGCTCACAAAGCAGAAGTCATCCATGGTAGGGATTGATTCAGAGTGGGGTGCATACACATGGTGGGGTATTTGTCATTCTGTAAATAAGTCAAGTGTTGGAAGCGCACAGACAATAAATAGGTAAATCCTATTGCATAAAATCAGCAAGCAGAAAATGTCTACAAAATCTTAATAATCAAACAAACCTCTGACTTCAAGAAAAAGTGGTTATTCAGTTTAAAAAATTCTTGGTTCTCTGCCATTTGGACTACTGTATCCAAGCATGGAGACCTCACCTTCAATAGACATAACTATAAAAAAAAAAGGTTCAGCAGTGAAAAAAAAATCTTAGTCTGGACTAAGCCCTCTCATACCAGGCAAGGTCCCAGGCCACCAGGACTAAAAACACTATAAACCAGGCATAACAAGGTTGATATAGACACCTTTAATTAAAGTACTGATCTAATTAAAATAAATTAATCTAGATCACTTCTTTGAAAGGTTCAATGTAACACAATGAGCAAGAGCTTCAAGCTCAACAAGCTACAATAAAGGACAGACAACAGGATATGCTTTTTCATTCATAGGGTAATAAACCCATGGAATCTCCTCTCTGTCAAAACAGTATTTCAGTTGAAAATCCAACAGACAATAGGTCGTGTTGAAGCCACTAGAGATTGTGATCCTCAGGTAAATATTGATTATTTACAGTAATAAACATAGACAAAGATGATGGTCCTCTTGACAACTGCAACTGTCCTTACTCCCTTGCCTCAACACTATTTTTTGTTCAAAAGAAGAATATTTGTTATACCACAAAAGTATAAGATTTTTATAAATCCATAAAGATTTATAATAAAAAAAATTGTAGAAAGTTGCACTCATTACTCACCCAAAATAGCTGTAACAAAGTAATACATTTTTCAATCAGTGTATATCGTCCTATTTATCAGACTTGTCCACAATAAGTCATTGGAGATGCTTACTATGTACAATACTACCACTGGTACTACTGTATTTGCTGACATGTAGTTATGTACCTGCTAAGGGTCTACAAGCATTACATGTGGAAATGACACCTGCTACCAGCTGGTTAGTTCCCACACAAACAATACTTCTTATCTTTATATAACTGAAATATTGCCAATTATAAACCTGCTTATAATTACAATACACATTTTCATTAGGCATTAAACTCAGTAATTAGGTACATTGTCTGAATATTAAAGAAATTATTCGTTAATAGCCATAAAAACAATAGAAAACAAATATAAACACAATACTATATTTTAAGGCATTTAGGAAAGATAAAGGCAATGTGTGTTTTGATTGACCTTCAGCCAGAAGGGTCCATCAGACAAGAGTAGAAACTTACACTATTGCAAGGGATTGCTGAAAACATTAATGTTTTTTTTTCTTGTGCATCATAAACCATATTACTGTAAATAGTAGTATCTTATCGTGTACAGTGCTCAAGCACTAGGCTATCTATTTAATACTGTTGCTTGGGTCAATTTTTTTTATGTTTTTTTGAGAAATTTAGTAAGTTCTGCTGATTCTTAAGTGTTCAAATTTTGCAACTGGTTTACTATGATTGTAGGGTTTTGAGGCTTAATATGGGGGGTTTTTCTATGCTTGGATGGTTTACTGTTTGGATGGGTTAATGTGCTTGGAAAAAAATGCACAACTCTCAAAACGACATTTGTTTGGCGCAGTGCAGTGGTTAATAGCACGGAAGATTTATTGTGTTTTGAAGGTTGTCTGTTGAACAAAGAGTAGATTGAAGATTGTACCATTGAAAAAGAAGTTAGGTAATTGACAATGACCAAAAAATGGGTGGCATTTTAAATACAATACTGTAATTACTTTCTGTATTTATTGCAAGTCAACAAATCTATACTAGTGGTGAACAGAATAAACTGACTAGTTTGGGGATTGCCAGAAATAAAGCTATTAAACAAATATAACAATTTAAGCCCAACAAGTCCTGCAGCAAAGTTATTTCCCAGGGTTCTTAAAGAATGTAGAGTTTATTTGAGCTCATGTCTTATATATTTAATATATTAGAGTTGAGCAGAATACCAAAATCATGTAGAAAAGTCACACATGCTAAAGTAATATCCAATTACTGTAGTTTAACATTAACTGTAAGAAAATTGCTTTAATCCATAATTGCAAAAGCCAGTCATTTAAGTCTAGACAAAACAGATTAATAAGGGATTCACATAATTTTACAAAGGGCACTCATGCATAACATTTAATCTTATTTTCTTCCAGTATATTGCTAGCAATTGAGAGCTAATGGAAATAATTGTAACATTCTATATCTTGACTTTGGCAGAGCCTTTGATATTGTGCCTCACAAGAATGACTAGAAAGTTAAGATGAATGTTAAGAGAAGGGGGCCTATCCTAGGTTGGATTGTGGCTTGGTTATATCAAAGAAATTGGCATGATTGAATAAATAGAATTATCTGAGTAAATATAACTTGTAAGTGGAAGTGCTCATCTGGAACCGCTGTGGTTTACCATATAACCATTTTAGAAACAGGACTGAACAATGCTTGTAAATTTGTAGACAATATGGCAGGAAATAAATTTAGAGAACTTAAAATTGTTTCAAGACAATCTGGTTAGACTTTTAATATAGATGAAAGAATAGCAGATGCAGATTAATGCTGAAAAATGTAGGGTACTTAGTTCGGGCAATAATAAGTTACCAGATATCATCTAGACAATGTTGACAAATGCCACTCATAATGGGAGGGGGGGAGAAATTGGGGAATTATGATTAACAAGCATCTTTAAATAAAAAATGAATGCATAAATATATATGATCTAAAGCAAATAGGATACCTGTACTGGGATTTATTCCTGTGTATTAACAAAAAGACATCAGATGTTATTTTCCAGCTCGATCTTGTCCCATTTAGATTATGCAATTCAGTTTTGGTCACAATGCTAAAGAATGGACATAAATACACTTGAAGCATACAGAAGAAAATGATAAAGATAATCCCAGGAATTGAAAACCTCCCTTGTAGAACATAAAAAGATTAAAGTACAGGGGTACTTCAGTTTTCGTAGTTAATCCGTTCCCATAGACGGTACAGTAACCGAAACGAATTTTCCCATAAGAAATAATGTAACTTGAATTAATCCGTTCCATAGTCCCAAATATATTGACTAAAAAATACATTTTGTAGTTTAATTTTCTTGGGTACCTTACTTTTATTGAGGACTCTTGTTGGCGTATGGAAGACAATGAGAAAAGGGGGTTGGAGGAGAGGTGTTTGTGTCTGGAAGGGGAGTCCCCTTCCATTGTAACAGCAGTGATGACATTTCTGGGGTACTCTCTCTCACATTTTGCAGGCATACCACTAGGACCTGGTTGTGGCTGGGAGGCAAATAAACCAGGACCTGGTTGTGGCTGGAAGCAAATAAACCAGGACTTCACAGAAATAAAATGGGAAGAACAGCTAGAAAATGCAAACCTGAACCAGTGCCTGGAAAAAATAAGCTCAGTGGCACTAGAAATATGTTTAAACCGCATACCCCTAAGAAAAAAGAGGAAGAGATGCAGATTGGAATGGGAACGTCGTTCTCTCTATAGGCGAAGAAAACGAATTGCGGAACAACTTGAGAGTCGCACCCTGTCTCAAGAACGGCGAAGAAAGTTAGGTAGAGAAATAGAAACAATTGAACTCAAGCTACAAGAATCATACAAAACCCAGGAGAGGCAAAGAGAGCAAAAGGCCATCAGTGAAATAGAGAGAAATCCGAAATATTTTTTCTCCTATGCAACATCAAGATCAAAAACCACATCTAGTATCGGGCCACTGCGAAAGGGAGATGGAACTTTCACCGATGACAACAAAGAAATGAGCAAGTTACTGAGGAAGCAGTACAACTCTGTTTTCAGCAAGCCATTAAATGCACTAAAGATTGATAACCCAAATGAATTTTTCATGGATATGATACCAACATCAAATCATATATCAGATGTCCCCCCTATCCCCACTGGATTTTGAAGAAGCCATAAACAGTATGCCTATGCACTCTGCACCAGGCCCGAAATCTTGGAACTCCACATTCATCAAGAACTGTAAAAAAACACTATCGCAGGCCCTCCACATTCTGTGGAGACAAAGCCTAGATACTGGCGTTATCCCTAATACACTAAAAACAGCAGAGATAGCACCACTTCATAAAGGAGGAAATAAGGCAGAGGCAAAAAAATGACAGAGCAATAGCACTAACATCGCACATTATAAAAAATTTTGAGAGTGCTAAGAAGTAAGATCACAAAATACATGGAATCACAGCATCTCCATAACCCCGGACAACATGGTTTCAGAACAGGGCGCTCTTGCCTGTCGCAGTTGCTGGACCACTATGATATGGCATTAAATGCTATGGAAGACAAACAAAACGCTGATGTAATTTACACAGATTTCACAAAAGCTTTTGATAAATGTGACCATGGTGTTATTGCACATAAAATGCGTTCAAAAGGAATTACCGAAAAAATAGGCAGATGGATCTACAATTTCCTGACTAACAGAACCCAATGTGTAATAGTCAACAAAATAAAATCCAGACCATCAACCGTGAAGAGCTCAGTTCCCCAGGGTACTGTGCTTGCTCCAGTACTTTTTCTCATCCTCATATCGGACATAGACAAGAACACAACCTATAGCACTGTATCATCCTTTGCAGATGACACTAGGATCTTCATGAGAGTTGGCAACATAGAGGACACGGCAAACCTCCAATCAGATGTAGATCAGGTCTTTCTATGGGCTACAGAAAATAATATGGTGTTTAACGAAGATATGTTCCAGCTCATGCGCTATAGAAAAAATGAAAATATAAAAACGGAAACCACGTACAAAACTCAGGCAAATCATAACATAGAACGAAAAGGCAATGTAAAGGATCTGGGTGTACTCATGTTGGAAGACCTTACCTTTAAAGAACACAATAAAGTAGCCGTCACAACTGCACGAAAAATGACAGGTTGGATAACAAGAACTTTTCACACTAGAGATGCTATACCGATGATGATACTTTTCAAAACGCTTGTGCTCTCTACAGTGGAGTACTGCTGCACAATGACAGCCCCTTTCACAGCTGGAGAAATTGCTGACCTGGAGAGCATGCAGCGCTCTCCAGGTCTCTCTCTATTAGCACCTTTACTGCTAGAATCCACTCAGTAAAACATCTAAACTATTGGGACCGACTAAAGAGCCTAAATCTGTACTCCCTTGAGTGCAAGCGGGAGAGATACATAATAATTTACACGTGGAAAATATTAGAGGGGCTGGTCCCAAACCTGCACACAGAAATAACATCACATGAGACCAGAAGACATGGCAGGATGTGCAGAATACCCCCGTTGAAAAACAGAGGTGCAACAGGTACTCGGAGAGAGAACTCTATCAACATCAGAGGCCCGAGACTGTTCAACACGCTTCCGCTACACATAAGGGACATAACTGGCAAACCCCACACAGTGTTCAAGAGAGAACTGGATAAGCACCTCCAAAGGATACCTGATCAACCAGGCTGTGACTCATACGTCAGGCTGCGAGCAGCCGCGTCAAACAGCCTGGTTGATTAGTCCAACAACCAGGAGGCCTGGTCGACGACCGGGCCGCGGGGACGCTAAGCCCCGGAAGCACCTCAAGGTAACCTCAATGTAGGTAAGGTGGCTCACTGCTTGCTCGTCTTACTAAGACTGTCTATAGACACTTTTTTTTCCTGTATTTTAAAACTTGTCTGTAGTTAGACATCACATTGTCTCACTATGAATGATCTCTTGTTTTTCCTCTATCATCATCCTCGCAACTATTTTCTTAGGTTGAACATTACCACTGACTTTCTTGGCACCCATGGTGTTATATATAATAAGAAATTTTATGTTCAGAAATCAACAAAGCACAAAAATAATTAAATTCTTCACAAAGAATTCAAGCGCGATCATCACTAGGAGAGAGGAGACACTGTAAACTTAAGTGCCACGCTTGCAGTGAACCTGTACGTGTACGAACAAACTCCGAAAACTGAGGCAAACAACGAGTACCGAATCAAATTTTTTGGAGAAATTGAGTACGAGTACCAAAAATACGAGAACACAGGCATATGAGAACTGAGGTTCCACTGTACATAGATTAATTTACATTTTCTAGAAAGACGAAAAGTAAGAAGTGACGTGACTGAAGGATATAATGGACGAAAACATAGAAGGAATATTACCAAGGTTTTAAATACTGTACTGTATATGATGACAAAATAGAACATAAAACAATGGATATACAGTGAAACCTTGGTATACGATTGCACTTGAATATAAATTTTTCGGTGTACAGTACGACGAAACTTTAGTCGGAAAATATGACCTGGTAAACGACATTCCCTCCAAAGAACAATGCTCGTTCATATTTGAATCATTAAGTTTAGTTGACACTTGTATGCTGCCTAGTGATAAACGGTCTTTAATTCTGTGAACAATTTCATTTTTTTTTACTGCTCACCATAAAAGATCTTATTACATATCACATCGTGGGTCCCATAAAAGTCATTCATAAAGATCAACCTAAGAAAATAGTTGAGGATGACAAGGAAAAAAAAAAAAAAAAGAGGTAGCCCCCTTGGCACAGTAGCAAGACTCGCCCAGTGCTTAGCGAAAATTTGACCTGGGTCGCTTCCTTGCTGTGGAGGATTGACTTGACGCCAATTCTTGACTGTATGCCTCTGTTCACCCAACAGTGAATGGGTACCTGGTTGTTAAACGATTTGGCGGGTCATATTCTGGGGAAAATTAAGATTAAGAACCTGCCCGAAATGCTATGCATGCATAGTGGCTTTACAAGAATATAAGAACTTGTATATATATAACAAGAAATCATAATTCGTAAACATGAAGATGGTACTGTATGTGCGTAGTTGATCTGACTAGGAAAATGCATGCTGTATGGGAAGAACTGCAGTTTTGCTAAAAAAAAGACTCACCCCAATAAAGCTGTAGCAAGCCTGTGTGTTAATCGTTTTAATGACTGATATCTTGCTGTGGACAATTGTTAAAACGTAGGTAAAAACAAGTATCTTTCAGACAGGATGACCAAACCTCACACCAGAAGATGAAAAGACGACGTTTCAGTCTGTCCTGGACCATTATCAAGTCGATTGTGATAATGGTCCAGCATGGACCAAAACGTTGTTGCCTCGATCTTCTGGTGTGTGGTATGGTCATCGTATCTTCAACCACGTTACTGTGACTCATCAGCATAGCTTTTCATAGATTCTTAGCGAGGTACAACCAATGAACCGGTTCTATTGGTATGACTACAAAATGTAGGAGAGGGAGTACACCAGAAATGTCATCACTGCCCGATGTTAATGTTTGGAAGGGAAATCTCCTTCCAAACACTAACACCTCACCGTCATCCATATGCCAACAAGTCCTCGATAAAGGTAAAGTGCCGTGAAAAATATGAGTAGTATTCTGTATAAAATGTATTTTAAAGTTAATATTTTTGGATGTGTGGAACAGATGTTTTTTGTTATGGAAAATTTGATTGTGTGCCAATATTTGAATTAGGATGCATTTCTTGGAACGAATTAAATTTGTACACCAAGGTTCCAGTGTATATACAGTGGTACCTCGGTTTAAGAGTTTAATTGGTTCCTGGAGACGCCTCGTATTCCGAAAACTCGTATTCTGAAGCGAATTTCCCCATAAGAAATAATGGGAAATGAATTAATCCGTTCCTGACTACCCCAGAAACCCCATATCAAACTAAATTTTTATACCTAATTCATCTAAATAAACCTACAAAACTATGTTCAAGTTATTACTTA
Source organism: Procambarus virginalis (assembly GCA_020271785.1). NCBI lineage: Eukaryota > Metazoa > Arthropoda > Malacostraca > Decapoda > Cambaridae > Procambarus > Procambarus virginalis. The sequence continues at coordinate 2,964,002 of WNGS01004374.1, forward strand.
CCTTGCTGATGAATGCTGTAGGCGTATGGAAGATGGTGAGGAGGGGGGAGGAGGAGAGGAGTTACTGTTTGGAAGGGGAGTCCCCTTCCATTATCACATCAGGTAATGAGGACCTTTCAGGTGTGCACTCCCTGGCACGTTTTATCTGAGTGCCACTAGGTCCTGGCTGAGGCTCACTGCTCGATTTTCTCACCACATATCTGTCCATGGAAGCTTGCTTTTCCCTTCTTCGCAAGCTCTCTCTGTAGTAAGTTTCGTTAGTCTGTAGTCTGTTTCGTTATTGTTCTTACTCCTTTTGCCACTTTAGCACTCATAATCTCATTTTTCTTCTTAAGTATAGTGCATATTGTTGATGTGGCTTTGTTGTACTGCCTACAAAGTTCAATAACACGTGTACCGTTCTCATGCTTCCGAATTATCTCTTGTTTCTCCTCTATTGTCATCCTCACATGGGCTTTCTGGCCTTTATCCTTACCACTGGCTTTCTTGGGACTCATGGTGAGATATATAATAACAAATTGTATAGTCAAATCACCAAAAATCCAACAATACACTGAAAATCCACGAGAAGAATTGATGAGAGGTAGTCATTGAGCGCGAGACAATGGTAAACTGAGGGGCGGACGGGCGACGATCGCCCAGCCACCATGCGCTAGGTCAGCCTGTACGCGTATCAACAAACTCGTGTCCCGAGGTAACCCTCGCCTTCCGAGACACATTTTCCGAGGAAATCCTGCTCGTATTCCGAAAAACTCGTATACAGGGACACTCGTATTCCGAGGTACCACTGTACTAGACAAGTTTAACTTTGGGAAAAATCTGGGTAAATACTGGTTTCAAAATCAGGTTATAGCTTTTTGGAACAAATTACCAGGTAAAATAAAATTATATGTATAAAACAGCCAACATTAGGCATTTGGAAACCTAATTTAATTAAGGAATGATTACACACTGCATATGTAAACAGTCATGGAAAATGCAGCACATACCAAAAAAGTAGGTAAATATGCATTATTCAGTTTCACAAATGTTCACATAGTGTTAAGTCTTCACTGAACGACCTTCATGAATAAGGTAGATATTAATAATCAAATTATCGTGAAGTATTTTATTATAAACACATTAAAAATATCTTAACATAAAAAATAGCTCAAGACTCCACAAACAGTACAGTACTCCGATACATAAGTTTACCACCCTAGGTTGTCTCTTGGTCATAAAACATTATTGAATTTTGCAATACTGGTACAAGCTACTTTGAGAGATATTTAGCAAATTTATGAATTGCAGTAAGTTAAATATGATGAGTGTTAATATATCTGAAGAAGACATATTACCCAGGGAGTTGGCAGAAATGGCAAAGTATAAGTGAAGGTTATCCAGACATGATATACAATGATAAAGAACAAGATCTTTTAATGTATTTTGCTCAATTTCAACCAAAGTAAAGCTATGTTCAGAATAGTTAAATGTTTCTAACTTTGTACTTGCAGTGTGTTCCATTTAAAAAATTCTTAACTTTTTTTTTTTTACAATCTGTATATAAGCAAGAAAATAATTTTTCAATGATTATGAACTATGAAACTATATTCAAAACTTCAATACAGTTCAGAAAGCAAATAGAAATGTTACCTCATAACATTGAATTTTGTGAAAATAATAAGATATGGGAAGAAATCCTACTGAAGTGGGTAACCTAAAGCATCACAGTTGCGATCTAAGAGTTCCCTCGAAGTTTCCTGAAGTTTCATTAAAAATCGCTGCAACTCACAACTGCCAAAGGCCTGAAAAACAAGGACATTCAAAATTAACCAATAATAATTGTAAAGTACAATCCACTCTAGAGTAGGCAGAGATGTAATCTTTTACAAATGCATCTTGGGAACAAAATACTCATATGCAAAGTAAATTCAATTATAATATTTAATGGAAGGAGAATTTTTTATTAATGTAACCTTCTTCTCTGGTGGGCCCCTGAGTTGCTCCCTTGTAGTCTTAAGTGCACCAGACCTCAGAGACCCCCCTGCACGAGGTCCATAATTTGTACGGTATTGCAGGTACAGAGACACCCGAACACACAAAGAGCGGCCGAAAACCAAGCAGTAAACAGCCTAGCAGGGGCAGAACCCAAGGAACTTGTGGAAGGTGGCCCCAAGCCGCAAAGGCAGTACTTACAGGGCACCTAGGGAAGGGAACCCTAGGCGCATGCAGCCCGAGTACTGGAGACTCACTCCCAGCTCACGCACCACCTAGACGACAGACACCACACTCTAGGTACAGTGCTGAAACAACTACTGGAGCCGGAGCACATAACCGGTGCCCATAGCATCAGCCGAAGAACTGATGGGTGGATAGCTGGCGTGAGAGGTCTGGGGCTCCCACTTCCCCCTCCCGGGGAGGGGGGAGCTGCGCAGACAGCAGCGCGGTGATGTGTGACGTCATACTAGTTTGCTTGTTTTCTGTTAAGGAGTTCTATCCACTAGTTCGGCTTTTGGTAGCAATTTTAACCAGAATAGGGGTTTGTTTTGGAATGCTTACCTTTCTGGATGCTTGACCCGGTCGATGGCAGACATAGAATGCTTCCAACCACACGGGGGTTTCTATAGACCATTGCTCCCCTTGCCACTCTAAGGGGGCCAGGTTCTAGCTGTGGTCCCTGGTAGGCCCTAGAACTCCATACACATGACTGATGCCAAAGTCTGACATTAGCAAATCAGCCTGGTAAAGCTCCGGAGAGCCGACGGGGCTCCCCCTAGAAATGTCCAAACTGGCAGTCAAAAATCAAGGCAACAAAACTCCTCTTCTGCAAAGTGGAAACAGAGTAATGTTGGTGCATATGCTATATCCCCCACAGTTAACAAAACTGTAGGAAATCAAGCTCCCAAGACAGATAAGACAAAAGGAGCTGTAAGTGCCCCAAGATGTTTATTCTGTCAGGAAGCACATACCATTTATCAATGCACAGTTTATAAAGATCGTGCCAGTCGAATCAATCGACTGAAATCTCTAAACAGGTGCATCCGTTGTCTACGGAAGCACGATACAAGTGAATGTAACATTCAATTGCAGAACTGCCAACATAGTCATAAAAGTGTACATCACACAGCACTCTGTGGTGATATCAACACTCGATGCAGATCACAGACATCCAATAATCAACCTGCATCTCAGGCAAAGCCAAAAAATGATAATACCTCAACAGCTGTACAATTCTGTACAGTAATGAGTAATGTCAATGCTTTAGATACAGAGAGTGTTACCACAGCCATATTACCTACTGCACAGCTGGAACTATGCAATCAAGGAATTTGTATTCAAACAAGAGGCTTTTTTGATCAAGGCTCACAGAAAACCTTTATCAGTAAAAAGATGGCAGAAGATTTACAACTTAAATCTTCAAAGCAAGTGTCTACATCAATATCAGGTTTTTTTTTTACCAATTCAGGTCGTAGAACCTTTCCGGTAATACAGTATCCACTCAATTTAACGGCCTATATGGGGCTGTACCCTAGTCGTTATTTCCGGAGCTCCGTTATTTCCGAAGTTAGGTCGGGTCGGGTAATTTTTCAAGTAACATTCAGGTAAGATATATTTTATACTGTATAACTAAAATTAAATAAAGTTCATTGTGTAATTGCATTCCAGTTTAGTGCCACGCCGACGATTAAGCCAGCTGTTGGCTGCTGCATGGATGATATGTGAACACGGTCTGATCAAGTCCAGATGGGTGGAAAAAAATTGATTCATTCCTTTGTATTGCAAAATATTTCATGTATCAATCAGTGATTGTTAATATTTTCTCAATAAAATTTTAGAGATGTGTTTTGATTTACCCTGAACAGTGCAGGTAATGTATTTTTAATGTTATGACACAGGGCGTGGCGGCCAGGCCATAACAATGGCGATCGAGCCTTGTCACCGAGAGCTAGCCAAGATGAAATATTTTGAGCTCACTTTTCTCTGCTAATGATAGAATATACATTTGCAGAGACTAATATGTAGCTTTTGTTGAAAAAAAAATAATATCTTGTAATACTATAATAAAATTGGTAAATTGACTTACTTTTATTGAAGCTGAAGATTACGAAGCTTTGAAGATTACGTCATCCTCTGCAGCGCTTGTTTTATTTTGTTTATATTGCATACAGGGTACATACAGTATGCACACTTATTTTCAGGCATTCACTTCACACAACAGCTAGCCTTACTACTAATTCACACGAGTTCTAATTCTAATTCACAATTGAAAATTATTTCTACTGTATATTTACACTGTACACTGTACAGTATCTTTTGTCAAGGCTTAAATAATCATTAACACTTACAATAATGTACTCTATCACACTTTTTACACTAATTTATATGTCTTTCAATCATATTTTATAGTTAGTGGAGGCTACACGACTTTTGATGGGATTCAGCATCAGCGGTGCAACATGGCTTGCAGACCATCGTTGCTGGCGGNAGTTTCACTGTCTGATGAGATGACTCTTGTGCTGGGCGTGCAGGAGGAGGAAATAAAGGACGGCGCACTCCAGATGGGCCAGGTGTTGCCAAATCGGCTGCAGGATCTTGATAGTCAGCAGCATGTGGGATAGGGCTTTCAGTGTCAGGCCACTCATCCAGGTCCCACCTCAACAGGGCCCATATTGCCACCTCATGAAACTGGAGTAGGGTCAATTTCTTGGTATCAGTTGTGTACATCTTGTACAACACATAGGCATTGTGTAGAGCCATTTGAAGGAAATAGAATGTGATCTTCTTAGTCCACTTATGTGATTTCCTGGTGAACCTGTAATATTTGATCATTTGGTCGAAGTGATCAACACCTTTCATGTTGGTGTTGTAGTCGCAAATGGCTGTGGGTTTGTTGACTGTTATAATCTCAACTGTTGATGTTCCGTCACGTTTCTTCACTCTCCTCCTTCTTTGTACCTCTTGTGTGTCTGCATTATGACAGTTTGTGATCAATGACACCACTCTTTTGTCTTTCCATAGGATAACGAAAGTGTTGTCCTTGCGCCTGAAAATAGTTTGATCAACAGCGAATTTCCTTTTTGCAATTTGTTGCAGATCTTTTGGGGCGCCACGCTGCAACCTCAGTGTTCCACAAGTGTACACACCATTTTCCCTTAGCACTTCAGTTAGATTGACAGAGTTATAATAATTGTCCATGTATAGATGATAGCCCTTGTTCAATAAGGGTTGCATAAGGCCCATCACTGTCTCCACTGTTGTCTTGCCAACTCCACTATACACTTCAAAATCAATAATATATCCAGTCCTTGCCTCAGCTAGCATGTACAACTTTACCCCATACTTATCAGGTTTATTGGGGTTGTAAACCTTGAAGGATAAACGACCGCGCCACGACATTGTACCTTCATCCAAACTGAGTTCTTTATTGGGAACATAGTATGTGACAAATTTCTTGGTCAAGTAGGTAATGATGGTGCTTAGTTTTATCACGCAGTTCTTGTTGTTTGGAGGAACTGCAAGCTGGTTATAAGTATGAAAAAACGTGCCAATATGTTGGTATCGTTTTGCAGTCATGAAAATATTGAAGGTCCTCATATCCACAACCGCGTAGTTTGCCAGTACATTCTCATTGTCGGGAGTCGTGCAATACCCATCAACATTGACAAACCCAAATACCTGGCCATTTCCTTCACTGATACGTCTTTCCACAACCTCGTGGTGCGCCTTGAAGCATTCCGAATAAACTGGCCGGCATACAGGTTGGTTTCCACTGTGAGAAATTGGATGAGGGCACGTGTCAAAAATAATTGTATAAATTGCAGGGCAGTGATCGGAACAGGGACAGTTAGGCCTGGTGTGGCAGTGAAATTGCCTACAATTGGTGGTGTATTGTCAGTACACCAGGCATCATCGGGATTCGGCTGCTGAAGACGTCCTGCACGCCTCCTTATGGGTGGCTTGGGCCGGCCATGATCCGCCTCCTCCTCCTCACTCTCCTCGCTACTCTCAAAAGTCGAAGAGTAATCGAACTCTTCTGACGTCACTGTGTCCTCACTATCACTACTGAAATCACTCTGACGTTCATCCCCTTCAACATCTGACAAATGATCCAATAAAGCAGGATATTTACTGGGGGTGAGCTTCACATTCTTGTACGCTTCGTACAGTTGCGTCAACTTATCTTCTTTGGTGGTTTTTCGATCTTTCTTGGGCGTAGAAGTGCTCTGTCCTTTACCACGATCCATGTTTTCAAGTAATAATGGGTTTCCAAGACACGGGAACGAATAAAGACTCGTAAACGGGCAAGAGAGGTGCACAGGTACTGGACGCGAGAGCGCGTAGATCCGGTCACGACTGCTGTAAACAAAGCACTAGGCCGACCGCATGGCGTGACCCATAATGCCATGCGGCCTACGGAGGATTGTGGGAAAACAATGGCGCTCATTTCAAAAAAAAATGAAGATCGGATAGTAATTTTTTTTTTTACAATTTTTATATTAAGTGACGCAGATGGCGTCGTTGGAACCTATTCAGTAGAAAAATGTGTGACGCGAGTGTCGTCTGTGGAACGTGAAAGTGTTAACTTAAATAACAGTGTTCCTCATATATAATAATCAGAGATGGATGCATATTTAAAGTACTGTGCAAATAAATGCATCTACAAAAGATTGAATATTAGCTATTTCATCATGATTTTATATCAATGACTTGTCCCTAGTACTTACTTTTGAACATCTTCAACAGCCATGACTCATCCAGTGGATGTCACTTGGCCTTGGGACCTGAAAGATGCTCTCAGCCGATATCATTCCAAAGTTGAGAAGTCTGACACTGAGAGAGCTCTTCTGGGATTCCTGCTTGCTAAGATTCATAAGATAGATCCAGATATTGTTGTAGGTCATGATATTTTTGGCTTCGACCTGAATGTGCTACTTCATCGTATCAGTGCTAATAAGGTTCCTCATTGGTCTCGTCTTGGCCGGCTAAGGCGAACTCAGATGCCCAAGTTAACGGTTGGTAATTTTTATATGCTACTTTGTGAGATCAATTTATTGGATAAATTGCGACTCATTTTGTTCCTGTAGTTTACAAATTTTACAAAACAAATTGTGAAAATGGGAAGAATAAACTATATATAAAAAAATGTTTTTAATTTGGTAGGTGCAGGAGTAGTCAAAACTAAGGTAAGGGTCAGTTAAAAAGCATAAGCCATTATTTTCAGATCAGGTTTAACTTAATACTGTACTTATAAAAGTGAAGAAAAATAATTGTCTTCAAATTGTCTTTGTCCATAGTACTTATTAATCTTTTTCACATAGGCCACTCAGATTTGAAAGTTTTTAATTTATTATTATATAATTGTATTTAAGTTTGGCTCATTATCTAATATTTCGTTCTAACAATAGGGAAAGGGTTTGCAGAGAGGACAGCTCTCTGTGGTCGTCTTGTGTGCGACTTGAAAATCTCATCCAAAGAACTTATTAGAGCTAAAAGTTATGAGCTTGGAGCATTAGTCTCACAAGTACTCCATGTGCCTGAGAACCACTTGAAGTCTTTGACTGTAGATGAAGTCAAAAAGATGTATGAGTGAGTATTTTTTTTATTTTACTATTTTTCATGTTTCTCTGATTATATTTTGAATTATAAAAATTTTTATCTTTCAAGTTTTAAGATAAAAAGCTGTTATTCTGTAAAATCCCTAAATTTAGAAACTTTTGTCTATTGCAGATCATCGTCAAGTTTACTTCGGCTTGTGTCATTAACCATGCAAGATGCTTTGTATATTCTTGGCCTCATGTGCGAGTTAAATGTACTGCCACTGGCCCTGCAAATAACAAATATTGCTGGTAAAGTATCTTCGTATAGTATAGATATTTATTGTGTAATAATTATCGAAGAAAATAAGTTTTTGTGTACGGAAGACTTGAAAGGATCATCAGTGAAAAATAATGTTGCCAATGCAAAATGATGTTCAAATAATTCTGTAAGAAAATAAGATCATTTTGACCTCACACGTCCAGACACATACACACTCGTGCAAACATAGGGTGATAATTGTTATACTATGGCATTGATGAAAATTTCTTGGATAAAACAAAAAATTGGAGCAATGATTATACAAATGATGAATTGGAGGTACAGTATAATGTTAGTGGAATAATACAATGCTCTGTTTTTATCCAGCATTTTTCATTGTCTTTATAAACAATCCACTGAATGTAATTTCAGAATTATATAAATATGTTCACAGATGGTAGTAAGCAACTAGAAAGAATATAAGACCTAGATGATATATACAAAATAAGCAAGAGAAGCAATACTGTTTATGCCATTCACTGTTAATTAATGCCTTGTAGTGGAATGTGGGATAGAGCAAAATAGGCCACCCTCAACGTATAAATTATGCTAGAAGATATTAAAAAATGTGGATGAAGAACGTTATCTAGGGTATGGGTCTCAAAATCAGAATTTGCTCACAATGACTCACATCAGAGTCGTCGTGAGCAGATTCTACACTACATGTTTTGGAATTACTGTACTTTAATTCATGAATAGGAAAATACTAATGAAACTGTTCATGTTATTTGTGAGACCAATTTTTTAGTCTCCGCGGTGTAGTGGTAAGACACTCGCCTGGCGTTCCGCGAGCGCTATGTCATGGGTTCGTATCCTGGCCGGGGAGGATTTACTGGGCGCAAATCCTTAACTGTAGCCTCTGTTTAACGCAACAGTAAAATGTGTACTTGGATGAAAAAACGATTCTTCGCGGCGGGGATCGTATTCCAGGGACCTGCCCGAAACGCTACGCGTACTAGTGGCTGTACAAGAATGTAACAACTCTTGTATATATCTCAAAAAAAAAAAAAATATTAGAAAATGCAGCAGATGTGTGATGTCCACATCTCTCAGAACATATCAGTAAACCAGGAATGGGCAAAGCATGCTAATACTGTAAATGTATTCCCGACTTAGAACACAAGAGCAATGAGGAGAGGCTGGATGCATTAAATATTGCAAAGGTAGTAGGTAGAAGGAAAAAAAGAAGCAAAATATGATCACCACATACAAAGTCATTACAGGATTTAACATAATAAATGTGTTGAAATGCAACTGTTAAGTTGTTAAAATAATCTACAAAGTACTCTCTTTGTGAACATAATTTTGAACAGTTTGAATAATTTAAATAAAAGGTGATGGATATCAGACCCATTGGAATCTTTAAAATGTCATGACAAAAATTATAGAGTAGTTGGGACAAGCCAACAACATTCATAGTTCAAAAACAATGTGACATCATACTGGAGGTCGAGAAGCTCACATGCACCACTTGCAATAGCTATGAGGTGGGTCTTGAGGTGCAGCTTGTTTCTCATAGACACAACTATGTAAATGGAAACAATGGACTGTAGGAAACTGTCAAAGTCAGTATAGACAAGTCATACTGCAGAGATGTAGCAAGACCCCCCACAAGAATCAGTCCTAATCTGTTAGAATAACTTATCCACAAGAGTGTGTTGGAACAGGTTCATATTTGCAGATGATACAAAATTAATGAGGAAAATAATAACTAATGATGACTGTGTATGGAAAACTGCAGGAAAATCATGATAAACTCCTGTAGTGAGTAGAAACATGGATATTAAGAGTTAAACCCAGCTTGTGCATGTAAAGACTGGGAAAGTGAAAGAAGCACTGAAGGAATATACATCATAATAGGAAGGCATCTATCACATTTTGGTAGAGATGAAATCTTGGGATTTGGCACAATTCCAGGGGAGACATTTTTGTTTTTATGAATAGTTTTAATATTTCATTTATTTTGCAAAATGCCTGACATTGGGACTGGCTATGTCTTCATCTCTTGGCTGTGATTGTAACATATCTTTTTTTTTTTTTTTTTTTTTTCAGGAAATGTGATGTCACGCACACTTCTTGGTGGTCGGTCTGAAAGGAATGAATTTCTCTTGCTGCATGCCTTCACCGAAAAGAACTTCATAGTTCCTGACAAGCAGTTTGGCAAAACAAACCAGAAGGTAATGTAAATAGCTGTGTTAATAATGTCACTCAAAAAAAATTGCATTAAAATTTGTGAGCAGGCTCAAAAACAATTATTATAAAGAGTGTGAAAATTTAGGCTTCCATTGGTTTGTAAGGTATATTCTGCAAATTTAATTTTGTGTAGAGTAGTTTCCTGGTTTTGGTATCCATAGTATCATGTACACTGTGATCATATCCCATTTTGATCCTCTTCCAGTGTTGTTATTTTTAGTTCACTAGGCCTATCCTCATAGCTCATTATCTTTGGACCTTCAACATTTTTTGTTTTACTAGTTTGAGTGTGAGGTCCATGCAAGATCTACATTATCTTGGATCAGTCCAACACATACTGTATATAATATTCTGAAGGATTCCATGGTCAGGTTCTTGAAAGCCATCCTTACGTTTGCTAGGCTTACACATTCAGCTTATAGTATTCTGTTAATGTGTTTCTCTGGTGTTATGTTGAACCCAGATTGTGTTTTTTCGCACCGATTCTTGCTACTGCCACTTAAACCGTATTGTATTGTCCTTTTTGGTGCCTCTCCAAAACCTCATTATTTTACTTTTATAGGATTGAACACTAGTACCTATTTGTACAGTTTGTCCAGCTATTCCTGGAAATATTGACATGTAAGGTCCAACATCCTCTGGAAAGGTGTTAACATTAACCATTTGCTTACCCATCAGTGTTTTTGTAGGGAATGAAGTCTAACTCTGTACTGTATCTTAACTTTTATGTACCTGTTGCCTTTTTTAAATCTCTTAACTCTTGAAACTAGCACTATGCACAACATCATTACAGACCCTAAGGACAGTGCCCGTATGTTCCTTGGTTCACTTCTAGCTTTTGGCACATGACCTGCGGTTGTATATCTCAATCTCACTGGCAGCATTCTTCTCCACCTTGCCCTCTAAAGTAGGTAGTGATAGCAGCATCTGGTATTGCAAATACTCACTCAAGGCTGGTTTTCTTCCGAGGCATTCCCACAGTGACTATCAATGTGTAGCTCTCAAGAGAGACTCATCTGGTGACCATTTTTTGGCCAAAGGCTGTGCTAGTGCCTATGCATCTTAGCTAGACAATATTTTCCTGTGGACTTTGTCTTGTACTCTAGTTTAGGGTTACCCCTGTGTTTGTCTTTTCATCTTGTTTAAGACTTCTTACGTGATCAAGCATCCAAATGATATGACTGAAAAATGAACTTTTCACAAGAGCTTAAAGCCTTATTTTTAATTATTTCATCTTGAGTCACATTCTTGGAACTTAGATAAATCATTGACTGTCATACATACTGCCTTCTTGTTCTTGATTTTAATATATATTTATATATTATTAGGCTGTTTCAAATGATGATATAGAGGAAGAAGATGGAGGTGGTAATAAGCGAGGCAAAGGTCGTCGAAAACCCGCATATGCTGGTGGCTTGGTGCTAGAGCCCAAGAAAGGTTTCTATGACAAGTATATTTTGTTAATGGATTTCAACTCCCTTTACCCAAGCATCATCCAGGAATATAACATTTGCTTTACTACAATGAATCGGGTGAACAAAGAGGTAGAGTATATATCCTATACACAGATTCGTTTTGTTCTTTTAATCACTATAGTTTACGATAGAGGCAAAATAACTTATTATTGTCTTTACTAATATACTGTAATTCACGCACAGATTAGTAGTCCATAGTACCTTCACCGATTAGCAGACAATAATGCATACAGGGTTTGCCATGTAGACCAGTGTGTAGGCCGTATGTACAATGTGACAATTAAATAGTGCTCTGTTTTACAAGTAATATTACAAGTATTTAAAAGTTTCACATGTACATTAAGCTATTCAATTGTGGGTTAATTATGCTGTTTCAAATTAGTACTGTACAGGTATATATATTGAAGATATTTTACTATTTGTTAAAGAGTGGATGCGGTATAGCAAATATTGGTATATGGTTCTATATGGAGTAAATTTGGTATGAATTATGAATAAGATTTTGAGTAAGGAATTATAATTTGGTAATAAAGTGTTTTTCGTAACTAGAAGTAAATAGTAATTGTTCAACTGTGTTATTGGGGGATACTGCAATACAGTAGTGTAAAATTTTAAGGTTTTCAGTTTTTCTGCCTGCTAGATTTAATATAAGTGTTTAGCAGGAATGAAATGGTTGATATGTGCTTCCCTATCAGTAGTTAAGGGGAATGCGGGTCAGCTGTTCCCCTGCCTTCTGTCTTCTTGTACCTATTGCATGTATAAGTTTCTTGTCATTTATGTTCTGTATCATTTTTGCATTTCAGTTAGAGATAGCATCTACAACATCTTTGGTCAATGTACAGTATTCCATACTGAGTACTTTTTCCTTATGGTTCTATTCACTAGTTTTTCAAACATTCTATAATGATGTCATACTTTTATGATCTTTTGTGACATGCATGGTCACAGCTGTTTTAATAGTAAACTATTCAGTAATTGTGTACCTTCCTTTCCTATATTTTATCATTTATTTTGTTAATAATTGTATATTAATATTGGATAGAATGACGAAGAGATGCCAGCTCTGCCAGACCCAGAGCTAGAGCCAGGAGTCCTACCAACAGAAATTCGGAAGCTGGTGGAGAGTAGGAGGCAAGTCAAGCAGATGATGAAACAACCAGATTTATCCATCGACTTGAAACAACAGGTCTGACATTGTTTCATTACGTTGAACATTTTATAAAATGCATTCCTGTCCCACATTGATTCATATTATACCCAGGGAAAGAGTACTGTATTTTATAGTCAGATCTTAATGTTTTAAGTATTTCCTTTTGATTTACTAAACTAATTAAATATTCGTTTGCCTGCCCCCTCATGGTTATATGAGGGATGGACACTGAGATTAAATATTAATTTACTTTTACATTTTAGTTTAATACTTCATAACTATAGTCTGGTAATATATTTATATTTAAGTTTTTAATTGAAACAAATCTTAAATGTGTGTTAAATGGGAGCACCTTATGATTCGGTGGTTAATACACTTTCTTCATAAGTGGAAGTCTTGTGTTCAAATCCTGGGCTGCGTTGGACGATAGAATAATATTCCTTCACCTTATTTGCCTTTGTACACCCAGCAGTAAGTGTGGTCCTGGATGTGAAATAATTTGCAGTTACAGTATTGTTGTGAGAAGAACATGACACTGAATAACCTAATTAGTTACAGTATTTTACCATACATTTAAAATTTTTGTTTGATTCTTAACATTTGGTAATGAGATGAGTTTAGCTGATGTGATATGCATCTGAACTGTATAATAAAGTAATACTTGGGAACTATTACAAATAGATCTTGTCATTCTGCTCAGAGTTCTATGCTAGTTAAGAGCACTATACCTAAAAGAAATGCATGTATGGTGTATTATTGTTACTAGTGAATACAGGTACTAAGTATTGCAGTTGACAATTGTGTATATTCTCCGCAGTACGACATTCGACAAAAGGCTTTGAAGTTGACGGCAAACAGCATGTATGGATGTCTTGGCTTTTCTCACTCCAGATTCTTTGCCCGTCATCTTGCAGCACTTGTTACAGGTAATGTAAGGGGGCACATTTAGAATAGTATCTTGAGGTTATCTTGAGATGATTTTGGGGCTTTTTAGTGTCCCCGCAGCCCAGTCCTCGACCAGGCCTCCACCCCCAGGAAGCAGCCCGTGACAGTTGACTAACACCCAGGTACCTATTTTACTGCTAGGTAACAGGGGCATAGGGTGAAAGAAACTCTGCCCATTGTTTCTCGCCGGCGCCTGGGATCGAACCCAGGACCACAGGATCACAAGTCCCGCGTGCTGTCCGCTCGGCCGACCGGCTCCCTTTCATGTTTCATGTATATGAAGTTTAGTGCTTAAATTGTAACTTAAAAATACATTGTAGTTGGTGTGGTGAAGTTCATTTGCAACATGGGATATTTTCAATTTAAAGATTTTCTTACATGAATCAAGGCAGAACTGAATGAAAATAATTAAACAAATTAACAAAGAAAACTGATTTGAGAAAAATATCATGTTTTGATGCTTGACTATAAGCACTTGTATATAAATAAGTCTCTACTGTGCTTGGTACAAAAATATTTTGTTCAAACATCAAGATTATGTCTCTTCTTGCTTTATAAATAAACCTTAATTTTTTGTTCTCCACATTCAGTTCTATTTGTTATTTCATATATGAAAGTTTTTGTTATCAAGATATCACATTTTACTAATAACTTCAGTGATGAGATTAACATATAAAACACTTTAGAGATCAGTAAAAAAAATGTTTATGTTGCATGGACACAGCTTTTCATACAGTTTACGAACTGTATGAAGAGCTGCCTTTAAGTGATAAAATGCTGGGGTCTCATACATGCGCACATAGAGATACCATTAGTGTGCAACTGCATGCTCAGGTTATATAAGGATACCTATGGTCATAGATGCACTGCACAAGGTCGTAGTAGAATTTGTACTAATTTTGTTAGCAAAAGCATAAAGATGCATAGATAGTCCAGTAGATGATTTGTTTGTAATTTTCAGGGGGAGTGCTTTTTGTTTAGGTAAAAATGCTTCACTGCTTGTTTTATGGCTGTTTATTATCCAGCTTTTATGTTATATTTCCTGTGAAATTTTGGTCATGAATTGGCCATTATTTTAACATATGTGTACTTTCATTACAGACAGCTAACATATAATCCAGTACACACTTGCTCTTTCTTCCAATTTTATTTGCCATTTCAGCTTGCCTGCTTATAATTTGTGCATATTATTCACATCACGACAAAATCCATTTAGTCCTTTTGATGGCTTATAATACCCAGGTGCAGAAAATACATGCTCCTCTCTGTGAGCTGCTGTTAACCTTAGTCTGTTTACAGTGCATCTCATTTAGGTTTAGAGATTTGAGTCTCAATTATTATATTTACTCCTTTGTATGTATTTGTTATATACTGTACTTCATCTTGTTTTGTTTTGTATTTTTAAGAATTATGTTACATGGTGGTGTCTGCAAATTTCAGGTAAAGGGCGTGAGATTCTACTGAACACACAGGATCTTGTTCAAAAAATGAATTTTGATGTTATATATGGAGACACTGATTCAATCATGATTAATAGCAACTGCACAGATTACGATCAAGTTTTCAAGCTAGGACATAAGGTAAAATACATATTTGCTTATCAGAAACTGTATTGGAGGGGACCTAAACATTCCCTCTAATGCGTTATGTGTAATTTCCTCCGAGGCTAAGGGTCCCCTTCTTCCAGCCAGAGGTGGTAATCCTTTCCATATTTTTGCTTCTATATATTTTGTAGAAATCTATATGGTATTATATATAGAGAATATTCTAAATCTCTTCTATATTTTTTAAATTGTGAAAGCTATGTGCTTCTTTCTGCCCTGCCACTCTGGCTTTGGTGAGGTCTTTATTATTTGTTATTTGTTAAGGTTTTTACACTTGTCTTAAAAGGAAACTTGTCTGGTCTGAGGCTTTATCACCTCCTATGAAAGTAGATAAATGGTGTAATAATTATGAAATTATTTAAATTTGTATGTAGAATAACCAGGTATATAAATTGGCATTATATTTATTCTAATGTGTAGCTAAATATAAAATGTTGAATGTGACTGGAATGTAGCTAAATATGTTATAGTTGTCAAATTTGGTTGCTTCCTAAAGTAGGTTTTCCTGTGTCTAAGGAGGTCGACATACAGCAAAGGTGTTTAAAAATTTCCTGCAGTCATACCATAGTGCACTTCAACGTAGAAAAATACTCAAACCAATTTAGAATAGTCCATAAATTTTCAAAGCTTTCTGTCTTATTGTGGCATGAAATGTGAGGGCTGTTACAAACTACTTGTTGGACTCTGGCCATCCCCACCAAATGCTACAAGTTGGCAGCACCACATCTTATTCTTGTGGCACAAGAATACAGTGCACCAAAGATAAAGTGGATGTGTCTTCCTTTTCCATTGGGACATGTGAGGTCTACTTAAACCTTTTCCACCTTCCCTTGTTCGGCTCACTGATGGATCCATAATTATCTATAATGGGAATGTGTTCTGTCTCGAGGCAAATTTAGAAGTAAACCAAATTGTTTACTTGCATATGAAGTTCTTTACCCCTCACACAATGTTGTAAGTGCCTTCTTCATTTCTGCCTTGGGTTTGGGGTGCTGCTCTTGCAAGGATGAGAATCCCATCTCCAGTCTAAAGCCCATGCCAATGTGCTGTTCATTCTTGGTGGTCTCATTATTATGGATTTCTCGTGGCTCTTCAGGATGCTTAGCTATTCATCTTGTCCTTTTAAAGATGGCTATAAATTGGTTTCATGTGTTGGCTATGCATTTCACCATTTCAGGTGTTTCTTTGGTACTTGTATCCCTCTTGGGTCACTGAGCCATAGTGCATGTGTGGTGGTGGTTGGTGGATGTGGCCAGGCAGTTCAACCAGAAGTTAGTGATTGCCACCTTTATTAATGGTCATCTATAATGCCACATGGAGGGGTTCTTAAGTTCTGTGAATTGACCTATACTATTTCTTCTAAGCTGGACTGAGTAGCCAGAGGCACATTCCAAAAAGTATTACAACATTACAGGAATGTTTAAAATATTTCTGTGCAATGCTGATTTAAGAGTATTTCATTATACAATCAAAGTCTTGTTATTCTTTTTATTGTCATTAAAGTGTGTAAAGTCACCTTTAATATTGTTGGTCTAAAGTTAACTAGTTTTGTCATTTTTTATTATGATCTCATTTTAAATTATTTCTCTAGATCAAATCAGAGGTAAATAAATTGTACAAGCTACTGGAGTTGGAAGTTGATGGTGTGTTTAAATACATGCTTCTCTTGAAGAAGAAGAAATATGCAGCCCTCATAGTTAGTAGACTTGCAAATGGCCAGGTGGTTGAAGAACAAGAACTTAAAGGTCTGGATATTGTAAGACGTGATTGGTCGCAGCTTGCATCTGACTGCGGAAAGTAAGTTATCAAATGAGGTTTAGTTACGAAGGTATTGTAATGTAGGGAGATGCCTTAATTTTTCTGCCTTGTTCATATTTTATTCCATGCTTTGTTTCCCAGTAATAACTTGAGAATGTGTTTTGCATTGACAAGACCTGTGATGGGGATAAATTGTGTTTTGCATGATTGTATGCTTTCTTTGATATGCTGATGATGCTTTCTTTGCCAAGTGTGAGGTGGCATTGTAAAGAACTAATTGGTTTGATTGTGTGTGCAAGAGAAGAAAGTTGTATTACAGCATTAGGATAAAGTCGAGGTCATGCAACTATGGTTGATGGATTTAACTTGGATGTTCCCACAGGCACATTGTAACGCAAATTCTGTCTGATCAAGGACCAGATGAACGCATTGAAAACATCCATTCACACTTAGAGAACCTCAAAGCTGACTTAGAAGCTGGCAAGGTAATGGTTAATTTTGTTGCAACTTGTATCAGAAAGTAGTAATTTTTCTGTTGCATTCAATGTGAATAGTAATTAAAATATCTTCAAACAGAACCTAGTTCCTATGCAGTAATATCACTGTCTGTCACTCAACATAATTTAAGGTTACAAGAAAAATATTAATATCAAAATATTTATACTTTTGTGAAAATATTAACAAAACAAGCAATTAACTTTCCATATGGCACAGGTTTTTATTTTAAAAATTTTACAGATTGATCTTGGCACTCTGGCTATTACGAAGTCTTTAACAAAGAATCCTGAAGATTATCCTGACAAGAAAAGCCTTCCACATGTTCAAGTGGCTCTTAGGATGAATTCTCGAGGAGGAAAAAGCTACGTCAGGGTGATACAGTAGCTTATGTCATATGCGAGGTTAGTATTTGGAATGAAAATATATTGTTCCGTTACAGTATTTTGACACTTTCATTCCAGGGGTGGTAGCCATTTTGTTGTTCAGAGTGAGCCAGTCATTGATGCTTATGTATGTTATCTTTGGAACTTTTCTCGTAGAATGTTTGGGCTTGAAAAATTTTATTCTGTGCTTCTTACCAAATGTGCAAATCTCATTACTTTATATTGTTAAGATTAAATTTCAGTGGCAGTTTGTCTACCCATATCTGCAGCCATTCTAGATGCTTTTGGGGCCCCACCTCATAGCTATTGGTACTTTGTACATTTTAAATCTCATCTTGAATAGAGTTTTTGTTGTATATTTCTTCATACAGTTGTAAATGAGGGTCTCTACATAACTGAAACCTATCTGTCCATTTAACTTGTTGACCACCCATACATTGTATGAATACAGTATTTCCATACTTCTCGGATTCATTTGCATTTCTAATTTCCACCCATTTTTATCACTTTACAATTGCTTGGGTTGAATTACAGTAGCCATTTATGTCCACTCCTGTTATTTGTCAATATCTTCCTGCAGCGCTTTATAAACTTCATTAATTTCACTCTCCTTATTGACTTTGCATCATCTGCAAGCAAACATTGTTAAACAAAAATACACTGCCTCATTTAGGTCAATACTGTAGGTGAGGGGCAGTAAGAGCCCAGGACTAAGCCTCGAGGAACCCTGCTTGCTACATCTCTCTGACAGTGTTCTTCTGTTTCCTCTCTGTCAGATATTCTCTTACCAAATTCCTTGACTTTCTAGTTGTCCCACCATGCCTCTTCATCTTATACACTATCCTTGTGTTGGGAACAATATCATAAGCCTTTTCATCTTATACACTATTCTTGTGTTAGGAACAATATCATAAGCCTTTTCAATAGTAGTACAGAATCTTGCAATCCTTTCATCCTTGCCTTTCTTGTTGGTTTTGGATTGTCTTTTTACTTTAATTATATATTACAATAAAAACAAGAGACATATTCTATATACAGTTCTAGTTCTTAACCCATATATAGCCAGCTGTTGTGCAAAACAACATTATGAATATTAAGAGAGATCACTTTCTCAAATGTTTGTAATGAGAGCATTGGTAGTGACTGTCATAGTAACTCTACCAGCATTTTCACCTGGTCCCTCTTGTACCTCATCAAATCTATTGTGCAGATTTGGAAACTAACCTTTATTATTTTTTAGCCATATTTCAGTAAGTTCCTTAATTATAATTTTTTTATCCTTAGGATGGTAGCAATTTATCGGCTGTGCAACGAGCGTATCACGTGGATGAACTCAAATCCAATTCATCCTTGGTGATAGACACAAATTTTTATTTAGCACACCAGATTCATCCTGTTGTGTCTCGTCTATGTGACCCGATAGAGGGAACCGATGCTGCAAGAATTGCAGAGTGTTTAGGTAGGTGACCAACCATTTCTTTCAAGTGTTATGTTATACAGTATCTTTTTTTCTTTATAAAGATTTTGTTCAATGATTTTTTCTACTGATTTATATTAAACAAGCACTAGCATTACTTAATCATACTTTTAAATGCATCCTCCAGTACATATTTAAATTTGACTGGATTCATTGCCTGATACATTTTACTACAAATGAAAATAAAAATTCAAACATTTTGCACTCCAACACCTTCCAATATCCCATACATGATTATAATGAATGTAAACTTTCTTGAGCAAGGTTTCTCTCTGTTGCTGTATAATTCTAGGTTATAGGTCCACAAAATCACAGCTAACATGCTAGGCTATGGTTGACTTTTGAGCCCCAATCGAAGGAGGATTTTTTCTAATGATTTTGTCCAGTAGTTTTTGGTTGGAAAGATAGTGAAGAGCCTCTTTCAGTCCACCACAGGAAAGAAACTTCTTGTTTTCACATCAGGGAGCAGTTAAACCAATCAACACCCCTTCAAATGGTCACTGGGACTGTAAGGTCAGCCAATTACCAGTTATTGTCAGCACTAGCTATTGCTCCTGTTCCTTCCCTTTGAGTTCTGTCTTTGTTAAATGCTAGGGTAAACAGTGCTATGTAAGGGGGTTTGCCTCCTTCAGTCTTGTTGTACTAACACTGTTTACACCTGGTGTCAGTAAGTGTAGCAGACTGTTCCAGGTAAGTAATTTCAAAGTGATAATTGGCTGTCTTTGCAGTCCCAATTATCATTTAGAGGAGCAGTTTATTTGTTTTACCTGTTCTTTGGTGTCAAAGCAGTCAGTTTCAGTGGATTGAGGTACCCTGGAAACACAAACCGAAACTGTCTCTATTTTCCGCTTGTTACAACTTGTAATAAAGTTGTTACATCTTGGCTTAACGTGTTTATGACGTATTAGAATGTTGTTACAACTTGCTAGATTGGTTGTTATAACTGGTTAGGAGGTGTTAAAACTTGTTCGAACGGTGTACCAACGTCGTAGTTTCGGTGTGTATTTGGCGGGTATACTCTTCACTGTCTTCCCACTCCTAAATTATGAGACAGGACCATTTAACAAAATTTATAAACCATGGGGCTCAAAGTCAACCAAAACCTTACATGTGAGCAAGAAACTGAGTTGTTTCATTGTCTCATATGAGGGAGCAACCAAGATACTATGCAGGAAGTATCTTGGCTTGCCCTCAGTAGCTTGTTGCAGCACTGACTCTGGTTCCAGAAACATAAACAAAGCTACTAGGATTATGGGATTAGTCCTACTAAATGCCTGGATGACAATCTGGTGTTTTCACAGAGGTGGGGAGATTACAGTGATCAGAGATCGACCCAAAACCAAATGAAACTACCCAGAAAGTACAGGTGAAGCAAAAATAACTTATCTTGATTAAAGATTAAAAAAAAGAAGATGGAACAAGGAAATCAGTAATTTGTGCAAAGTCAACAAACCAATCAATACATGAAGGAGCTACTGAGGACACCCAGAAAAGGGCATTTCTTTATCTTCAACACATCATTTTTTCATTGCTTAGAGTAAAAATTTTCCATGGTATAATTTAGGTTTTTCTCATTTTCTAGGTTTGGATCCTTCTTCTTATCGAATTTCTAGACAGTATGGACAAGCTGAAGAGGAGGAAGATGTAGCTGTATCTCAGATTTCAGATGAAGAACGATATCGTATGTGTGAGAGATTTACATTCAAGTGCCCATCCCAAGACTGTGATACAATTATTACTATGGACTCAGCGTTTCGTGGCGTGGTAAGAAAATTGTTTGATTTTTTTAGGCATCCTCCTCAGTTCATCATTAGTACCATTAGTATCATAGGATCTCCCAAGCCATTCCAGGCCCCTAGCAACTTGTATAGGCTTACTACGAGCCTGAATCAAAATCTGGTCCCCCCTTACAGAGGTGAAAGAAACTTGTAGATCAAAGGTCAATTTAAACCCAAGGAAACTACCCAAAAGGGCACAAATAAAATAAAACAAATCCCTGTTTTTAAGAAAGAAATTAATGTACAAAACAAGGGAAGCAATAGTGTGCAACAGGGTAGTGCTTGGTATTTCATCATTGTCCATGACCTGTTGACGGAGAATTAACACAGCTGTATACTAGCGTTGGTCTCGGCTCAAACTCATTTGTATTAGTGCTTAGCTCCATTGTTAGGTTGAGCATTTTGCCAATAATGCTTCATTTTTTGCCTGGCTTTGTCCACTTATTGTAGACAGTCCAGTGCTTCCTAAAGGTTAGTTTACCTCATTCCTCTATTGGCTGGGTCATGAGGGATTCACCACTCAGTTTAGAGCCAGATTTTGTCTAGCAGTTTCCAGAAAGCTTTTCAACATTTTTGGATGCCAAGAATCTTTGCTGCCTTTGGGTTCTGGGTTTCTTCACCCTTAGGTGTGAAATATTTTTTATCACAAGGCCTCAAGAATTGACCATATCACCACTGGAATGGCTGTCTTCCTCTGGCATATCACGGATGATATAGGCAGCTGTTGCCCTGTTACCTTTGTGGTGGCAGCTAAGGGCCTGTGCTCTTGTGTCAGCAGTCATAGATCATTGACCCTTGTGGCTACAATGGTTTGCCACTGCTCTTGTATCATGGATATTTCATGCTTTGTTTGCATTTTTCCAGTAGCATGTGGTTTATTTATTTTGCTTCACTATCCCATGCACTGGGGGCATTTGCATTCATGCTGTGGGTATTTTCTGGGGATGGTTTGCTTTGCACTGCTCCCCCTTCTGGTGGCAGGGCTCTAACCTGCCTATGTGTGTGTCCCCGACTGAAGACATTTCTGTTGGTTTATAGTATGTATGAAGCTTATGGACTTCTCTTGCCCTTGGTTTTTCTGTGATGAATTTAGTGTTGCCCACTGATTATGTGTGCCCACAGCAAATATCCGGGCTTCATGGTTTTTTGATGGTCCAACTAAGTGCATGCTACTTATTGGTGTATGTTCAGCCTTTCCCAGTCTTTGTGGCTCTTGGATGCCTGACACATCGGTATTCCTCTTCTTCGAGCCCAGTCACTGCCACACACAGGATCCACTGGTCACTGCCATGCCCCAAGTTCACTGGTCACTGCCACATCCTGGATTCACTCATTACTACCACCCTGGTCCACTGGTTAATACCATGTGCTGGGTTACTCAAGCAGGTATCAAGCAAGGTCCACTGGTCATTGCTACACCCAGCATCCACTGGTCATTGTCATAACCCAGGTCCACTGGTCACTGCCACACCCAGGATCTCCTCGCCACTGCTATGCCCTAAGCCCACTGATCACTGCCACATCCCAAGTCCCAGTTGATCCCCTGGCACTGCCAGGGTGCTGGATCTCACCACCCTGTAGTCACCGATATATAAGCATACTCCAAGATTGATCCCAGGGAGATACAAACTCAACATATGGGAGTAGGCAAGGTGAACGCAGTCTGTTCCAGATGGAGTATGTGAGGTGTGTGAGGCACAGAGATAATTTGGAAATATGAGTTACCGGTAAATAGAAGAAAACTCGAATGACTTATAAATGGTTGTTTGAATATTGTTTGGAGATATAATTAAATGCTTCTTGCACAGTTGATTGAGAATACCTACCGTAGTCAGTTGCAGTTGAAACATATCTAGTTCACGTTTGAGGTTTGGAGAAAATTCTATAATTAAATAGGAAATATGTTCAAGCTTACAATTTCGTTATGTTATGTAAATAAGGATTGTGGTTTATGATACATGTAAAGCTTAATAAAAATTATTAATTTCTTTTCAGGGTACCGGAACCAACCTTGAAGTGGCCTTGCAGACTTGTCCAAACCCCAAGTGCCAGTTTCAGATATTTACCCGTATAGCTCCAATTCTCAATAAGCTAAGACTAGATATCAGAAATCATATACAAAAATACTACAATGTGAGTTCATTATAATTTTTAACATATTTCACACTATACAAATTCAATAAAAATAATAAAGCGTACATGAAATGAAACGAATATATAAAAATGAAACATTGCGCTGTTTTCTGATATGTTTTAACTATACAGTAATAAAAAATTTTGTCAATCGACACAGGGTTGGCTTATATGTGAGGATCCAGGTTGCAGTAACAGAACTCGACGAATTCCTCTACACTTCTCTAGGGGTTTTCCTATATGTGATTCGTGTGAACGAGGTGTTCTCTTTAGAGAGGTAAGTCATTAATATAAATTGTCAACTTACAAGAGGGGTTGGCTACAATTACAGGTAGAAGAGGCTGTTGGAGCCGAGAGTTGTGCTCAGAATGTAGCTCAAATTTAAATACAGTACTTTTAGATGACTAAACCGTACAAGTGCACAGCCACAGAAAAATTTTAGTATGCAGGCATATACTTTATTGAAAACATACACAATTACAGGATAGAGTGAGGGCAACATTTAACAGCAAATTAAAGAAACTCAAATATAATATGTCTAAAGGTTTAACACTGTACTGTTGGCTTGATTTGTTAACAGATGAAACTGTAATTGTAGAAATATTAGTGTGTAGTCAACAAGCAGCAGAGGAAAGTACTGTAGTTCTAGTTGCAAGAAATTCCATAATAAGAGTTTTCTAGAGTGTCTTATCAATTTAGGCATCTTTGCAAAATAAATTCTCAGTTTTGTCTTTTCCTTTGCAGTATACTGAATCTCAGCTGTACAAACAGCTGTGCTTCTATGATTTCATCTTTGACTTCCAGAAAGCATGCCAGAAGAATAAAGATGAGCGTAAGTATGTTATCAATTACATTTCTTGGGATGGCTTAATAAATTATTATAAATGAATGAGCTGAAGCTTTTCAGGCACTAATACCTTTGAGACCCTGAAATACAAATACTTGTAAATATGCCAGTAGAGTGTATAGAATCTTTTTATTGTAGCAGTATATTATGAGTGGGTGTGACAACATTAATGCCAGTAGTAAATATTATCGTGTAGTCTGAATTAACAAAAATATGAACCTGGCCCATAACTACAAACATTAATATATATTTTTAAGTCTTGAAACATAATTAAGGTGAATTATTGTCTTTGATTATTTAAACAGGATAGGAAGCAATTGTGAAAGAAAACAATTTTCTCAGTATTGTACTTTTTAATTTCTTAAAAATGAAGAGATGTAAAATGTAAGTGAAATATTATCAGTGAACTGCTGTTAAAAAATTCAGAAGTTTTATCATCATTTATTATATTTTATCACTGTTACCCTCTTTTCCCATTTTCATATGTGCAGGCATTATGCACCCCCCCTTCCCCCTCCCCCAGTTATTGGAGAGAAATATAAGGCAATAATATTAAAAATACAGTATTCATAAAATTACCATTCACATCATCTTTTACCCTGGAGATGGAGATTACCCTTTGCCATAAACTTCTCATTTTTGTCCAAACTGCATTGTCCCACTTAATATTGTGCATCCACCTTGTAGAATGGCCCAGTTTTCAAGATGATCATGTCTTGCTTTCCTAATTTCCCTCAGGGTCATTTGTTCCTCAATGGGATCCTTGGAGAATCTGATAACCTTTGATATCGCTTGACTTATATCCTATTCTCATGTTGGCATCTTGAATGATATTTATCACCTTTTGAAGATCTAGTGACATGGGGTGCTACTTAGTGTTCACAGCTTGGCAGCTCCTTTTGATAATTACTTGTACTGCTCTTTCAAATACTGTATGGCATACAAGTGCTTGCACGAGAGGAAAGGAATGAGATATGATTGATTAAGAAATCAGTATTAACCCTTTAGTTTTAAAAATGTACTTTTGTGCATTTGCATCTAGTAAAACTTCTCTATACTGTGAGAGTAGGCAATCATATCATGACTATAGACAAATGAAAGTACGTGCTGTTGTCCGGTGGAAAACATATGCATCTAACACGGCTATACTTATATTTGTACATGTTGAATTTTATCCTTGAATTATATAGTCCCTATGCATAACTTAAGTAAAAGGTAGAATGTAAAGCAAAGGTCCTTGATTTGAATATTTGGAAAACATGTTTTAACTGAATTTTGTTTGTTAGAAAGGTCCTAATTATATTTTTTCTGCAGGCATTCGGGAAGAAAATCTTCGCAAAGTATACAACGTTCTCCATTCAGAAGTACAACGGACACTGAAGCAGAATGCTTACTCGGTAGTTGACCTTACTAGGCTCTTTGAAAATTTGATGGCCAAGCCTCAAGTGAGAAGTTCTTGAGTAAAGAAAAATATTGTATATAGAATTTATTTTTATTATTCGGAACTTGTTAGAAGGAAATTTCAAGTCCACTCCTGTACCACTTTGCACCTCATGTTTCTGGCTGTTGCTGTCATCGTATCCAAGAAATTGTGTGTGAATCGCTAAACAGTCAATACGGGAATGTCATTTGTAAATACTGTATGTAGTGTAATAGATCATTGTCAAGTCAAGTTAGTTAAGTTTGATGTCTAATATATGTAATCATTGTTTCATTTTAATCTTGTATAATATTTTAAAGTACAATATATATTAGAAAGATTCTTTTCTTCTCAGCTTTTCCTATATATTTCTACAATATTTTTCACCTTTTGTTATCTTGTCAACTATGTAAACATGTTGACACCTCTGGTAATAATGCTAAGGCCCGGCCCTCCATGAAGAAGAAAGATAGCCATCAGGGTCAGGAGAAAATCTTCAGATTTGACCTTGAGGTTGTTTAAGTATTTTGTAATTCCACCCTATTTCTTATTTTTTTTTAAGTAATAATTTATTAATTTTATTAATATCTGTAGATACGATTAATTAGAAACTACATGACTTGCGCCCATGTATAATAACAATTAATATTTTAGCACTGTTCCACATGTTAAAAGTAAGGGTGTACTAAAGATATAGCTAAGATTTCTATTTGAATTACAACACAGGTTCAGAAACAGGATATTTATTGTTCAAGGGTCCTCAGTTCTCATGATCTCATCACCTGACTTAGTGAGTGAACATTTTCCTCATTTGTCTTCTAAGCCTCTTGGGAGAAAGCTGTAATGATGTGCAAGGCCTCTTTATTATTTTGCAAGTCTTCTGAAAGTAGTGGCAATATCACCCTCATATTCATTCGTCAGAGGTAGTAGTTTGTGTGTGTGTGCCAATCAAATAATAGACCAATATATTTAAATTTTTTAAGTTCAACAATCATTGTGAAAATATACTGAAACCATGTATTTTGCCAAGTGCCATTGATCTTTAGTCATTCAGGTCTGCGGAGATTTAATTTGAATTTACACTCTTATTTTTTCTTCTCCGTATCAATTCTTTGCATTGCTGATTGGGAAATTGCACCTTTGATATATCTTTTTCTACGTGATATTGGTCTGCTTGTGCAGTACCCCAGATATGCATGTGTTTGGCTGAATAGTAGCAGGAAAGAAGAGGGATTCGCCAATGATGTGAATGGCTCAAGAATCAAAGATCCGGGGTGAACTTCCGGACAGTGTGAGGAGCACGCACAGCTAGGAAGTGACTTCTGGTCTTCCTGTATAGGTTCTCAAACATTATTGAAGCAATATTTTCAATTTAGAAACTATCCAAGTTCAATTTGATATATTTTGTGGTAACTGGTCTGAGTGAGGGATCAGCCAGATTATACCACTGACTGGCACCTTCAGTAAACTTGATCATTAATCCATATAGGCTCTCAAGAGTGCTCTGGAAGAAACTTTCCGGCAGTTCATGAGCAATATTGGATGAGGATTGGAACACAGGTTGACTGTGTTCAACCAGTGTTGAACTGGTTGAACTTTACTCAACTGTCAACTGATTGACAGTTGAGACAAATGTAACTGTCAACTGATTGACAGTTGAGAGGTGGGCCGAAAGAGCAGAGCTCAACCCCCGCAAGCACAACTAGGTGAATACAGGTCATGCTTCCTGTGTTGCTTTGCACATACGGTACCTATTTCCTCAAGTCTGAATGAGGAAGTTGGTTCTGTTAACACTTAAAGGGGGTTAAGGTTGGGCACTTTCATGAGTACTGACCACATTTACTTTTTCAGCCTGAAGTGTGTTCATTTTAAGTAATAAGTTAGTCTAACCGAAGTGAGTCACCTGAGAATGTACAGAACAACATGGGATTCCTAACCTTTGTATTTTCTGTTCTATCCTCGTCATGATTTTTTTTACAATCTTAAATTGTGGTCTAGTAATGCCAATAAAACCCCAAGGGGTGGTAAGCACTATACTATTAGTGGGGACAATGGTCGATTCTCATGTTAGTGTGGGTTTCAATGCATCTGTAATCAATTAAATTAGATTATTTCACACTTGGAAGAGTTAGAGTATATTTCTGTGACTATTAGCTACAGATCTGCTTGCAGGAATTTTGCCAGAATGCCATCATCTAGAAACCAGATGATAAGCTCTTTGGTAAATCAACTTGTGAATTAACATGATTCTTCCCAAGTGATAGATTCAACTTGTTGTCCTCACCAGCTGAAATAATGCTAGAGATAAACCTTCTATACTGCATTTCATTTTACCGATTAAAATGTGTTTTTGAAATTTAATTTAATAATTTTTCAGGTCTTTGATATGGGCCAAAAACAATATTTTTACATGTAAAATGTTGTGAATGTTTTAATTATAGTTTGTTACATGTTAATTGGAGACACAATTCCCTTAAACAGGATCATTAAAAAGTAATAAAAAAATTGTACTAGTTAAGAAGTCATATGGTAGTTAATGTATACAGTAGTATGAAAATAATGTAACCCTCCTTTCAACAAAGTATACTTCCAAGGGCTTCATTGACTGATACTGTTTATCATGTACAGTATAATGGGTTGGCTTACATAAGATTTTTTAGCAAAACATTGTCTTTTACACAAGATTTGAAATTTAGATTGCTTTGATGTATAATTCTATTTGTATTTTTGTTTTATTGTATTTCATGCATATAAATGCATTGAGTGGTGGTGATGTAAATGTGTCCAGGGTTTTATGATATTTGTAGGGAAACTTAACTTTGCTAGAATTATTTTGTGTGCATTTATGTATGTATGAGTGTAAATAATATTGAGAGAGAAAGTAATGATGGTATGGTAGTTGAGAAAAGACAGTGTATACTCCCAACCCTGACAGATGTAACTAAAAGTTGGGCGTAGAAAGGAGCAGGGTTTTCAAGAGTGCAGGCAATTTACTTTTAGTGTGCTGGTGTATGTTTACAGGAAGGGTATGGTAATGATATACTGTACATGAAAAGGGTGAGGGAATGAAATGTGGAGGCTATAAAGCACAATACACTTAGGTGGTAAGGACATGTTAAGTAGACGACAGATTTGTGTAACATGAGTGTACAAGAGTGAAATTTGAAAATCATATAGTAAATTCAGATGCTTAATATCTTTGAATTGGAGACTGGAACTATATATGAAAAATAGGATATATATATATTTATAATTTATTTGCTGTAGCACTGAAAATATTAATACAGTATCTTATTTTACTAGCTTTTTAATTTCCCATAAGATGCCTGGTTTACTTGTATCAATGCAATACCAAGGTCATTTGAGACCTTTATGTTTGATAACCAATATACTGTACTTAATTACAGTACGGTACAAGGAAACCATAAAAGAAGGCTTAAAAATGCAGATACAAATTGAAGGAAATCAAAATCTTAATATAAAACCAATTGAAAAGAAAAAATATGCCCTCTTAAAAACAAGCACATCATGTTATAAATGAAACCTATTTCCCTAAAACAGAGTTTAAGGTATAAAATTCGAAATTTAACTACTGTATAAATATTTTGCCCAAGGCAATACCAAAATACAATCGCTCAACAAACTGCAAAACATTGGAAAGCATTTCTTTAATATACAGTAACCTAACTAAAACATATCTATAATATGTGGAGAACAGGTTACATTCTCCAGGAAATCTCCATACTGTACTTCCAAATTGAAAAACTCTTGCATCCAGGGTTAAAAGACAGATTATCTTACCATATTGTCCATATTAACACAAATGCAATAGAAAAAACAGTGCCCTGAACTTCATAAAAGATAACTGAAAAGATAATACATTTGTTTGATGCAGAGATCTCCACATTCTCAATTATATTAAGGCCATTTTAGAATGCCAGAGGCACACTTGTCTTGGTTGACACTTGCACCCATCCCCCACTAGGAAAAGGATTGCACACCTTAATATAATGAAAGTTATGTTCGGTAGTAGAACCCTGCCGACCCCATAGTATTTGTTCATTAGTGAGGATCAAATACTATGTTCAGGAATGCTTGGTGCCTTCTGATATTGTATTTACATATTCATTTTTGAGTACGGTATCTTAATATATAAATTAAAGCCAGAGTGTGTAATTTAAAATCTGTATAAATCATTTATACAGATCTTCCTTAAAGTACAATACTGGTATTTGAGAAAATGGCCAGATAAGTCCGAATCATTACAGTAATAAGGTATAATCATAATATAAAAGCAGTTTGGTAACTTTATCTTCCTTACGATGAAGTCTACATAAATACAATAAACTACAGCTGATGAGTCTGATTCTATAGTCTAATGAGGTCCACAGGAATGAAACTAACGACATAAATCTTGTCAATAAAATTATTGGTCGAAAAGTCTGTCTATAATCAATTAGGTATTTTAGGAATATTTATGCAATCACTATATAAGTCTACTAGCAAATGTTATCCCATCTACATTGAATTTACCCAACTGAAGGGCTATTAAGTTGTTTGTTGTTATAGATTCAGCTACTCGGAACAAGTTCCAAGTAGCACGGGCTATGGTGAGCCCGTAACTTACCTGGCACAGGAGCTGGGCAAGAAGCACGGGCTATGGTTAGCCTCGTGGACAGGAGATGTCTCCCGTGGCTATTAAGGCCCCCACAATAGCTTAATGATCAATCAGCATGTATACTTTAGTCCTTAATTAACATACTCCAGGACTAAAGTAAAAGTGTATGTACACTGAGAGCTTGGGTACACCTCTCAGTGAACACTGTATTCCTCAAGGTCTACCTTTATTAAACACACACTAATATTATATAAATCACCCTTATGGAACCAGGAGCTGAAGTACCACTCAAGAGTCTATGGCAAGAACTAACACACCATATTTTTAACAATTAAAACTTGCAAATATTTAAAATCAAAGTCAATGAGCAGGGCCTATCGTACTTCTAATGCCTTGTGCACAATGCCACATATTAGTGGAGCAAAATTCATATATAAAAGAATAGGGGATCTTCTTGAGGATATCTTGAGATGATTTCGAGGCTTTAGTGTCCCCCCCGGCCCGGTCCTCGACCAGGCCTCCACCCCCAGGAAGCAGCCCGTGACAGCTGACTAACACCCAGGTACCTATTTTACTGCTAGGTAACAGGGGCATAGGGTGAAAGAAACTCTGCCCAATGTTTCTCGCCGGCGGCTGGGATCGAACCCAGGACCACAGGATCACAAGTCCAGCGTGCTGTCCGCTTGGCCGACCGACTCCCTGGGATTAACATAGTACGAACATGAATAGTCACATTTGTAGCAAGTTAGTACAGCATGTATGTTAGATGCATACATACAGAATTAGTAGTATAACTTTATAGTCATAATATTAACGAAACTATGGATGTGCATTGTGTAGCATATTCGTGATGAAGTGTTGAGCATCACAAAACATGATGAATATGGAAAATCAAATGTATTGAGAGAACGTCTTATAAAGGTCACCTGAAACAAAAACAAGGAGCAATGGTTTCGAGCTCAAAAAGTAATACGCCACAGTGGAGGGCGGATACTTGAAAGAGTGGCCCCTCAGGTAAATTCAGGTAAGTGGAGTAGCATTCAATGTGTGGATGAATATGGAGCAAACTATGCACAGTATTGCGAGTGTGGTGAGATGCATATCACACGTTCATGAATGTGTAGGGACATATCATACATTAATGAGAATGTATCAGCATACCATGTATTCGTGAATGTGTAGCAGCATATGCATTCATGAATGTGAAGCAGCATTCCATGCATTCAGGAATGTGTAGCAGAATATCGTGCATTCATGAGTATATAGTAACATATGCATTCATGAATGTGGAGCAGCATGCCATACATTCATAAATGTGTAGCAGCATATGCATTCATGAATGTGTAACAGCATATCATATATTCAAGAAAGTATATCAACATTCCATGCATTCATAAATGTGTATAGTAGTATACTGTGCATTCATGAATGTTAAACAGCATATCATGTATTCAAGAATGCGTAGCAGCATATCATGTATTCAAGAATGCGTAGCAGCATATCATGTACTCAAGAATGCGTAGCAGCATAGCATAAGTCAGCAATTGTGGAGAAGCATACCATGTGCTGGCAAATGTAGAACAGTATTTCATGTGTTGAGAATAAATGTTTAGAATATATGTCAACGGAAGTGGAGCAGTATACTATGTTTTGATGAATGTGGAGTAGCATATTATGTGTTTATGAATGTGGAGCAGCATACTGTGTGTTAATGACTGTGGAACATAGTAAGTAATTATCAAAGAAGGCACCATGCCAGCAAGGCTATGTAACAACTGTGGAACAAAATACTGCATGTTTATGAATGTGTATTACCCGTTAGCAAATTGTGTTTATAAATATGTTGTACCGTACTGTATTGATGAATGTGAAGTAGCATGTATCTGGTTATGAATGAGTTTAAAACCCGTCCTCATACAAATTTCGTCGCTTTTCGCTCATATGCGATACGGCCAAATATCGACGTAATTCAAAATGGAAATTTATTTTCCAATTAATTTTTTTTATTTTGTTTTTGTCAAAACAGCAAGTTAAGGGTCCTCTAGTAGGTTGGGAAGGCATGAAGTTCTCTTAAGGTTTCAAAACGTCATGAAAACCGTTAATTGAAAGTTTCCTCTCTTAATCTAACAGCCTAAGCCAGAGGACCCAAAACAGAAAACGGGACAGTACATCGCTTTCGTGAGCCGATTTCATTTTGAAGTACGTTCTTTTTTTTTAGCCTGAATGCGCATACGAGCGACAAAGGACGTAATTTGTATGAGGACGGATTGATGAACAATGTGGAGTAGATACTCGACTGTGTTCATAAATATGGAGCGTAAATATTAGGCGCTGATGAATGTGAAACAGCTGTGACATCAACACCGTATTGCCAGATATATTTGTATCCTAATCTTAATCTCATGTAAGTTGAATCCTTCCAAGTAGACTTTCCTTTACCTTAGGTGAAGGACGAATTTGTATTTATTATTGAATAATTCTTAAGTGTGTTACTACTGTCCACCATTGCCATTCTCTTTACCATTTCTTCACCCTCTTGGATCATCTTGATTCTTGTTTTTATTTGCTTCAAGGTTATCTGACATACAACATCAACAAGAATTTTTTCCGTGGCTCTCTTCGCTATCTCATCAACTACCTCATTCAACAGTATCCCCACATGTGAAGGGATCCACATGAATCTTACTTTATACCCAGTTTTTTTTCTAATTTCTTAACATTCTCTCTACACTCTATCACAATATTCTGGTATACTGGGCGTCTATTTAAAGACTAACGCTCCTCTGCTGTTAATAAAGAAACAGGCATTTTTACCACATTTGACTACTTCCTGTAATTCTGCTAATACACCTTGGAGTTCAGCCTGCGTTGAAGAGACATTGTCAGTTAAGAGGCGTCCAATAACAGTATCTACAGTGCCGATGTCAGTGTACTTACACTGACACTGATAACAATTTATCCAAAATTTGCTTGTCCATTTTAAAGAATGAAGAACAATTTAATACTTTTTTAAGCTGCATCTCTTATGAACCCATCCCTGCCCTTGTACTCACCTAGTTGTGTTTGCGGGGGTTGAGCTCTGGCTCTTTGGTCCCGCCTCTCAACCGTCAATCAACAGGTGTACAGATTCCTGAGCCTATTGGGCTCTATCATATCTACACTTGAAACTGTGTATGGAGTCAGCCTCCACCACATCACTTCCTAATGCATTCCATTTGTCAACCACTCTGACACTAAAACAGTTCTTCCTAATATCTCTGTGGCTCATTTGGGAACTCAGTTTCCACCTGTGTCCCCTTGTGCGTGTGCCCCTTGTGTTAAATAGCCTGTCTTTATCTACCCTATCAATTCCCTTGAGAATCTTGAATGTGGTGATCGTGTCCCCCCTAACTCTTCTGTTTTCCAGCGAAGTGAGGTTTAATTCCCGTAGTCTCTCCTCGTAGCTCATACCTCTCAGCTCGGATACTAGTCTGGTGGCAAACCTTTGAACCTTTTCCAGTTTAGTCTTATCCTTGACTAGACTTGACTAGGTAGCCGGTCGGCCGAGCGGAGAGCATGCTGGACTTGTGATCCTGTGGTCCTGGGTTCGATCCCAGGCGCCGGTACATTTGGTTGGGTTAAACTCTAACAACCATTTGTTCGACCATTCCTTCAGCTTGTCTAGGTCTTCTTGAAGCCTCAAACAGTCCTCGTCTGTTTTAATCCTTCTCATAATTTTGGCATCGTCCGCAAACATTGAGAGAAATGAATCGATACCCTCAGGGAGATCATTTACATATATCAGAAACAAGATAGGACCGAGTACAGAGCCCTGTGGGACTCCACTGGTGACTTCATGCCAATCGGAGGTCTCACCCCTCACCGTAACTCTCTGCTTCCTATTGCTTAGGTACTCCCTTATCCACTGGAGCACCTTACCAGCTACACCTGCCTGTCTCTCCAGCTTATGTACCAGCCTCTTATGCGGTATTGTGTTAAAGGCTTTCCGACAATCCAAAAAAATGCAGTCCGCCCAGCCCTCTCTTTCTTGCTTAATCTTTGTCACCTGATCGTAGAATTCTATCAAGCATGTAAGGCAACATTTACCCTCCCTGAACCCATGTTGGTGATTTGTCACGAAGTCCCTTCTCTCCAGATGTGTTACCAGGTTTTTTCCTCACGGTCTTCTCCATCACCTTGCATGGTATACAAGTCAAGGACACTGGCTTGTAGTTCAGTGCCTCTTGCCTGTCGCCCTTTTTGTATATTGGGACCACATTTGCCATCTTCCATATTTCTGGTAGGTCTCCCGTCTCCAGTGACTTACTATACACTATGGAAAGTGGCAAGCAAAGTGCCTCTGCACAGTCTTTCAGTATCCAAGGTGAGATCCCGTCTGGACCAACAGCCTTTCTAACATCCAGATCCAATTTTCTATTGTGGCAGTGCACAATAGAAAGTTGATTTTACATATTCATACATTAAAACATTGATTGTAACCATGATAAATACAGTATGTGCTTCAGCCTACAGTTTTGACCTATTGTCTTGTGTATGACCCTTTGTCCTGTGTGACAGTGAATACCAGCATTATCCTAACTTTAATAAGACTTAATTGAAATCCTCAGATTAGGCAAAATTGTAATTAAATTTTGTCAATAAAGATGTTAATAATAATAATAAGTTGGTAATATGTAGACGCCACCGAGGAAGGCGTCTAGCCATGTCAGTGGCATGGGGGAGGTTGTCTGAGGTTGACTTGTATCATGAGTTAAGTCAAAAGTGCCTGTTTAGTTCAGTTTAAATAGCTACTGGCCTGGCAAGACCATTATTTGCATACGCCTCTATTCATGTAAGATTGAATCAAGTGATAAGTGCTCATAGGAGTTATATACCTCATTATATGTTTCTTGTTATAATAATTCTGGTGATTCCTAGCTACCTGTGTTTCATTTAATTGTTTTTATGTTCCTTTGTTACCCTTACTTAAAGTATATTGCTTTGCTTGTTAAGCAGTTGTCTCATTTTTACCCTAGACGATTGTAGTTGGCAAGACCGCATTCATATCTATTTAACAACCGCAAAAGCAGACGAACCATACCCAGAAGTCAGGGGTCATAACACAACCCATACCAAATTTGCAGATGACACTAAGATCTATGTTCTTCTGTGTTTGTCATAATTTATGTGATCCCTGATGGACTGATAACTTTTCCAGAGGTTGCGCGTAGTTGTTAAAGTAATACAGGGTTGATCATGTGTGTGTGTCGAGAGATATAACGGAACCAGATATCGGCAATGTCTGTCTTAGCCGATATCTGGTATATCGGCTAAGAAAGTGGAAAAGAGAGTTAAACTTAGAATATAGCCTTGTGGTGAAGATAAAAAATAACCCACTCGGAACAGGAACTTTATTGTAGCTAATTATGCTAATAAGAGCTTCTTGAAACATGACCAGATTATAAATTCAAACTCGTAACTGCTCAATAATTAGTATACCAAGAATCACACTTCTTTTAAAATTTTAACATAACCATAAAAATACCATATGAGAAAACATGCTTTATAAAAATTTAGTCTCAGAAATCTTGATGGCAAGACAATCTGGACTTGGTTATGATGAAGTGTGAGCGGCATCAATAATGGCTTCAATACGGAGGCAGGGATCATGGTTGGAAGAGTCGCCGTGACCAGCCTGCACACAGTGGCCTTGAGACAGTCCTTGTCACAGCTCCAGTCATCTGGTATCTCTGCCCAGTATTGTGTGTATTCCTGAAAGTTTTCATTTGATTTATAACAAAGACTTTAAATAAATAATTGAAAGTATAATAAAATGGTTAGTATTATTATGATTTCGCTTGCATATGAAGGTGCTGATGCCAATTCAACGCATTCGGGTCACAACTTAGAGGTCCAGGGTTTGATATCCTCGGGAGGACAGAGATACTTGGATACGGTTTCTTTTATTTGATGCCTCTCCACCTAGCAGTAAATTTGTATCCATGAGTCTATCAAGATCTTTGGATCTCTGACATCTGTCGGCCAAGCCGGTGCCAGACCCCCCTCGCCTCTCAACTCAAGATCTAACTAGAAAACACAGCTTTTGTTTTTAAATTTTCGTGACCCTAAGGTTTTTCGTGATATTCGCTCGGCTACGCATCACTCAAGACAAGGAAATTACAAGCACATGGAGTA